>JACDOX010000009.1:11197609-11710012 GCA_014549065.1 Cardinalis cardinalis
AGAAAAGAAAAGAAAAGAAAAGAAAAGAAAAGAAAAGAAAAGAAAAGAAAAGAAAAGAAAAGAAAAGAAAAGAAAAGAAAAGAAAAGAAAAGAAACCATTAGACTAGTTTAAACCCAAAAACTACTGTGGGTGGATTCATATTAATACAAATTAATAAGGTTCTTCTGTAGATATGCTGCACAATATTGTGTAATATAATATAATCCAAGTAATCTGAGCCTTTGCTACAGCTACTAAATCATTGCCAAAAAAGTGGGGGAAAACTGCCAACTTTATGTGCAAATTATGAAGTGTGTAGATTCACAAGATTCTGCCTTATTGACAGAGGTAAATTCTTTTTGAAAGAGACTGATTTAGATAGCCGATTTCTTTAAATGCATTTATTTTACCTTGCAGGCATCATCCATTTGGCCAGGAAATTAAATTTTCAGCCAGTGATCTTTTTCACAACACCTCTTAAAATTATAKTTTTGTATGAAATGCAAGAAAACCTCTGTATGAATACACCCCAAGAAAAAGTTTACAATGCCTGACAATACCCCAAATATTTCAGTAGGTGCAGAGCATACAGGCCATTGGCATTGAGTCAAAACTCCAGGTCTCAGCTCACAGAACAGCACAGAGCTGTATGCAGAATTTGACAGGTCTGGGGCTTATACCTCAGGCAGACAGGCAAGCAGCCAACCTTTCAAGAACTACCTCAGGCTGCCGTAGATTTCCCAGCTCTCAGTCCGGACCTTTCGTCACCCAGTGGACCATCCCTCTTCTCCAGTGGTTTCTGTTCTAAGGGAATGTCTTGGGCAATTCCTCTCAACACTCTTCTCACTCTTTTAGGCTCACTCCTTAGTTCCACTCCTCTCCAGAGGCTACAGCTCTCCCTCATTCCCTGACTCTGGGAAAAAAATATGAGTTTGAGATTTCCCAGCTATACAACAGATTTCTTTTGCAAACTTACAACATTCAGACCTCTTTATCAAACCAACTAGACTTTAACGATCATGACATGTAGCATCAGCATTGCCAGGGATGAACAGGATTACTAAACAGGGAAGAAAGGGAGCTTGTTACTTTTTCCTAATGTGTTCTCTGATAGGGGCAAAATAGAAGCAGTTCTACACCTGGAAATGATCACATCAAGCTGCTCTCCTACCTCATTATCATCTCAACTCTGCACTCAGTTTGAAGGATATTTTTCACTGTACAGGCTGTGACTGTGAGAGGATCTTCTAAATTTTCTAATGGAAGCATTCTCTGGAACAAATTGACAGTCATTTTTCCAATGAAAAGTGACMAAATGGAATACACTCATGGAAAGTCATTCTAGTGAAGTTCTCCCCGCACCCCACCCCTTTTGCCATAAAACAGTAGAGTTTTGGTAAATGCTGTCAGTTGTTTATTTTAAATGTTCTCCACAAGCCACTTGTAAACCCAAGACATGGCTCAGATTTCAAAATTTTTGGGAAGTTTTTGGTATCTATTTTCACATTTCTCATAAAAGCTTTTATGCTTGTATATGTTCTTCCTCTTATTTTTTATTATCAAGCAAAAGCAATGACATAAGAAATTATTCAAGATTCAGYTCATAACACCTTAAACACTTTTAAACCTAAAGAAAGGGAAAAAGAATAAAAACATTGACAAAGTGACAAAGCAGTGATAGCATGTTTCACCAGTCAGTTCTAACAGAGTTTTCACTTGTTCCACTGAGAAAAATACATTTACTCACCATCCTTTCTTGGTTTTAATACATTTGCCAAGAGGATTCTTTTCATACTAGAAAACCACCTTCTTTTTTCTTTTATAGTTTACTGTAAAAACACCTGTATTTAGTATCCTGAATTAGTCTGTGTGACTAGCAAGGAGCACTAGTCTTTTGAGAAGTGCTTGTTTGGTTGTTTGGGGGTTTTTGGGAGATTCCTAAAATTTGTCTTACTAACAAACATATGTGACATCTGAACTAATGCTGCTTATGTCACATGGTGAACAGAAGCTGCTAGATAAATATAACAAGTCTAGTAATTTAAGCATGCCAGAACAATCCTGATAGCTGTAWATAATTGGCATGTCCTGGACTGTGACCATAATGTTTAATTCTCTCACCTTGCAAGCACAGGGATACACATCCAATTTGGAAATGGTCACTGTGCCCAGAATTTGTCTGGCAGTGCAAAAAACCCAAACCATGCTGGGGCAGATGTAGCAATTTAACAGTACAGCTGATCAATTCCCGCCATCCAGGAACATCTCCTTGACTTAGGAGTATGGATGTAGACAGTGAAGCCACACTGACCATTAATATTAAATGCATGACATCACACTTCTCTTTCTACAGAACACACTAGAGATGTTTCAGAGATACACCCTGTTGCATTACTAGAGCTCTGTTTTCTCTTTATTTAGTATATTCAGGGAGAAGGGCAAGTCAATTGTTGGAAAGGAAACAATAAAAAAAAGGAAGTAGAATTGAAAGGCAAGTTAAAGATGCCACTTTTCAGTTTTCTCCAGGTCTGGCCTGGAAAAGTTTATCTTTAGGATCATCTTTGTAGTCCTGTAGCACTTGAATGTCTTTGCTGCCTTTACAGCTATATATTAAACATAAAAGCACAAATATAATATACAGATTCCTCAGGCATTCTTTTGCAATGAAGGTCATGAGTTTTCTTAGCTATCTCTAAAACTTATTTGATTTGAGATTATTATAGGACTTGGGTAAAAATACAGATTTTTCCTTTACAACAAGATAGATATAGAAAAAGTCATTTTTCTGGTTAACAAAAAAAAGAGTAAGGAAGAATTTAAACTTATGGTTACATCATTAGAAATCTATATTTCAGGGCTATGACCTTACAGCTGCAAAATATAGAACTAGTTTTATTTCACGAGTATTTGTCCAAACATTTTCTTTCATTTTGATCCAAATACTTTCACACCCACTGAGTTAGACTTTGACTTTCTGGTTCGAACAAACTAAAAATTTCAATCAGGTCCTCAGCTACAGTAAATTGGTGCAGCTCAACAATGGGGCAAATCACTGACTTCAATGGAGCTACACCGATTAACACCGGGTGAGGATTGAATCCTGATCAAATTGAAACTCAATTGGAATTGCTGTGCTTCACCTGGTGTTTATTCACACCTCACATCAAAACCATGCAAAGCTATGAATTTTGCATGATTCTGATCCAAAGCCACACACCATATATGCTTAAAATTGAGTTCAGGTCACTCAGGAGTTGCACAATGCTAAGCAAATCTTTTGATAAATATGGTTTGCGTTACTAGTTTGTAACGAAACTCCACACCAGGTGACTTTTGTGTGGTCTGGTGTTTCATTGTGAACATTTTGCACTGCTCTAATGAAACATGATTTCCAAGACAACTAGGGGATAAAAAAAGTTTCTATTCAGTGTTTTACCCACGAGTCCTGCAATATGCACACAAACCACGACCACAACATTAAACTCGTGATGACTAAAATTTGAAACCTAATTCCCCATTAAAGCACTTAAATAATGTTGGTGTGGTCTTCTACGATGAACTGCAGCTCTCATTATTGGAAGAACTGCAAGTCAAATCACTCTGCCTTAGCTCTTTACATAGTCTGGGGACTCATCGGAGTTTGTCAAGGTATTGAGACTAGCTTTTCAGAGTTTAGTTATCAAAAATACTTGAAAATGCAGGTGGCYATCTAGGGCTAGAACAGTGTAGATCTGGACTCTTTAGAAAAGGATAGATAAGACCCAGTGTGCAGAGCTCACTCAGTACTGGCCAAGAAGCAACAAGCTAACAGGAGCCCTTTATCTCTCTCTGGAGCTTTGGTGGCATTCACATCTCTGGGCATGTGAGATCACGAGCCTGGAACATAACTTTGCTTTATCTAGACAAGCGTTTTGGTATATGCTCACACATTTATCACATGTTCCTAAGCCTGCTGTCTTGTCTTTTCCATGCAAGAAATGTGTATGACACATGCACAGCAGGACAGATGCCTCCAAGAAGCTTTGAACTTACTATATTTGCCCTGCACACATGATTTGTGCATGTGGGGTAGATTTGATACGCACAAGCAAAATGCACATCTGGGATTTCTGGATTGCTCTGCACAATAATTTKCAGGTAGAAAAAGAAGTTATAATGAGGAAAACTGTGACAAAGGACAGCCTTATGCTAGTGAGGCTTACAACATTGTTCACCACCGTTCAAAAGAAAAAAAACAAAGACAAGACAAAGGTGAGTATTTCTATCCAGATGACTCCATAATGTGGTGGGCAGTAATAAATCCCTTCAGGTGAAGTGAATATAGTATGTAGAGGCTGCCCCATGGTGATAATGTCTAAGATATAGGTTCCTACATGCTTGCCTGCCACAGTGAGCCTTTTGGAATAGATCACAGAACCACAGAATATGCTGAGTTGGAAGGGAYGCAGAAGGATCATTGAGTTGACCTCTTGCACATGCACACATCCCCAAGAGTCACACCTTGTGCCTGAGAAAATTGTCCAAATGCTTCTTGCACTCTATCAAGATCAAAGAGGAATGTATTGTTTGATACTTCTGATTAAGTTTTGGAGGAATATGAGTGACCACCTCCTCAGGGATAGGCAGATGCAGCAGTATAGACAACAAAATTATTGGCCAGGGAAAAATTAAAGTCCACAGTGAGAGGACACCTGAACTTAGGCTATTTGAGGGTTAGATGGCACTAYGGAAGAGACAGTCTCTAGGTTTTACATGACTCAGTTCCATGTAAGAAATTCTCTATCTTTCATTGAATGTGGTGTATGATAATGGAGTAAGACTTCAATAGAGCTMAGGTACCAATAACTTCAACATGGAAGATCCTTGGGCTTCAGAAATATTGTGGATATAGAGCACCATCATCTCACCATGGCTGAGCCATGCACAATCTCTTCATTCCTGCAGCTCACTAAGCCGCTTCAGCTCAGCATTGCTTTCTAAAACACACAATCTGGCACAAGACTGAACTCCTCATAAGGCACAGCACCAAGGCCATCTACTTAAAAATCCTTATTGTAAGAGGAAACATTACATTTTATTTATAGTTCAATGTTTATAGCACTCCCAAAGTACAGGACGCTTAAAGGAAAYCCTTTCCTAATCTGTAAAATGTTGAATTTATACATTACATCTTTTAGCAAAGTGACAAGCTATAAAAATTCTGCACATTCCTATCTCTTAATTTAAAGATGTATCAACATGARGTTCATCAGATGAGAGCAGAAGGCCAAACAGCTGCATTAATCCCCAGCTACCAATAGAGATAAAATTCTGGGAAAGAGCAAACCAAGGGAATGAGTCCATGGACCTCTGCTCTCCAATGCTTTCTGAACAAGCCAGTGTGTCTCCTTTACTGGAATTTTCATGTACACTCTTTTGGATTTTTGAGAGTATTTTCCTTAGCACACAATTCCAATCACATCCTGCCATTCAGTAAGTGTAAGTGTATGCATTCATATCATGGCMAATTTATTGATTGGTTCCATGTTATTACAATACTATGAAAATTTCCAGTAGTCATCTGACCATTAACCAAGCTGTAAATTAGACAGATTGGATTAGCCTTTTCCTCTAGAGAAGTAGAGGAATGATTCTTTGTTCAGCATAAGGACTTCATGCTGGCATGCTTCTTTAGGCATAAAGACAAGWATGTATTAAAATCAACAATAGTACAGATGCTTGAACAAAGCATTATATATATCACTCATTTCTCCTGGAAGAATCCTGKGCTCTTTGGATTGTAGCCGTGCTGGTACTTGAATCTATTTGTTTCACAGAAGAAAGTGATGCAGGAACTGGAAGACAACATGATTAAAATAGCTATGCTTTCCCCATTGGAATTTCAAAATGTGAGAGAGTGGAGAGAATACTTCCTCCATCCCTTGGGAAAATTAGTCCTATTATTGCCAGCACAAAACCCAACATCTTGTCTAGCATTAAATATTTCTCTGGGTCGAAATTGCTTGAAGAAAATATTTCATTTTCCAAAGGCTTTCTATTTTGGGTTTTCAAGGGAGCCATTTACAGAGCAGGAGTGGCTTATTTTTTTGGTCACAGTGTTTAATTTTACTTAGGCTACCACCCCTTCCCAGTCTCATAAAAAGGTTTACATACAATAGATCACAGAGATCATAAACTAAAGACAAAGACCTACACAATACTGTTGAGATAATCCTTTGTGCTCTGCACATACCGGTGCTGTATAATATTTGAGGAAAAGCACAATAAACTATTTCAGACATCTGTTTTTAAGGTTGCAGAACACTACAATGTAAAAAGCAGATGCTGCAAAGCATTCACATTTCTACCAACTTTAAATGATCCTGGGTATTCAGGGGAGATCACCAAACTGAGTAAGTGCTCTCCCAACTGACAACAGTAGCACAATGTTAAATGAGATAGATTCTCATGCTGCCAGTATGTTGTACTGTCATGATTTCTTTGCTCCATGTGTGATGAAAAAGGTGGCAAGTGGAGTTTGACAATCATGCATTTGCCTTATCATATTTGCTATTAATTCTGTTATTAGGTACTATATGAGACTTCAAGTCCTGTTTCAAAAAGCACAACATCTGCTTAGTAGGATTTACACTGCTATCTCTCCTCATCAGAGAGTGTAAATTCTAAATAAAACTGCTTACTATAGATATAGTTTGGTGATTTCTTCCAATATATTATATACTTTATCAAAAACCAATTCAGTGATCATGGCATAATGAAGCTGAGACAAAGCAGCTTTCAGGTAGCTGCTCAGCATTGCTCCTTCTGCTGTGTTTTCTTTTCCTTAAATGAAAGGAAACAAAGGTTCCTGTTTGTTCTCTAAACCTCCCGCCAACCACAAAGCATCCTCCCTTGCAAGCCAAAGGCACAACGGCCATCAGCAACATAGGTGGGCTTTGGTGAAAGCAAATGCTTCACCAAAGTACCTTGTTTCTTTCAGGCAAGTAAAACAAATGCATAAGATCACCTGCACAACTTGTGACAGTCACGCAAATTCTTTATCATCTTGAGTAGGATGGCCCACTCAAGGCTTCTCAAAGTCCACATCTACAGATTCTGGAGAATGCATTGAGGTGAGGATAATTTGTTTATCTTTAATCCAAAGTGTAAATAATAATTTTCCTTTAATGAGGAGAACTGTAAGACCTTTCAGTCCCAAGACACTTGTGCACAGTCTAAAAATGCTCTTTCATCTACTACCACTTTCTACCACCTTTTCTGTACTCCAGAGTTTGTTCATTATGATAAAGACTGTTCCAAAGTACTCCAGGACTTAGTGAAGGCACTCCATYATCCACAAAGCAAAGATATTCTTCAGATCCTTTGTAGTACATGACTCAATAGTGGGCTTCATAGTGAGCTTCCAGCCAGAACTCTCCATAGTGATCTTGCTGCTCTTCAAATTCTAGCATGAAAACATTTGGGGGAGTTTTTGTTAGCTTTTTTGTTTGTTGGTGTTTTTCTTTTTTTCTAAAGGTTTCTACAGTATATTCTTCAAAGAAGTTCTGTCTTACGTTTACTTACTGCAAAATGAAGCAGTAATCTCCATACACCTAATCAGATGAAAAACATACTGGGGTTTTTTCTTTAAGTTGTCAAAAAGAACCTGTCACTGTCTGTTTGTTCTATAAATTGTCAGTCAATAGCTGTCAGCAAGCTAAATCTTGGGGAGCTAAGGCTCTGCCGTACAGATTGTGTTCTTGAAGCTGAGTATAATGGTAATTAACTACAGCCTAGGTAATAATGCCTAAAACCTTAGCTCAATTCCCTCTTACTCTGGAGCAGGTAAATGGGAAACTGACATCTGAATGAGCTCACCACATGGYAATACCCTGGGTAGTTTGGTAGCGACTAAGAATGTGCTTAAAGAGCCTGTTCTCAGGGCTCATATTCTCAATATTTAAATTACTTGGGACTTTATAGAAGATTTCAGTAGGAATTTTCTCTGAGAACATTCTTAATTAATCCATGTAGTGATGACAGTGCACCACTATGGGGACAGGTCTGGCCTTGTTCACCACCCTTCTTCCAATGCACATACTCCTGGTCAATAATTGCTTGGAGGCAATACAAAAGTATTCTGAACAAACTTACCACTGGTAGGACTTGTTTTGATGAAAAAATTACAAAAAAATCCAGATGTCATGGTAACACAGGACTAGCTCGAAAGGGATCCAATGCCTTTATGACCAATTATGGTCAAAGAAGCTTTTGTTTTGATAAAAGCAGGTTTGACGATAGCTGTCTCCAGAAGGAGGATGTAATGTTTCCTATATGACATACCTTCTGTATTGTGTCTTGTTTTCCTGTGTTCTTTCTTTTCCAGGTTCTATTTGCCTCTCAAATATTTTCTTGGGTGATATCCCATTTTTGTTTTATTGCTTTTTGTCCWTAGAATAGCCGACCATTTATACTATATGTTGGAAAAATGTTGCTTTTATGGATGTTCTGTCTCCGGTGCTAAGGAGAAGAAAAGTTAATTTACCAATCTGACAGGATTGAGATTAAATGTAAAGGAATCTCTTAAATACCCAATTTACAGGGAAAAAAAATCTATTAAATAAAAATGTACTAAATAAACCTGAGATATTTGGCATTAAGGTTTTTCTGGCTTGGCTTAAGTACATCTAGGGCTAATGATGCATGATTCATCATGAGTATTCATACATGTGAGACAAGGATTAAGAATACATGTTTTCATTGTTCTACATCCTAGGTATTTTATATTCATACAGCTTATATCTATGCAGAGTTAGGACAGGTGAGAGGGATACTCACCTACTTATTCTGGAGAAGGAAAGTCAAATACACCCAACTATTCCCAGTAGGCAGGTGAAGTTACCTCTCTGGCACCCAGAGGAGATGCTGCAGGTTAATAAGAGKGGTGTGAGAAAGAGCAAAGCCTCTGCCCAGCAGACAAAATGTGTCTAGCCATCAAAGCATCTCATCACAGTTATGCCTCTGCAGGGTGTATTCCAGGTACACAAACACTTCACAAGGCAATGGAAGAAAATCCACATGCTACAGGATGCCTTTCAAAGTTCAKGTGTATCTTTTCCTTGTAAAGGGCTTGTTTTTCCTCTACATGACAAGCACCTCAAAACCTCTTACAACTGCACAAGTATCAGAGCAGATAAAAGCTTCATCTGAGCAGAGAAAAGAGTAGGGGTGCACAGTTCCATGGATTCAACCACACCATGAGACAATAGTCTCCACCATCCTGCCAGAGCTTATGGCTGGATCTTTAAAACACCTCTACCCATGTTATTAGATGTCTGATTGCACTCAGTGCAGTGTGGTCTGTGCTGAGCATGAATCCTCATCTACACACAGCTGAAATTACAGATGCTGATGATTTGGAGGCAAATATGAATATCTCAGTAAAGAGAATAGTGCGTAAACCAGTGAAGATGAGTATATACCTCTGACAGTAATCATTCTGCATGAAGCTGGCTCACATGCATGGCAATTGGTAGCAGTTAATTTCCATCTGAGAACATAAATTAGTCAAACAAAGCTGCAATAAGGCTTTTCAGAGCTCAGGCACCGTTTTTTACCATGGCCTCAGGACCCTGCWCTCACTTTCTCACTGGCATGGCCAGACTTGCCCTACCATGCTTGCCCTTTGGAATGACTGGCAACTCCTTCCAGATATTCCCACTACAGCTGTCACAGCCCAGAAACCTGGGCATATTTGTACTCATATGGCATCCTTTTTTATTGCTTTATTGAACACATCTATCTATCTAGAACATATTTGTAGGGAGCAAGTTTCATTTCTGAATAATTACATATATTAAAATAAACTAAGTGAACTCCAATGAATAATTCAAGCAACTGTAATATTTGAATGTATAATCTGCTGTAGTGTTACATGATCTTATTTCCACTTGATTCCTGAGAGGAAGTGCCTTACAAGCAGTGCTACATAAAGTTGTCTCTAAACACAGACACCATCCATCGTAAATGTTTAATGTCCAATCATGAATTACAGCACCTGTTTTAAGTGATCAGCTACTAAAGGATGTATAAAAAAACCAAGAGGACGGAAATAGGGRTTTCTTTCAAAGAAGATTACTTCCTGCTGTTGAATTTCTGCATCTCAATAAAGTACAAATTTCAGTCTTTGTTCTTGCAGTATCTACTGTATATATAGCTGAAAACTGAAACAAAGATCTTAGTAAGAATTTCAGTTACAGTACCAAGTATTTCAACCTCATTTTGCATGCTCTGTGATTCAAAGCGTTAACTATCTGTTTACATGTGATATACTACAAAACATGGCCCACAAACCTTTGTTCTCTTTCTCAAAGTTTTTTTCATCAATCTTGTCTACTATTACAATTGCTTTTAGTGTTCCTGATAATTTGTAAAATGTCATATTTATTGCACACACCCATATGCACCTTCAAAAAATATACTCCATGGATCCCCTATGAAAAATTCTCTCTAATAGAATAATACCTTAAGAGTTAGGTGACAGACAATGAATAATGAAGAGTCAGCAATAACTCGTAAAAGTCAGTGCCTTACTAAAAATAAATAAAATGCAGAGGGAAGTAAAAGTAATAGGATATAACAGATAAGGGGGAAGGGGGAAGTGGGGTAGTTTTGGAAATATTCACTTGAAGAAAAATGGGGAACAATTTATGGTGGATCTGTTTCTCAGGGAGTTTGGTCCAAGTCTCACCGGCAAAAGCAAAGAGGCAGACTTCAGAAATATGAAGTAAGTAGAAAGACATAAAAAAATGGAGTGAGGGGAAGGACTTCATGCCACTTTTTCCTTTTGGCCTTTATACTCTACACACATTTTCCTTACCCTTACTCATACACGTTCGTCTGGGGGAAATGTTGGGATTGGGAAGTGATCCATGAGAATGAAGCAGCTTGAAAAGCATTATATTAGTCTGTGGAATAAGTAATACTTCAACCAAGTGAAGTAATGGAAACCACTTCACCCAAGTCATTTAAAATTGGACTGAATAAGGCACTGGAGATTATGTTGAAGGGAACAATTCTGCATTGGCAGGAATATGGACAGGATGACTTAATAGATCCAGTGTCCATGTGCCAAATCCTGAGATCCGGATCCAGTTTTTATTATTCTATCTTTACTCAAGTTGAACTTCCATTCACGKTATTGGGAGCTCATTCTGACACAAGGAAAAAATAACCAAGAGCTTCAGGATTTATGTGTAAAACTGTGAATAAAATTTAACTTGCTGCATAATAATTGTGAAGTATGAGGGTAAAAATAATGGATCTATGCAGAGCACTCCTTGAATTATTCCTGACAGTCTGAACAGAAAAATTACAGTTTATCTAGTTTAATCGGTTAAGACACACAGGAATCAGTGAAAACCCTACTGCTCACTTGAAATATGTCTCTGTGTGTGTGTTACGCTGCTCCTGAAACTGGTGAAAATATCTGTGAATACAATATTATAGTGAAAACTAAAGTTTAATTATGCTTTGCTATTTAAGCATGAGAACAGTATTAGAAGCTTACATTAAAAAACATATAATGCAAATATATGCAACAGCAATTTTTCCTTTTCTTCATTAAATATCGTTGTGGTATTTCAATGCAAATGGTTTAGGGCAAATGAAGTCTATTTTTCTTGGTCGAGAAGTGTGTGTAAAGGAATCAAGGGTCTTCAGAGATTCTGCTTAACTCTGGTTTGTTTTAGTTTTACAGAAAAATAGCACTAATTAAACCAAAATTAGTCTATAAATGCTATTAACGCGTTTAAAATGAGAGATTTGAGTGTTCTCTGGGGACAGAAACATGTATTATGTACAGAAGGGTTGGTTTAGATGCAGTTAAATAGTTCCAATTTTCACTTCATTCCAATTCACACCTGTTGCCTGCTTAGATTATTCCTGGCAGAGAAATGGTGAATGAGTTCTCCCTGGCACACCATAGAATGATCACAGACAGAAAAATCAAAGGCCATATTGAGTGTATTGTGGGAGGAAAAAGATTCAGAAATGTAGCTGAAGCAGCAAATTCTACATTTTGTAACCTACAGAGATACATATTATTCATATTAAACATTCCAAATTGAGGAGAGGATTGGGAACTGTAGGACAGTGGAATTTCTTCCTTCCCAATAAAAAAATCATGTTAATAGCTGGTTGGGATCTTATTWAAATTTTTATACCTTACTGAAAATTTTCAAAGAAGCTTTCTAATATTCATGGTTTTAAGAATTCTTGTTTATGCCTATACTGAGCACTAGTCTGTATGAAGGTCTGAGATTTTTCTTATATCTTTCTGGACTAAGGTTATTGCCCAACACTATAAAGCTACAAAAAGTCATGTGTGTTCTCAGAATGTGTTCTCAGAAGAGAAATCTTATCTGACCATTTCTTTCTTTTCTTTTTTTTTTTTTTCTGATGATTTGCTTTGGGGGTCCTTCCCTAGATCTACATAGAAGCTGTAAGAAAACTGGCACATTTGCTTTAAAAATACTATGAAATCAAAGTGAAACTCATCACTTAGCACATATAGATATGGGGGAAAGAGCTGTGGTGGACATGGGCTTGGGGAACCAGGAGGGAAGACGCACAGACATATTTTATACTGCTTGATTGCAAAGACCAAAGCAATGTATCAAGYCCCCTGCTAGGGTCTTCAAGCAGAACACCAAAAAAGTAATGCCTGACTATGGAGCTTATGGTCTATACAAAGACCAGAACTGCTGCACTCCTTCCCAGTTTCAACTATACCCTGTAGATGCACCTGATTTCTTGGACCATCATTATTTTTAAACCAAATAAAATGTCTCTSCTTCCTTAGGGATGGAAGGCATTGCTTTCACAGTATGCTTCATCTGGAACTGTATTTAAGTAAACTCAAGAGAACTCTATATAGGCAACGCAAAATCATGTGTGATTTTTTTGTTGTTGTTTCAATAGACAAGGCTTGAGTAATGTTAGGGTTTATGGCTTTTATTTTATTTGGAGGGACTACTTTTTAACGGAAGCAAGAAGCAGTCTTTGGACACAGTAAGTCACAATATATAAATAGCTCTACTGAGAGCATAACAAAGACTCTTTTGTGCTCCTTTACCAGCACAGCCAATCACATATGCAACTTAGTAACATAAAAATACCTCATCCTTACTTATGACACCTATATCTTACCAAAAAATTATTAAGATATCCATTTAGAACTTCTATCAAAAGCACATTATTTTTTGTGTATTTCTTATGAGAAGTTATACAGAAGCTGAAATTATTTTCTCTAAGAATTGTAGAGAAATACAAGAAATTTGCTGTTGTTTGATTACAAAGTAGAACATACAGTTAATTCATCTTAAATTGGGATGCATTTGTGGAAATATGCTTCTCCATATGGTTTCATATTTATTTCTGCAAGGTGAATACAGTGATGGCATTTTTTTCAAACCAGAATCCATGACTTTTTTATTAAATCAAAACCGGTGGAGTTTCTTCTTAGCAAGCATTTGGGACCTCATTTTAAGCCATTTTAAGGAGGTCTGAAGTTTATTGGATTTTAAATATATCCTTTTCTCCATCACGAGTCTTTYAAAGGATAGTTTAATCTGTCTAATTTACATTCAGGAATTTCATTTTACATGCCAGGCTCTGGGACTGTCAAATCCTTTGGCTTTTCATTCTTATCAAATATAATAAAGCAATCATATATAACCAGTAGGATGTATTTTTTTGATTTTCATCCAAATATCATTTTCAAATCCAATTTGGGTCATGTAGGATGCCAATTTTGTGCAGTTGAGGAGTTAGATGGATTTTCCAAAGGGAGATTATCAGTAGTAAGTATAAACATATGTCAGTTCATTAACTCTTTAAATAAAATATCCAGCACATCAAAATTCATTCCCTCCTACACTTTCATATGGTACAATAGGTCCTACTTGAAACTCTGTATAGTCCTGATAGGAAAACTCCCCAAGTCAGTAGAAATAATTGGCTTTCCTAGTAGGGTTTGTATGTGGGCAAACTCTAATACATCCAAACATTTTACTGAGTAGGCTTGATCACATTTTGAGATTTGGGACAGATAAAGATCCCATAGAGCCTATTCCAGCCACTGCTTAGAATGGATTCCAGTAAAATATTCTCTAGCTTCTCCATAACTTAAAGAGTCATTATGTCTGACTTACATACAAGGACAGAAGGTAAATTTGCCTATTGTCAGTCAATCATTCCTCTTCCCCTACTCAATGCATTTTTATCTACCTGAGAAGCTTTGCCCCATTTGGTCAAAAYCAATAGAGATTCTACACAAAGTGTCAATTTGTATTTCTTAATCACGAGAATTTTTTTTCCCGCTCTTCTGTTTAGAGAATATTTCAGAAAATATTTTTTCTACCTGTACTTTGAAAATGTACTTTTTTCCAACTTTAGGAGCAACCAAATCTAAATCCATGCTAATCCCAAAACTCAAGTAAATTCTAATGGCTCTTTAGAAGTAGTACTATTGTTGCCAATTACTTTCCTCCTCTGCTTAGTGTTATGCAAATTGATACTAACCAATAAAAGGGGGTTTGATGGCAAATGAATTAGATGGTACCAAAAACCAGTAATATACCCAACTTCAATTACGTGCTAAGCATTTTATTCCTTGTACACATAGAATATTTYAAGATTAATAATGTATTCACATATTTCTTAGGCTTAGTGACAAAAATGAGTCTGTCTTTAGAGAAGATTTGTACTCTTCTGGCGTTAGATGAGGATTCTACCAAATCCAGGACATAATTCTCATTAACATAAGCCAGGTGGAACTTTACTGCTACCTAAACATAAGTAAAAGCTGTTATGTAGGATTTCTTATCTGTTTGGACATACAAAAAGAGGAAAATCCCTCCTTTTCTCAGTCTTCAAACAAAARGAAAAAGAAGGCATTGCTAGCTCTTCAAAAAACTGCAACATCATTAAATCAATCTCTGCTAATTTTTCAACCCCTCTTTTCTGCAGCCAGCCAGCCATATAGTACTCTTGAGCACAGTCCACCCCACGTCCTATACTGATAAAAAATATAATTTAGAAGCCAACACCACTTATTTTAAATGCAGGGATAGTGTAATCGGTCAAACAACAGTACTTCTCAGCACCTTTCCACAAGAATGGAGCACAATATTCAGTCTTAAATACATTCAGATTCAAATATTCAAAATCTTTCAAGCAACCACATCTGGGAACTGAAAGGAAAGTGGGAATAATAACTCAGAGTGGTAAGCCTGTCTCACTAGCATGGCCCTAAGTCAGAGAGACCTCAGAGTAGCTTTTTCCCTAGGGCAAACCAGAAAAGGAAGCAGGATTCACATCATCTTCCTGCATTGATCTATAAGCMATTAATCTGCTCTACCTTGAACAGTCAACACACTAACCTTTATGTCAGCTCATTTGTAGCAGCTAGTTGTTATGGTTCTCCACTAAAACCTTTGCTCACCTCCTATTGCTATTAAGCACCCAGGTGATGCCCACATGCTATTGTCTGGGCTTGCATAGATGTGGGGAAAACCTTGACAATTGTCTATCTCTAKGTCTCTCCCAGTGTAAAGGTGGTTAGGACATCATAGTTTCAAAGTCCCTTCAGAGCCTGTGTGCCAATATTCATCAAAGATATCACAGTAAGTAAAAGTATGCTCTGGACTYGCATTGAGTGGTATGGAGTCATCAATAAACACACAGGGCTGGAAAGATAGCTCTTCCCAAATGTATAACCTGGGATTTTTATAATGCACCCCCTGGGTATAGTAGTGTTTGACAAGATTTACAGAACTGAATCCATCAGAAAAAGAGAACACACAGGTTTAACAGCAACAAGTCAGGAATCAGGTCAAAGAGACAGGGAGGCTTGATTGTGATTTCAAGGTAGGCCATGTCCAGTTCCTGATTGCATTTTCATCAGCTATAATTTAGAAAGTCTTTATCACCTCTACCAGACAAGAAAATAAATATTAAAAAATTCACTTCAGTATCTCATCATATCTACACTTCAACAATCAAGTAAATAAGATTCATTTTACATTCACACTTGAATTATTGTTATACAGCCAACAAAAACAAAATATGAAGCCCTACTGAAGAGCAGTTTTAATTTGATAGCGTTTCTGAAGTGTCTGGGGATATCTGCTGTCTATGAATCCTGCATAAATTCTGCCATTGTTTTCTACAGTATTGCAAAAGGAGAACTTCCAAGTGTTGTTCACAKCAGGAAATGCCTTCAGCCTATTTCTACCCACAACTAATAATTCTTAAGTTAATATCTGGTGGGCCCCTCCAAGCATTTCAAAACTGTATGCTTTCTGCAGTGGTCTGGTAAGGACTGTATGACCTACAAAAATTGGTAGTGTGAGTTGTGACATMTCATAATGACATGTTCTCACATCAGTTTTGCTTACTGTATGGTGAAAGTTGTGATTAGAAAAGAAGTACCACACACCAATTAATAGAGATGTTTTTCTTTTTATGACTTCTTCCTCTTTCTTTGCAATTAAAAAAATCTTACTCTGATCACTGCTATCCTATTCCTCCTCCATTGTTTCATAGATCCCTCAGTCATAAAGTGTTGATGGTGTTCATTGAGATTTAGAGTACAAGAATTCTCTATTTCATTTATCACTGCATTAAACTTGCTCCCTTTTCATAAGAAAGTTTCATACTACCTGCCATATTATTATAGATAAGTCTTAAAATATCCCTGTATTTACAAACTTTTTATATGCCATAATACTAAAAGAGTTGCATATGCAACATTGAACCATAAGTCCAGTCATTGTGTTAACAATAAAYAAGCTGCTAAGGAATATTTACAAAGAAATATGAAAAACCAATGCATAACTACCATGTTTATATGTTTAAGTGGATATATCAATCCAGACAAGACATAATGGACCATGTGCTGATCACCTCATTTTCRTCTTGTCCACCAAGTTTTTGCACCAATCAAGCAGTCTACTTCTATTGCTTATAAACAGAACTTGATGTTCTGCTTATGGATGACTGTGGCCATTTATGCTAGCTGAGGAACTGGCTCTAAATTTCTAGCCRCACTTCATATAAGATTTAATAATACACATCCCACCAAATAAATCTATTTGATATTATGGAAAGTGTATTAGGAAGTTAAACTAGATAATTTTTAAAGAATTTGGGTTTATTTTTTAAGGAAATGTGCATRCTGGAAGATACTTCTATTTACTAAAGTGCATTTTTTTCTATGAACGTTTTAAAGTTCAAAAGAATAGGAACTSAAAAACCACAGAGTAAAAGATGAAGCATTAAATTCTCATTGTGGTGTACACCAGAGTCATTTGGATGATTAGGCAAAAAATGAATTTTCAAGCTACTGTCCTGTTCTTTACATTTTAGCATTAGCTTTGGGATAATGCATTTCAGAAGCAGACAGTACCCACTCAGTTAGAAAGAGATTACCTTAAGTCTTCTTTATGAAAAAACAAGGAGAAGCAGGAACCTTAAGCTCACAGCTATATCTGTTTTAACCGTGCTGACCCCATTTGTGTTTCACTGCATCGGTGCTAAGAGCTTTGCTCTGATTTGAAAGGTCAAGGATTGGAGGAGCTATTCCTTACAGACTGTGTTCTTATTTCTGGGTTTTTGGTCATAGCACTCTAAATGTTCACCAAATAGACCTGGGCTTATATTTTTCAGATTCTATTCTTTAGAAAATAAAGAGTTGTCCTCTTTCGATACATAAGGCTAAAAAAATCAAGTCAAAGGACAAAAGTTACAATTCCTCAGTGTGTCTACTCTATCYTTATTTGTTCCATTTTTGAGTGACTGAGCATTTGATTCAGCTCAGGCAGCCACCACTCCCATTTCCTGAGCCTCAGCCAGGTCTCTCAGGCCCATTCACAATTCCAGCACTAACTTTCCATAATTATTTTATTTCCTTAATCTTCCCAATGGCTGGTTCAGCCCCAGGTGGGCCTCATTCCTCTCCAAGTTCAATAAGACAGTCTCTTACTCCCTCTGCTCTCCTGTCTCCTCCAATTTTGATTTTTGTTGGCAGCCTTACARTATCTCCTGTCCTCTCTCTTATGCACACACAAACACACATATGCACGCACACACAATAGATGGGAAATACCATTTGGAGAAAAACAATGGCAAGCTGCAATTTTCCACACCTCAAAAGGAACCAAAAGCTGGAAAAAAAAAAGAACTATGACAGAGAAAAGAGGACAAAAAAAGGGTAAAAAAAAGGGGTAAAGGGGAGGGGGAGAAAAAGAGCTTGAATATATCAGTAGCAAAACAGTGAAAACAATGTTACTTACATATATAARGGTGAGGGGAAAAATAATGAGCTATAGTAGTGATGAGGAAAAGATAGGAGAAAATATAAAAATAGAAAAAACTGAAGCCCCAAATAACCTAAAGCTCAATGTAGCTTTTCAATTTCTACCTCTCTGCCCAAAATTTCTATCTCTGGAAGTGTTGAAAAGGATGCAAAAACTCCAACCAGTTTCAATTTATTGTCTCAGTCTTAGCTTACCCCACAGTATTCCCAAAGCTAAAAATGTTAAATGCTTGAGCCCTCCCTCAGCTTTTTCCACATGTTAACCTGGAGTGCAGTACATGTCATTATGCAAGTGTAATGCTGCATGCTACACCCAGGTGTAGCATCTAACTGCAGTCTTCAGAGACTAAGTCTGTTGGCTGCAGCTTAAAAACCATTTAAATACATGGCTGATTTAAAGCAATGGCTGAGTCTAACCTGCGGAAGCCGGGTGTG
Source organism: Cardinalis cardinalis (assembly GCA_014549065.1). Classification (NCBI taxonomy): domain Eukaryota; kingdom Metazoa; phylum Chordata; class Aves; order Passeriformes; family Cardinalidae; genus Cardinalis; species Cardinalis cardinalis. Next base: position 11,216,383 of record JACDOX010000009.1, read on the forward strand.
CCTCCCAGCCCCTACAGCCATGTGTGTGTGTCKGTGTTTCTGTGTKTCTGTGTGTCTGTGTGTGCCCCAGCTGCACCCTGGCTTCTTGCTCACTCCCTTCAAGCCTTCGCCCCCACACTCCAGTTTCCGGCCAGGCGGGTCCCCCCCGGATGATCAAGGATTTGGTTATGGAGCACACCCCACCGCTCAGACAGAGCCTCTGGGAGCCATCGAGTGCTATGTTTGCAGCAGCCTGAAGCAGAGCTTTGACTCAGGGTAATTATCTTGTGAGCTGAGCCTTGTATGAATATTGTGCACTAATAGTTTTGCTGTGAAAGAGCATGTCTTTTCTCACTTTCAAAAGCAGAAATAAGTTCAGTTCATTTTTTAAAGAAATTACTTTAACAGCTTGCGCCATATTTAGGAAAAGGAATATAAGCACACACCAGGGCCAGTCTGGTAACAAAGGACACACATTGGTTTGGTAAAAGCAACCAGAGCACTCACATGGCCATGTCGCCATGCACTGCACTGAAAGTATGCTCATAGGTGTCAGTAGTTCATGCTTGGCCATCTGTATTTTGTCAACAATAGCAATTCACTTTTTAATGAATGTTTAAAGTCTCAATTCCCACAGGAGTAACAGCTACAGAGAGCATCAGCTATTGCTGAAAGAACAGGGATTCTAGGAATAAACAGAATATTGTGGAATGGCAAATGGGAACCAGTGACCTCATTATTCTGGAAAATGTCTCTTTTTGAACTACAAGGAACTCTGACAATTGTAAAGGTTTAGTCATGAACAGTGGAGTTTTGCAGAGATAGAGTGAAAGCAAAATTGAGCCCCCTGTGTACTTATGGCAGTTCTTTATTATGTGCCATATATTATCATGTTGTGTTGTGTTTTGCTTTATCGTTGTTGCATCTTTATTAGAGGTGGGCCAGAAATAAAACCCATATGTAAACATACCTGCACTTCCAATGCACTTGGCTTAAGTTAAGAGCTCAGCAGCTGAAACCTATCCTCAGCATGTATTCTTCTAGAACATTTATATTCTTCTTCTCTTAAAGTAAAAAACAAGGAAAACATCTAAAATAGCAAATAAAATCTTGCTGCTGTAAAATAATTATGTGTAATGTTGTTTGTTACATTTTAAAAGAATCTGAYCATACAGGTACGGGTAATGATTCTGACTTTAAAGAGGAGAGCAATTTTGCTTTCTAGTCTGCAGAATACAAGAATGCAGGACACATTCTTGTCCTTAAATCTAGTGATTTCCTTTGTTTAGGCTTATTAGGCGAATTACAGACTGGTGTCTTGCAGTCAGACAGTGAGGTCTGCACTGGATTTTTGAGTTGTAGGACACAAAACTGTATAAAGAAAGAGATGTCATTATTCCAGCGACAATGGAGGAGAAAAATATCTACTGCTGACAGGCCCACTTACTCACAAGTCCATTGGTGTCAACATACATAGTAGCAGAGACAGACTAGGTTAGGAAAGAGTTTGGTACATCTGGTTAAAAAGGAAGTGTGAGAGCTAAAGGGGAGCAAAATACTGTATGTCAATATTTGCCCTACTGAGGAACAGCAGACACATATTGGAACTGAAGGATACCATATATAAAGAAGTAAGTAACCACATGCAGTATTTCAGCCATGCCCCAGCTGTAAAACATTATTTGAAGTTATAATAGTTGCACAGCTGTGGGAAGGTGAGGGTCATGCATTTTACATACATATTCAAATTAAGAATGCAAGGCTGCTGGCACAGASCATCAGCAATGATATGGCCTCAAAGGTAGGAATGTTCAGAAAGACAGACAAAAATCTCTTTTTCTTTTCTCTTTTGGAGGTGGATGTGAACTTTTTCACTCTTCTCTTGCTCATGTATGGTTAAGCCTGAAGGTGGAAAATCATGAATATCCTGAGAAACAGAAGTACAGATATACAGAAAATTCAAAAATTTAAACTAAAAAAAAAGAAAGAAAAACCAATGCATACAAAAAGGCCTGATTTTCACCTAAATAAGGTGGTGCCTAAATGCCCTAACTGCTTTCTTTCTCAATATTCAATTGTGTTTCTTGAATCCCACATCTGGTCATGGATGCCCTGACTAGACTTTCCTTATGTTCCATCTGGATCAAGAAACTAGATGTTTTCCACATAGGAATATGCCTGCACAGCAATACACAGGTCATATGTACCTCAACTAGCTCTTAATGAAAAAGTCTGGGAACCAGAAGCTCATAATTTATTGCTCCTCACTATTTATCCTCTTTTGATTTGTCTTCACAACCTTCCGCTATGACAAAGAAAAACAGAATTGCTGAGGTTGGAAGGGGCCTCAGAAGATCATCTACTATGCACCCCTGCTCAAAGCAAGTTCAGCTATAGCTGCTTGCTCAGAATCATGTTCAGCTGCAATTTCRAATATCTCCAGGTACAAAGACTCCACAAGCTTTCCAAGCATCCTGTCCTAGCGTTTGACTACCCTGACCACAGTGAAAGGGTTTTTTCTGAAGTTTAAATGTAATTTCTTCTGAATGAGTGTAGTGATTATCTCCTGTGCTGCTGGGGCTCAGGCCATGCAAGTTCAGGGTCTGCTCTAGGCAAAGCTCCCAGCTCTGGTTCTGCCTGCCTTTCTCTTCATACAACTGGAGTTCAGGCTCTTGCAGCTACAATGTCTTGGACAAGATTTCATCAAACTCCCTTCCTTGTCTCTGATGCAATGCAGTCTGTARCCCTCCTGCGGCTCTTTTACTTGGGGACACAGATCCTTAGTTAGTGTGCACTTCCTGCAGTTAAGGACACCACCTTCTCCAGCCCCAGYGTCCTGTCAGGACTGTCAGTGCCTACCAGGTAAGCAGCTAAACACCACACAGCTACTCACCCAGCCCCACAGCAGGATGGGGAGGGAATTCGGAGAAATAGTAAAAAGTAAAAAACATGAGTTGAGATAAAAACAGTAATAGGACAGGGTAGGAAGGAAGGAAGGAAGGAAATTAAAAATCAATAATAGTAATAAGAATAATTAAAATAATAATTAGAATACACAAACAAGTGATGGACTTGTTTACCACCAGCCAACCAATACCCAGCTAGTTTCTGAGCGGTGGTCCCCAGCCTGTTTTCTCCATAGTTTATGTGCTGTGCATGACACCATATGGTATGGAACATCCCTTTGGTTAGCTGGGCTCACCTGTCTTGACTGTGTTTCCYCTCAATTTACTGTGTCCCCCAGCCTAGTCACTGGTGGGCTTGGGTGGTGTGAGCACCTGAGAAGTCCTTGACTTAGTGTAAACACTGCTTAGCAACAACTGAAACTTTGGTGTGTCATCAACATTATTCTCATACTAAATCCAAAACACATCACTGTACCAGCCACTGGGAAGAAAATTAGCTTTATCCCAGCTGAAACCAGGATACCTCAGTGAGGCATCTCTYCACCCATGAACCTGCAAAACTCCATCTACCCTTGGGAATTCAGGTTAAGTTAAGGACAGAGGAAGATGCTTTAGTTGTTCTGCCCTACGAGAGGTCAGCAGCACTGCTGAGTGAAGTACACCACCCTCCATAGTTTCTGGTCCCTTTCTGTGCTCCCTTCTGCTCAAACTGACACAGACTGCTGCATCTCCTGGTTGCACCTGTTAGCTGCACTCTGTTACAAATCTGTGCCACACAGGTAGGCTTAAATCTCCTGTGGGACATCATCCAGGTGGCTCTCTTAGTACAAGACTGGCAAGACACGTATTCCTAAAAATACAGTAACAGATACAGTCTTCAATAGTGCCAAGAGAAACACTTAGGAAGTAATTCTTCTCACTGGGATTTGACATTATTTGATGCACGTTGGTAAAGAACTGCATGGTTCTAATGCAGTTCTAATCATGTATAAGAAGCAGAGATTGTTATCCTCTATTTTTACTCTTTTGAATTTGCTCATACCGTTGGAAATAGTTCAGCGACATCACTTTATCTTCAGGAATTGGGTACTACCTATTCATGTACTCTGGGCAGTTCATTGTTTTCCTTTTAATTTTAGTTGCTTCCTTGGTCACCTAKTCAACATATTCTAGATACTGGTTAGAAATAGTAATGGGAATCTAGACACATAGCATAGGGGACAAGTTAGTCTCTACAAATCAGAAGAAAAATATTTAAATGTAATTATAATTATAACCTACTGAAATTTCTGGAATTTAGATCCAAAAAGATTGATGGCCCTAAATGCTGTAGCAATGATATGAGTTCCAGGTCCTCAAATTTCCAAAGACTAGGCATTTAGACTCCAAATAATGCCCAGATACACTTGGGGACACCAGTAATTATCTCAGGACAAAAACTTGCMGGGGACTTTTCCAACAGTTTGGCAGTAGAGACAACACATTCAGGCATTCATAACATACCACAGAATATAATTTTCTAGTATAGACATGTCCTTAAAACCTGCAAAATCTAATACCATTTTTGCACTTGAAAAGAATTTTTTTTAATGTAAATTCATAAAGATTCTTCTTATTAGGAAATTGATTTAAAGACATATACTTTTGAAAGGAAAAATAGTATTTTAGTTTGATTTTCCAAAAATAAAACAGTAATAGTGCTATTTCCCCATTCATCTGTCTGTTCAACTTGCTTGCCAATTCTCCTCAAAAACTTTCAAGGAAGTAAGTGAACATCGAATACAAATCCAAGGAGCAAGACTTTACTAATATTCAAATCAATCTGTATTTCCTAAGTTCAAGTTATTACATAAGGTGTGATTCTCTGTCAAAAGTTTCATTTTCTAGGATAATGCTAGAAGTTGGGGTAGAAATTGTTATTACACAGATAATGCACATTCAAATTGTGTTTCTGCAGTAATGACAATCACTCTGCAACACACACAGGTATCCAGACTGGTAACCTGTTCTGCCTCTTGCAGGACTTTGTGGCCTTCACAGGGACACAGCACAAGAAGCATAAGTTGGAACACAGGAAACCTTGACTATATGTAGAAAAAACAAAACCCAAAAACTTTAAGAGTGGTTGGCCGGAGAGTCGGTAAAGACTCCTTCCTTAGTGATACACCCAGGGTGATTGCACCAGGCCCTGAGSAGCCTGCTTTAACTGGAATGAGATTGGACTACACAATCTCCAGAGCTTCCTTCCAACCCACACAATGGCTGCTTATGGCTGCTTATATGGAGCCTAATGAGCAGAAAAGGAAGAGTTGGTGAAAGAACTTAAAGCTGGTCCAATTAACTCACAAAGTAAAAGTGAGTCTTGAAATGGATTCATATCTCATTGGCAACTAACATGTATTAAATATACAAATATATCTTACTGGATTGCTTAGTCTTTTTTCTTGGTTGAGCTGCAGGCATTTGACTCCCCTGTAACCTCTAGTTTTAGTAACCTCTGAATTTCTGAGTAAATCTTAAGAGATGGGAGGTTTTCAAGGCTGTCACCAATAGCCTATCACTGATGTATATAAAGTTTCTAGATTCAGCAAGTTARGTGAAAGACATATTTATGTATAGACATACCTGGAAACAGCAGAAAAGAATGCCCAAGGACACAGAGAGGTCTAACCCTAGTCAAAATCAAATGCACCTAGAATCCCTAATCTAATGCAGGGCTGAGCAAATGTCTTAAGACCATTAAAACAAATAGGACAGAGTGTTAGAGGAARCAGTCACAAGAGTGTAGACTTCCAAAGCAATGTGAAACATCAACCTGAATGCTGAAAGCAAGTAAGTTACAATCACTATCTGTTGTTTCTACTGTTTTTTAAGGAATGGAATTTTGTGCATATCTTTTACAAATGAGCAGAACTGTACCCAGTTCCGTTGTACCTGACTTGTACTACACCTGTAATTAAAATAAATATGCAGGGCACAGAGAGTGGAAACCAGAATGGAAGAAATAAGATGTGGAATACAATTGCCAAACACATGTGGTTTTGTGGTTTCTCTAAACCCTGAAGATAGTCAGCTCACTAGCTGTCATTTCAGAAAAACACAGCTTCTCCTCATGTGTGAAGAGAGAATCTGGAGTCCCAGGTAGCCTGTTTTGTCTCAAATGGCGCCCACCATCCATGCTTAGGCAAGTGAATTGAAGACAACTTTTTCAGAACGAACATAAAATTTGTGTAATTATCTCTCACTTGTCACTGCAGAAGTTAGAGCTGGCTGTTCTGCCATCCATTGTTATAGTTCTCTTCTTACCTCTTCACCCCTCATGCTATGGGGAGATGAAGTAAGGGCCTTTCAAAGAGAAAAGCAAAAGAAAGCCTTGTTTCAGACTGAAAGAAATAACCATAATTCAGGCAGCTCAGACAGTCCAAAGATTTTTATTTCCAAGCCAAATGCTTTTGGCTATGGAGGTGATCTCAGACCCTGCTATCTTTTCTTTGGGTATTAAATAATAGTATTCTTTGTTTAAAAAAAAAAATCTATTAAAGCACTGAAAAAAAAAGGACTATCCATGTCTTCTGTGACTGAAGCATTCAACTTTTCTAAAACCACAGGGAAAATCTTGCTTCAGATAACATTTAAGTCCTTATTTACTGAAAAAATTGCCTCAGTARCTTGAGGCTAGACCATGCACATTTGATACGATACAGACAGGAGACTGTACTGGAATTGTTTCAGATAAATTTCATTGAAGGAGAAAGGTGTGAAATAGTTTCTGTATGAAGAAGGTTGAGCAGATCAGGACTGTTCTGGTTGGAGAAGCAGTAATATAGGCCTAATAAAACACTGAATGGCAAGAAGAAGGTGAATAGAAATAACAGCTCATGGATTCTTCCCATATAAGAACTAGAGATTATCAAGTAAAGTAGCAATTTGCAAGTCCAAAGTAGAGATCCTTAATTCAAGACATTTCATACAMGGTACACACAAGCACTGCGAATAATTTTTTTAAGGATGTTGCAGGTGCTACAATTTTATATTGTGTGTAAAGTGGCTAGAAATAYTCATGGGGAGAAAAAAATCAAGGACCATTAATTACAGATATGTCACATGAGTGACTCAAATTTGCAAAGGCACAGAAAATTTCAGTATATGTTTGGCAGACACACACCACTGACTATTTTGAGACAGGCTGCAAGGCTGGAGAGGCGCTTGGGCTGCCTGATGTGGCCATCCCTATATTCTTAAATCCCTCATCTGAATGAAGAAGAGCTGTGTTTTGCAATGGGGCTACTTCCAGAGAGTCCAAAGCTAATAYAAAGTTCTGTGTTTGAGCAGAAACACCACCGTGCAGCTCCAAAACTCCTTCTGAAACTTGCTCATCTATTCCTAGCATTATCTGATGAAAAGAACAATAAGAAAAGAACACTTTGTTTAAAAAACTTCCAACCAGCTCCTCTGTTATCCAAACCAAAACTCTACACTTTTCTGAGGTTTCCCTTCCAGAACCACAAAAGACATTGGCAGGTTCTATAGACTCAGGCACCAGTAAAATCCAATATGTATTTAAAGAAGACAGATTGCCTATCCTTACTGCAATGATTCTAAAACCCAGCACTCCACAGGGGAGAGATACAAGACAGCCAGGAAAGACATTGTGAAAACAGACAGTGAGCATATAAATCACCAGTGCAGCTCAGACATGGAAGCTGGAAAGATGACTCCTATTTGGAAGATAAACTACACTGTACATGCTAAAGCAGAGCAAGGGAATCTTTTGATATAGGCAAAACGCAGAATACTGTGGGGACAGGAAAGGAATCAACCTTCTGCTCCCAGTGAAAACATTGGCTTTATTGAGCCAGAAACTGGAAAGGGTTATTTTTTCCTTGTGCTGAAATAGCTCCAGACCATAGCTGGGAGGAGGATTGGGGCACTTGCCTACAATGATTCAATCTAATATGGAAAAAAATATATGTTCTTATGATATTTTCTAACACCAAAGTATTTGTCTGCTTTAATAAGCCCAAAGAACCTAGGTGACTGGTGATTTCTTGTCATAAATCAGGAGCTCATTAAAAGAAAAAAGTATTAAAAGAAGGCAAAGATTCTGGCAGGAGTCTTGAGAAAACAATTGAAAAGCATTTTTGAAGTTTCAGTCATTTTGGTGCAGTACTGCAAAGGTCACAGCTCTGAGCAGTAGTAGTTCCAAAGTCAACCTAGTCTGTCAACTAAGTACCATAAAGCTCCTGAATTTACTGAATTTTAGACCACTGATTCCACTTTCTGCCTGTGACTGCATATTGCCTGCTTAGAACGACACACAAAGCTGTGGTTGTGGGAGGGAGCTGAAGAAAGTCATGCTACCTGACCAACAGGAAATTCAAAGTGCATCAATTCTGAGTCCAAAGAGCTGTTGAAAAGTAAGATAAGGTTCAGAAGGGGATTACTGTGTCCTAAATGTGATATTTTTATTGAGAGGGCAATGCTTAAATTACATTTTTATGAGCCAGAGTGGCATACCATCACTTTTTCATTTTACTGGGAAGCTTGCTGGGACTTCTCTGGTTCACAGCTGCAGAACGGATTAATTTTATCCTCTCCCGAATGAGACCTTCAGTCCCAGTGTAACTTCTAACTTGGAAGCAGCATGCAAGGATACTACAAGAGCAAAATTATTATATCATGAGAGAGAGCAAAAGAGAAACAGGAATAAAAATAAATAAAACATTAAGACTTGATTCAGCAAAACATTCATGCACAGGTTAGTGTTAAGCATCCCTGGTTAGTGAAGCACTAAAGCATTTTCTTGGGCTTAATAGAAGTTAATGGGATTTACACAAGTCCTGAAGGTAATCATATGTTTCACTGCTTCATTAAATCAGAGTACAAGTACAAAAAGGCAAGGGTTATCCTCAGGGAATTCCACTGAAATACAGAGTGATACATAACTATAAATCATGTTAAGGTATTTTTTATTAAAATTCAAACACAAAAATGTGTTAAAGAAAGTGCAGGTTGCATAAGGGCTGAGCCTCAGAATAGCACTTTGTTTAACAAGATATCTGAGACACGGGACCTGTTTCAGTGTAAAATCAGAAGTAACTACAGTAAAGCCAAGGCTGACGCAGCTGAGATCAATATTAAACCCCAGAGAAGGGGAATTTTCTAAAAGTTTAGGGAGAGGGGAAGAAAAATGGAGAGCAGGTCCCCAGAGAATGTGATAAATGGTGATGGGTTAGGCAATATAGTTCTGCTTCCAAAAGCCAGGCTTAATCCTCACTCAGGAGTAGACATTGTGCCACATATTTAATCTATCCCTTAGAGAGAGTCAAAAGGATCAAAAGCATCACACAGATACTTAWAGGGAAAGGTCATATTCCCATTGAGAACTAATGACTATATCCGTTCCTGCAAGCATGGGGATTCCTGGTGAGGGAACTAAAACTGCAGTGCTTCCAGGGTTAACTCTGGCTGTAGGGTGTCTGCTGCCATAACAGCTTCTTGAACCCTTCCCCTTTACTCCAAACCCTCATGCTGTGAACTTGCAGCTCCCTGTGTTTCTCCTACAGCTTTTCCATATCTTTCAGCAAAGGGATTTCTTTAACAAAACTAAGCTCTGTGATCAGATCACCCGAAGCCACTGCAATGTCTCAAAACTACCAAAGCCTTTGTGGTTACAGAAGAATTGTAGAGAACTGCTATAATTTAAGAGCAGGGCTTTTTTTTTCCACTGTAGTGGTTCAATGTGTGTTGTGTGCACACATGTGCTTCAGCACAGATGGAGATTCAAATGAATATCAGACCCTTTGGTGTGAGTTCAAATTTCCTGAAGGTGTTGGAATGTCTGTAAAACATCAGATGCCCTTTTGGTTGTTTTTTTTATAAATACATTTCAATTCTCTGCTGATTTGACATTTCACTTTATTTAGGAAAATCGGGAAAACAATGACAACATATTGAAAAAAGTTATTATGGAAAAAAAGAACATAGAAAGAGAAGTAGGCTTGGATGTCCCTGACATTTCTTATACAAAGCCACCTACGAATCTTCTACAACCACAAACAAGCCAGGTTTTCTTTGTGCTCTGTCCAGAAAGGAAGTTCAAAATATGTACATCTACTCCAAAGCTATCAATCTTTTTTATAAGATTATTGGGGAGAGTAGAGAACCATTGTCATATTTCTTAAAATTAATTTTCCCCAAAGCTTCAGGAATCTTTTAAGTAGGGTTTAATATACTCTTTCTTTTTTTTGTCTCCCAACACATTTACCTCCTAAACAATAGTTACTTTATGACTGTTTTACTTTTCTACTGCTTATATCCATTTCTCTGTTTCTTCAGGAAAGGAAAAAAAAAAAAAGGCAAAAAACTCCAACCCCCAAAACTTTAGACCCCTGCATTGCTGGCTTTACTTTGTGCTTGCTGCCACCAACTCAGACCCATATGTCTGGAGAGGCTGTGTTTCCACAGAGCCTGAAGGATATATTGCATGAAAGAGTTTCTAAATGGTCAGTAAGACCAAGAAAACAACAATCACTGAACCTTTCAATTCTCGAAAATGGTTTCAATTGCATATTGAAAGTAACATAAGGCAAAAGAGCAACAAGAATCAGAGTCAGGCCCCTAAACAAATGTCATCACTGCTTAGACTTCAGTGAGGGTGTTAATTATTATCACGAAGTGAGGAAACCACAGAATTGTTGGACCAAACACACGTTTCATGTGGAGAAAGTAGTACAAACAAACCAAAAACATACATAATTTTTCATGAAGTACAGAGAAGATGCAACTATTTATTCAACAAGCCTTAGGGATCCTCCTCCAGTACAAACTATCTAACCTAGTACAGTACAACTTGCATCCCAAGGCTGTTACAGTCTTTCCATATGCTTGTAATTTATTAACTATTTCAGCTATGAGACTACAACTGGAATAATTCTGAGTGTCATTAAGAGGGAACATCTTGTATCAAATCTACATATACTGTACTATGATACCAAGACCAGAGAACCAACCCTCTCCCATACATCCACATTTGCAGTTCTTTAAGATGAGATTGAAATTCACTTAAGAAATGCAATTATTCTATACGGGTCTAGGACACGGAATATATAAAAGGTGTGCATTCTTCATGCTATATATGGATAAAGCATGCACGTGGTGAAAAAATATACTTCTCATTGCAATACAGCACAGGGAGCAGTGATGAATGTAGTTCAAAAGTTATTCCAGAGAATGATAAACAGCAGGTATTTCACACTTAGGTGACATAAAGGCCAGAGCAAGTAGTTTTTGGATATTCTGTCTAGAAGGTGTCCTTCCCCCCCTTTACTATCAAGATGATTTGTTACCTAGAGCTGAATAAAGAATGTATGTATATAATACATACATTATACATATATCACAGTATATATATAATACAGGAACATCATCTAGCCATGCCACAAAGATTTTGTTATTTATTAACCAATCTAGGAATAAAATTAGTTAGAATGTTCAGAAAAAACATAGAGACTAGACAGTTCACTGACCTGTACTCTCAGAATTAAGGAGAGATCCTTTCCTGGTATGCATTCATCACGATGAGCAATTTTTAGAGCATCTCCTTCTTACAGATAGATGTCATTTATGATAGATAAGCCAAGCTGAGATGTTTATGTTATGTCTCTATTGCCACATTTACCAGAATCATAGCCACAATGACTGACCTTATTTTTAGGCTGATAACCATCAACTTTGCATAGGTTTGCACAATGGCTGAACACTGGTTTCAGCAGGTGAAATCTACATTGAGAGAAGGTAAGAGACAATCTCCAAGCCCTGTACAAAGGCGATAGAACAAACTTCACCTATTGAAACTTCAATTCAACCTTATTGAACCCCTAAAAATTCCTGACAACAGAATCCTGGAACAGGTGTACTAAATACAGTTAAATTGCTTTAGATCAAGTAATGTTTAACTTGGGTCATTCACCATCAGCAATTTGAGCTAACTTACCTAGCTTGACTTAAGCTGGGTTTAACATGGTCTACTTTTTCAAATGACCCATAACAATTCAATTCGTAYATTTTCTAACTGATGCACAGATTAACTTTTTAAAATGTCTCTTACTTAGAAATCTGCAAGCAAAGCCAGTCCTGCACAAACCGCACCTTTACTTGAATTTACTGCCATCATTTTAAAAAGTTTATTTAAAAGAATATAACCCAAATATGTGCTTTTCTATGAAACACACTTTTCAAGTTCATTTTGCCAGAGAAAATACTAATTTTCCAGAATGGCATATTTCATTTGCTACCAAAGAGGACTGACTGTAACATAAAGCGGGTGGCTCCTTTAGAAGAAAGAGAAACAATTTGACATGGTAGGTCTGGTATCCTTCTGCAGTATCAAATGAAGCCCTACATTTTCAAAATGATGCATGGGGACTTAACCACGTGGTGCCCATTAAAGTCCATGCCAGCTCTCATGGTTTATGAGGTCACCAGAAGTCCTTGATGGAATTACACCCCCGTCCTGCACGGCGGATTCTCTTGTATCACAGATTCTGAATCAAAGCCTGTAAGGTTAACAAAAATGTCTGCAGTCAGTTTGCTCAGGTTTGGATCATGTATTTCCACTGGAAAGAGAGAAACAAGAGAGAAATAAATTACTGAACAATTGTTAGTGTAACAGCATGGCATGGATCTTATGTTGATATGTATTCCTGCATCATAAGGGGGAAATACTGTCTTCCTGTAGTTGTGCTCAAGGCATCTGAATGAAAAGAGAAACACCGGGGAATATTCCTCTGAAAAACAAAAGGACATCCTGTGAGAGTGCGATTACAAAGTAACTCTTTGAGCATTCCTAACAGCTATCAGACAAAATATGAGACACAGTATACTTGAAGAATAAATATTCTGGGCTCTTTGTGCATCATGTGCATTTTTAGAATTGGCTATTCTGATGCACATATGTCAATTCCGTATTTATTGGACTGAACCTTTTAAAATCTATCATAATAGCAATATTCAATGTCCAAAAGTGAAACCTGGCACTCAATTTGCACAAAGAATTTGCACATTGTTGTGTTTTAAAACACTCAGTAGTTAATAAAAGACTATGGTCTATTGGTATATTGGTTTTCATATTCTCTCCACTGCAATATGATCTTGCTTTAGCAATAAACTGATATGTTGATTGAATACTTTCCAATTCTCTAGGTTTCTAGGAGTGTTCCTGGGCTTGTATGATGTAGCAGCACAGTGACTGTGTTAGAAGAATCCTTATTGGAAAATGAAAAGCCATGGTATCACTGGAGTCTCCTCAATATATATATGTAAGGTAGAATAATTTTATTCAAAAAGTAGATGTTTGTCAAGCCACATGATGATATTCATTATTAAAACATGGACCAGGAATTTGTACACTCATCAAACATAGTCTGGATTTCATCAGATTACAAAGTGTCCTAAGGTAGTMAAAAATTTAGGGAGCAATTCGTATGCATTAATACATGCATACCTTGCAAAGAAGGGTGTGGAAAGAAGAAGACATGCTTCTTGAAGGAGACTTGCACAGAGCAAAGAAATAATGTCTCTGAGACGAGCAGTAAATTAAGAAGCATAACAGCAATGCCATAAGGATTATCACCAGGTGTTTCCATGGGTGCATGGTGTCTGTGGTTTACTTAGGCTTCTGTTACCCAGGGCTGTGAACGGGGTACCCTGGCTAGCTAAAAACCGAAACAGTGCAGCATTTACTTTACAGCAAATGACAAGATCAGATCAGACAGGGGGAGAAAAAAAGCTGACACTTCATATGGCACCTCTCTGAGCTGGGGAATACAGATGATACAAATATAGCACTACTGCTTCTGCATCCAGGTGACTTCACACTTACTGCCCTGTCTGTCTGCGAGCTGCAGAGGTCACCCACCGGATAAGTGTGAATTAACCATAAAGGGAATGCAGTGCTGTATCAAATGAATTTCTGTAGCAGCTGGGGAGGCTGTGGCAGAATTTCAGAGGTTTGGAAGGGCGAATCCCAGTGGTACAGCAGCTTTTGATTTTCCAAGAATGGCCGATCCCAGTGGTACCATGGCTTTTCATTTTCCAAGAAAGATTCTTTTAACACACTCTGGAGTATACTTTCTTCTGTCTTTTGTTTTAGTTTCTGTTGTTACTATTCTTTGAAAAGAAAGAAAAGTCAGGCAAGTTCAGAGTGGGGCAACTTTTTCATTACAGAGGACTGAATCATCCAGTAAAAGACAAAGTTTGCAGCAGGAATCCTGTGAAAGAAGCATTGTGTACTTATGTTCACATGCAAACTTTGTGATAYAGCCTGTAATATTTTACCTTTTGCAGCCAGGCTGCCTTTCTTGTCTTTGCTTAAATGTCAGTATACACACAGCTGGCCTGGGCTATTCCCCCCTCCCATCATCTCTTCACCCCCCTGTACATCAAGCACCAGCCAAATTTTACTGATAAAGCCAACACTAAGCAGAAGTAAAAGTATGCAATCTTCATGCTGTAAGCTGAGCAGGGCTAAATGGCTAATAAAAAGTCACAGGCAACAACTTTAAAAGGGGGAAAGGAAAAGGCTGGTGCTGTGGGTGGAACTTGAAAAGGAAGGAGGCTGGAGTGGTGGGCTGTGGAGGGGGACATGTCAGTCCTTGAGCTGGAGCCATTGCTGCACCACCTGAAAAGTGCATTGTTATTTCTGCAAAATTTTTACTTCCATCTGAGGGCATTTTGGGTGAGCTGAGATCAAAGGCGTTTGAATTAGTTTTATATACAGCTTAACTCAGGTAGATATTTGACATGGATAAATACTTTGCCAGCAGAAAAGAAATATTAATTAACAATTTGCAATCTCTCACCTCACACCTATACTTCAATGCCCTATTTCTGAAGTATTCACAACCCTGATACGAAGGTTGCAGAATTTCATAGCCTAAGTTTTAATTAGCTTTTGGAAATATATTAAAATATGTATTATAGAACTGACTGGGTTGGAAGGGACCTTAAAGACCATCTAGTCCCAAGCCTCCTGCCATGGGCAGGGATACATTCCATTAAACAAGTATCTCAGAGCTCCATCCAAACTGGCCTTGAACACCTTCAGGGATGGGACATCTTCAACTTCTCCAGTGCCTTATCAACATCACTTCTTTCCTAGTATCTAATTTAAACCTACTCCCCTTCAGTTCAAAGGTTTCCTTGTCCGGTCACTGCAGGCCGTTGGAAAAAGTCCCCCTCCATCTTTCCYATAGGCTCTCTGCAGGTACTGGAAGGCTGAAATTAGATCACCCCAAAGCCTCCTCCTCTCCAGGCTGAGCAATCCCAATTCTCTTGGCCTTTCCTTACAGGACAGGTGCCTCTARTCCACTTGGTGGCCTTGCTTTGGAGTCGCTCCAACAGGTCAATGTCCTTCTTGTGCTAGGGACCCCAGAGCTGGATTCAGTAATCCAGAGGAGACTCCACCTTGGGTATAGGCGTTGGCAGATTGAGAATTCCTAATAAATAATTCTATGCTGTTGGAGCTGTGAGAGATTGTGAATTCCTAATTAATAATTCCGTGCTGCTGGAGCTGTCACTTAAASGAAAGCTGCGAGCTCCTTTGCCCTTGCCCTCCACAGGGGCCGTGTCAGCGACTCCCGGGCTCTGACCACGGCGAGCTCTCCTGTACCGAGCTCCTCTTTTCCTCCCTGTCACCTACAACAGGCTGGGCTGTACAGCCTYCTGCAGCCCCTCGGCATGCCCACAGCCCGGAGCTGGGAAGCGGCGCTCCGGCGTTCCCGAGGCAGCCGGGCTCATTCCCGGCCGCTGGAGGARCCCCGGCCGGGCCGGGCCGGCGAGGCGGGCGCGGCGCCGCACGGCGCAGCCGCCAGGGGGCGCCCGAGCGCGGGCCGCCCGCGGGCCGCGCCGGGATCGCGGGACGGGGGAAAGGTGGGAAGCGTCAGGGAATGGCAACGTGGGGAGCACATTGGTGGCCGTCGACATGGGACCGACCGCGGGGTGAAGTCCTGTGATCGGCCGGAGCGTTTCTGGCTAGGCAGAAATCAGGGAAAGCCTGCGACGCTGATTAAAACAGCCCCTGCTCTGCAAAGCCCTCAGGTCACGAACACAGGAATTCTAAAGGAAAATGGCTTTGTCATTCACATGTAAAGAAAAAGTAGCACACAAAAGGCTTTCCTTTTTCTTGCTGCCATCCTAAATCCAYGTTTCTTTCCAAAATGTTATAACCTTTTCTAATTTTCTGTATTTATTGAATTACTTTTTTTTCTTTCAAATGATTGTGACATAACGATGCATGAAAACAGATTGATGTAAACTTTGAGATTAGGACTATAAAACAGGAATTAATTGTTCAGATAAAAAGGAGAAGGAGGAGGAGAAGAAGAAGAAGAAGAAGAAGAAGAAGAAGAAGAAGAAGAAGAAGAAGAAGAAGAAGAAGAAGAAGAAAAAGAAGAAGGAGGAGGAGGAGGAGGAGGAGGAGGAGGAAACACCATAATTCAGAAAGGCATTAATTAATTCAGAAAAGGTGTTAATTAATTGGAAGAAAAGTAACTCATGCTTTCCTGTTAAGTTATAATATGAATGGTAGCATTTTGAACTCTTGGCTTAAAATAGTTATATTGAGCTTTGATCCATGGGACGTTAACAGACGRGAAGCAGAGGAGTGAATTGGGGTGAATTTAATAGTATCCAGAGAAAGAATAATTAACTCTTGTGGTGCCTAGCAGCAGTTAGGGTCAGAATGAAAAGGCTTTATAAAAATAAAACCAGAAAGGGAAAAGGGCCATTTCTTTATATCTGAGAGAATAATATGACATCTTTCCTTAATATGAGTTATGAAATGAAGGCCATGTTTGTCTTCTTTGTCATCAACCAAAGAGGGCCGCTGTTTGCAAAGAGGATTAAACACTGTAGACCAGCAGTTACTGTCACTGCTTGTTTCTTGGGTTTTTATTCTCTTCTTATATTAGCAAGCTTTTCACAATACATGAGTGAGTACATGGATTAATGACCCTTCTCATGAGTCATAAGAGCTACAGATGCTCTCCTTTCATTTCAGCCTTGGTTATTAGCTAAATATCCARTCCTGTTTGGTTAACACAGAGACTGGATCTGTGAAAGTTGGCTGAGCAAAGGATGTAGCCCTATTATGCTCCCTGATTTAGTTCTAAGTATCCACATCAGTACATCCATGTCATTAATATGTGTCAGTTCCCAGTAGATCATGTTTTCATGTTGTAAAAACCTAAACTTGGGCTATCTATAAATGCAAGCTGTTCAGTGGTATTAAGACTCCTCTAGGAAGGACTCTAAAAGTAGTTTATAGATGGGGCTTGGAAAGGGTACGCTGACCACAGTACAGATAGGCTCAAGTGCTGATTCAGACCTGTGCTCAGACACAGGGTGTCTGTTCTCATGTGTACCTTCCTGTTTAATTGCTATGTTAATACCTGTTCCCACAAAAGGCATTGAAGTGCCTGTAAAAATGTGCAGGACATATTCCATAGCWAACAGCCTATAAACTGAGAGGTAGAATAAAATGATTCAAGAAATACTGGAGATGCTCTTTACATCAAAAGAAACAGCACTTCATTTTTCAAAGGGTGAAACATCAGCACAGGTGACAGTCTTTCAAAGTGTAGAGTAGATATTTACTCACTTCACTAGAACTATGCAAAACCTCAGAAAGATGTACTTCACATGATTATGTATTACATAGCAAAGGGAAAGGAAGGAAGGAAGAAAGAAATCTCCCCAGCCKTTCTGCAAATGCATACAATAGAACTCATTGAAAAGCCTCTCAGTATATTGCAGTACTGAACAGTAAATCAATGTAATCTGAATTTCTGCAGTAGCAGGAAACTTTCCAAATGATCGCTATAAATGGAGCACATGTTTTACGTATAGGTTACTATTTTTGGCAGTCCATCAAACCCCTTTGATGTGTAGACAGTGGGGTTTCATCCAGCTAACAGGACAAGAATAAAAGGTCCATATTCTTCCTTGTGCCAAGATCCACTCAGAGCAGGAGATGGGGAGCTGGTCATGGTCACACAGCTCTACAGCTGCTCCTGTGCCAGCCTGAGCAGAACTTAGATAAGCTCATGTTTTAGTCCCTGAGATGTACCCCCTGTTAAGAATCAAGAGCACTCTATTCTGCTTCTGTGAGTCTCTCAGTCAGTCTGTGTGCCAGCACAGGGAGAAGAATTGGCACAGGAGCTGTTTATACCACCTTGCACTGGCTGCATGGTTCCTTACATAGGGAACATCCCCTGGGGGCCAGTTAAGGCTCTGGAACACCTGCACAATACAAAGTGACGGAAACCAGCACAGAGAGTCTGGCCCATGAGTCTTCAAAATGGAAAAAGGCAGATGAAAAAAAACACACCAAGGCAAGGGAAACCAGGCATCGCGTGAGGATTAGAAAGAAAAGACCAGAATAAAAATTTGTAAAATGGAGTAAATCACTTCCTGACTGCAACAGGGCTGAACTTCAAAAAAGATCCACTAAGCCCACAGCACTGCCGCTCAGGACAGACAGTGTCTGAGTGTCCTTCCTCTCCTCGGGTTTCTCATCAAAGATGATGTCAAGATTTATGTATCCCTTTCTGAATAGTTTTGTGAGTTTAAACTAGCCTCAGTCCAATACAGCTTCTATATAAAGCAGCAAGCAGTAAAATGTTTTGCTGCATGTGGAAAATGCACTATGGGACACGAGTGTCCAATAGCCATGATTTTCTGGCTGCCCAATAGCCATGATTTTGTGGCTCTCCACGTTGATTCCAATTACAGAGAGAAGCCAGTGTTGACAAAGAGAATTAAAAATGTCTGTTTTGCCCACTACTTTCTTTTTTTTTAAACTCATTACACTCATGGCATATAGATATATATATAGTACATTTCCATTAGCCCGTCATCAAAGTACACAAATACTAAAACCCCTCTGCTGTTCTGAGTGACATATTTCAGGAATAACTACTCAGAAA
This sequence comes from Cardinalis cardinalis, assembly GCA_014549065.1. NCBI lineage: Eukaryota > Metazoa > Chordata > Aves > Passeriformes > Cardinalidae > Cardinalis > Cardinalis cardinalis. Next base: position 11,235,254 of record JACDOX010000009.1, read on the forward strand.
TAACTGCTGTAGATGTGTCTGGCTGCTGAACATGAAAGTATGGGTGCTGCTGACTGCCTGGCAGCTGGCCCAGCATTTAACCCTGCTGTTTTAAAATGTCGTAAAATAAGMACAATTTAATCTTTTGAAACCTTTTGGTCAGTGACTGTGATTTCCGCAAAAAATGACTTCAAAGGAAAGACAGGCACCTTTGTTGATGCCTTTTTAAGCAGTCATGAGTTCCAAATTATTTTAAAAAAGGGAAGCAAAAACCTCAAAGTGTGTAACACCTCCTTAGAATTAGATGCTGAAGCGATATGTAAACTGGGCTGTAAAAATCAATCCTCCACTAGTGATGTGGCTCAGAATGATATAATTAAAAGATAATGTCAATGGAAAAAGTATATCTTCATAGACTAATGGGCTCCTCCTGACACATAAATACCACAGCAAAACCTCTATTTTAATGAAAAAATACCATTTAGAAGCCAAGATATTTGATTTTCAAAGCAGGATGTGTTGAAAATGTTCCATTTCTGTGGCTATATATCTGTTTTGCCAAATATCTGATACAGAATTAACACTTCAACCTTGCAGTCTTCATGTGATACACAAGATTCCTCCATGCCTCAAAAGCAGTGTGGTTTACCTGTGCAAAAAGCAGCTGACTTCTGCAAATAGGGTTCCTTTTTGTTAGTGAGTTGTAATCTTAATGCAGACTGAAGGCTTTATTTCCAAACTTAGATGTGAAAAAAAAATTATCCATTTTTAATCATTTGACATTTATTCCATGCACCTTGATTTAAGGAATGTGGGCATTACTGGGCATGAGACTGTTCAGGTTGTTGTTTTTTGCTGCAGTAAAAGTGCAGTTTTATTAAAAGTTAAAATTATTATAAAAAAGTTAAAATTATTATAATTACTTTTATTAAAAGTTAAAATTATCCTTTAAAGACATAGAAGAGGGGAAGAAAAGAATATGAAGATATCTTGAATAACTAAACATCTTTCCAGTCTACATCATATTACCCTTTTTACCTTTTACCAAAAAGACAAAAAAGGTACTCTTCTGTTCTTCTCTGGTTCGGGGGGGAAAAAAATGCCTTTTGGCATTCCAGTATTAAAGCAGAATGATATGAAGAGCATTTGATCTATCACTGTATGCCAGGATGCTTCAAAAATGCCTACCAGATGTGGCCCTCAAAAGTCTTAGGCGTCTTCTGCTTAGTTCCTGGCTTTAGACCAGTCCAAGGAAAGAACTGGTTGATGAGCTGCTCAGACCAAGCTGATCTGGACAAGATCTGGATGACTGTTGTCACCTACAAAACTTTAAAATCAAAAAGGGAAGTGCCTTTCAAGACTAGGCGCCTCCAGGATTAGGCAGCAGCCAAGCACGGGTTTCTGGAGAGAGCTTTTGGATGCTGTTCCACCTACATCCTGCCTTAGGTGCCTAAGTCCTTTACTAGAGCTAGCCAGAAAGGCTAGATTCCCATTGAAGTCTGGAGAAGGATTTACATTAACTTAAGTGGATTGGTTCAGGCCTTAAAATGAGAACCATGTGTACATCCTTATGAAGAATCTGGCCCTTTCTGTTTATTCATTGTGACTTCTTGCAGTATTGAACCATTCCTAYGCACTAATCCATAAACAATATGTCAGAAGATGTTCTGGAGGATGAGAGTTGTGACTTTCATGCCCATAGCCCGTGCTGCTCTCAGTGGTTCTGGCTGTAGGGCAGCCTTCCTGGCTAATGGGCCACTCAAGCCACATACACCATTCAGGTCATATATAAGCTCTAATTGTATTACTCGTTTGGCTCGTCAATACTTTTCCATGGAGCTGAAGGAAAGGAGAGCATATGGAATAGAGAAGCAGGAAAATTAATGAATGAAAGAATATAACTTTCAGGGTTCTGGCAATGTTTTCACATCCATATTTTGCTCCACTCCCCTGAGGTCACAAAAAGCAAATGGCATGTTCATTTCCTTCCATCTGTGCAATTCTGAACAGCAACCGGGAACTTATATCAAACTTTCTTAATAAGCAGGGCGGGAGGAGAGCTGGGCAGTAATTAGCTACTGGCTAGAAATGCCTTGGAGATAATTTGATTTTCAGAATGGTCTTCATCGTAGACACATTTTTCTTCTTTCTTTTCCTATTTCGCAACGCCGCGACKCTTTAAATTAAAAATTAAAAAAAGCCCAAATTCTTCCCAGTTCCTACCCATCGCCCATGAAGCAGCAGGAGCAGACCCACGTGGAGCCAGGCCAGCGCTGTCCCGTTTTCCTTCAGAACGCAGGCGATTCCTTGTAAACAGCGGGCCGGGGTGGCTGGCCAGGAAGGGCCGGCGGTGCTGGATGTGAGGCGAGGCCCCCCTTTCCCGGGAGAGGCTCCGCTCCAGCTGCAGCTGCTCCCCCCCGCCGCCGGCTCCGCGGGAGGGGGCAGCTGGCAGGGCCTCCCCCGCCCCGGCACATCGCTCCCCCCGCCCCGGGCCGCAGAAACCAGAATTTAGTGACCTGGCGATGCAGCAAATAAATAAATGAATGGAGCTGGAGAGCTTTCTGGAGAGGCCTGCGGGCCGTGCTTCCCAGAGCGAAGGGGAGGAAAAGCGCTTCTGTAGGCGTCTGGCTGGCTGGGTTCCTGTCAGAATAATGATTTCAATGTTACTGTGATTTCACCAAGTGGCACGCTGGGGCACCTGGGGTCTTGGTAGGCAATTTTTTACAGTTGCAAATGCAAATAAGGCATTTATTTAAATTAACCCTCTATTATGCAGAGAAAACATAAGCTAGGAGGAAGCATCGTTGCTTAAATGASAGTAGTGCACTTAAAAAGCAGGACAGGTCTTGCACATCACCTGGGAAGCACTGGCCAATATTTGCCTTTAAAAGTGGGGTTCAAGAACAATAGTTCTGCCACCAACCTGGCTGGCAAGGCATCTCTACACYGCAGCTTCCAGTGTGTAAAATGGGCATGAGGATCATGCCCTTACATAAGCCCCAGAAGACRCYTGAAGGATATGAAATCACTGAACACAYGCTAGGAAGAAACCAGATTTCTGCTCCATAACAATATTCACATTTCTGAGGGAAAAAAAGACTGYGGAAAAAGCCCAGCTTGCAATCATGRGATACTTCTTTAAGTTAAAGTCTCCTCCTAAGCAGCATTGTTCTTAATTACATCCTAAAATATTTCTTGTGTGAGGCTATTTACATGTTTTATGTTTCAGCTGATTTGGTTTCCAAAAGAGCAAAGTAATTTCAAGCCAGACAAGCAAGACACAATTTTACAAAGAGGATAAAAAAAGACAGTTTTGATCAATGAAAAATTCTTCCAGATTTTAAATGTCCAAAAATGGATGCAAACTCTTTTCTGTGGGAAAGTTTCATTTTCAACCAACTTGCATTTTTATAAAGATCCATTTCATTAAAAGTTTTTCACCTARCCTGGTCCAGTAATACAGGTTTGCACCTGGGTATTGCCAAACCTCTGCTGGGCTCCTTATGGGCTTGATGAGCTTCTGCCAATTCCTTGATGCCTAGAAAACACCACTTTACTGCTATGGCAAAGCCTGAGTTTAAAATAAGGGCCTTTCCATTCCTGCCTTTGCTTAAGCCCCTTCTTTTTTTTTTTTTTTTTTTTTTTTTTTTTTTTTTTTTTTTTAAAAACATTTCCCTCTTATTTTCATGGTAAAAGGTATTTTCAATATTTTACAAGAAAATACTGAATGTCCTTATTAGCTTTAGGTCATAAATGCCACAAAGCAGATTTAAAAACTGGAATAAACCCAACATAAATGCTTACTATTGGTGAATATAAGGGCATAGAAAACAGGGCAGTAAAGTCACTATACAATATCAGTAAAGCCATTAAAAAAATCTGGAAAAGCATCAAGATGGCTGGCCTCTTTGTAGTTTCAGCACAGAAAAAAAAATTGAGCCTTATTTCTAAATATTTTCCCTAGTGGGAAATAACAGCTTGAAAATAATCCCAGATGTATTCATTTGTGCAACATTTTTCTGCTTGCAACATATAGGCATGGAAAAATTATTGAAGGTTTCAATTCTGGACTTGTATTTTAAAAATGTCAAGCTTTTGAAAAACAGCATAATTTTTCCTTAAAAGCTATTCATTTACCTGGAATGTTGGCCAGCAGGCGTACATTATGGACTTGGTTTAGCTAAGATTGAAAAATTGCCCAAAGGCAAAAGAGAAGTAGGCAATTTTTGTGGCTCAGATTATATACCAACACAAAATACAGCTGAGTTTTTGAACTGGCATATAAAAGAATTTTGCAAGTATGTGATCTTGAAAGTGATCAAAAGGTATATGAGTTTTTTAAAAAGCTCAACAATTGTCATTTTCATGTTGTCTTTTTTACAATCAAAATCTGTAACCTGAGWTGTAAGTAATCAGGAAGCTCTTATTAAATGGCTGCTGAAAACAATAAAAAGATAAGCCTATAAGTAATATCCAAGCCTMTAAGTAATAACTTCCAGAGATAAGCAGATTAAGACATATTCCTGTTTGCTCTACAATACAAGTTGTTTGATACAATATTTCCATTTTGGGTAGATATTTGAAAAAACCAAGGCATCTGTTCTCTCAAAACCTCAGGATGTTGTCTTGTTAAAGGAATCAAAAGTTTTCTTCTGTTCAATCTATCGTCTTAAAAAGCTRTTTGTCTGGGTACTATTTACAGCCTAGAATTTTCTGTGACTAATTTTTGTGACACACAGTAAGTGATGTTACCATGTATAGTGACTACAAATAATTTTGATATGTTAGACCTATTGGGAGGAGTGTGGGGGGCTGTTCCTCTCAATGTGTATAAAATCGCTTTCTTTATGGAAGGGAGTCTCTTCAATAAAAATAAAGAAAAGTCAGTGAAAATTCAGGAAATAAAATTATTCTTCAAGAGCCAAAGGTACAGATATGGGAAAAAAATAGAGTGGTCAAACCAGTGCATAGTGCAACCCTTTAGGGCTGAGGACAGTGCCTGTGCTCTGGCAGAAGGAGCCAAGCTCCTGCTGAACCCGCCAGCTCCAAGAGCAGACAGACTGATGCTGCGTCAGCTCCGCGCTCGGTGGGAGCTGAGCGAGTGAGCAAGGCTGTCAGTGTGGGCACAGTGCCCCATGAGCACTGGCTTGGACAGAATATCAGTGATCAGAATATCAGTGCACAGTGCTGATGTCCTGCAGAACTGGGCCAGTCTGCCTGGAGCCTGCCAGAGGGGATCCAGGGCAGCACATGTCCAGCCATAAAGGAGCATGGTGATCCAAGGGCCGTGCAGTCTATTCTGTTCCCACAGGAATCATTGCCAGAACTTTGCTGTTTTTCTGTTTGGGAAGAGTTGAGTCTCTAGAGGGTACCACAGAGGTCACACTTCAGGAAACCTGTGGCCACCAAGTTAATTAGGGGGATGGAGCACCTCTCCTGTGAGGAAAGACTGGGAAAAGTAGGTTTTGTTCAGACTGGAAAGGAGACTGTTTTGGGGTGACCTAATTTCCTTCCAGTACCWGAAGGGAGCCTACAGGAAAGCTGGAGCGAGACTATTTACACAATAGCCTGTAATGACAGGCTATAGTGAAGAAGAGGGAATGGCTTCAAACTGAAAGAGAGTAGATTTATATTAGATTCTTTGAAGAAATTATTTACTTTGAGGGTGGTGAGCCACTGAAGCAGGCTGCCCAGACAAGCTGTAGATGTCCCAAACACTGAGTGTGTTCAGAGCCAGGTTGGATGTGACTCTGAGACACCTGGTCCAGTGAAAGGTGTCCTTGCCCATGGCAGAGAGGTTGGGACTAGATAATCTTTAAGATCCCTTCCAACCCAAACTATGACTCCAGGATTCTTTCATTCTGTGAAATTAGGGGTTGCTGCATGACTGGCAATATTCAGCTGACTGATTATTCCATGAAAGATGGTCCTTTTCCTTTTGGAATGCAGACTGCTGCTACTCATGCAGTCCCACACAAATGCAGAGCATTAGAAGAAGCTTCAGACACAAGTTAGAATGAGTCAGAGTGCTCCTGGGCTTTTAGACAGGATAACATACCAGCTTTGCCCTGCTGGAGGGAATGTCTAGTCTTAGGTCACAGGTGATACTGGAACATGTGCTGGGGAAATGATGAGCATTGTGCCACAAATGGTGTTTTCTCACTTCTTCACTAGATCCAGCACCTCCTCAATGACAGCAAAATTTATTTCTTGAATACTTCACCTTGCCCTCTGTATCACAAAAACAACAAACAGTGGCTTGGTCATACTTCTTGCCCAAGAGCTTTGAGAATTATTTGAAATAGCCAGTCAGATGAAGGTGGGAAGAGCGAGTTCAGGGTCAGAGCTTCTACACCTGTAAACTTTCTCAAAAAGAAAATGTGAAGAAGACATGCTGATGTTTCTGTGCTTCTGAGCTCTCCACCAGCCTATAGTGAGAAAAGAGGAAACCCAGAAAAGGTATAGTCAACAAGGTCCTAATGTACAGCTGGCAAAGCTGGCAGAGAGGTTCCACTTAATGCCCAGGAGACCAATAAAAAAGCTGGGTGCCCCCAGCATCCAGCTGCAGGTAATTAACACATCTTAAAATTAGCATACCATAAAAGATCAACAAATATCTCATTGCAAATTAAAGAAAGAGAATTTGGGCAGATATCTTTGTTGTCCCCCTGCAGAGAAATTGCAGGTGTCTTCACAGATCAGGGAAATCAGATACGTGGCCTCTGGTTGTATTCTAAGGATAACTTGGTTTATGCACACATATGAATAAGTACTGAAACAGAGATAATCAAACAGCATGCAAGTAGCTCCCTTGTTAAAGAGTCTCAGCTCATCAGTAAAATTGGGATTACAAGCAACAATTCCACCCGAAGAACAGATTATAGTACGAGATCAAAGCAAAGAGCACCCTCACCTGCCAATAACACAGCTCCCTTCACACACAACTCTAATAACACAAATTTTTATAATTAGTGTATCATTTCAGGAGTGAATATTTATTTACATACTTAAATTTAAAAAAAAAAAGAAAAAACTCTGGAAGATTGAAATGGCACCATCTGGTGACACCTGCCACACAGCCTGAATGGCTCATGGAGCTACTTTTTTTATTTGAAGTTTTGTTGAACAGCCTTGTGTGTGAGCATAAAAGCCTTTAACAGAAAACTCCTGATCAGCCACTGCTTTATTTTCTATGATTGCTTCATCTTGCTGTAAGGACAATTGTAGACAGGCATGTGGATTCAGACACTTCCTTCAGAAATTACCAGAGTAAATCAAGTTATATATAAGACTCACCTCACTCTAATTTATAGTTCAGCTCAGACCATTGAACTTGTAAGTAAAATTTATGGGGGAAGAGCAATAAATTAAATTGCGTAGAAACATAATTTTTGTCCTGGAGTTACTTGTACAGTTCGATTTAAYGCATAAAAAATGGAGTATAATACTAACTTGTTAATAAAATGTGCACAGCGCTGACATGTAAAAACAGTTTTATAATTGGTTGGTCCACTCTGTTAGCCTTGTTGACAACACTAAATKTTCATACCCCTACATTAGTAAGATTGAGCTAACATTATAAATGCAGAAAGCTCATAAATGCATACAACAGAAATTCATTTGGCCTTTGATTTTTTTTTGGGTGTCTTTAAAGTGAAAACTGTAAAATTACCACGTAATAAAAGCCAGTACACTGAACACTAATTGCCCATTTATAAAATGCTCTTTTCCTACAATCACATAGGTGTGAGGCATAAACTTCTTGGGTTTTACAGAGCTGCAATTTATACTTTCAGTTTTGCTTCTCTCTGTTGCATTTCATCCTAAGCTTATAAAAGACGAGCTGCATTTTATTAATCTGCATCAGCATTCATTGGACATTAACTCTATGTAGATCCCTACAGGGTTTTAATTGTGGCTGAATTGCCAACAATAATTGGGCYTCTGACTAAGCATGGAGAGCAGGCCACCCTGGCTGCCGGGCACAAGTGCGAGCTCCCACACCAGCCACGATAGCCCACTTTGTCAGCCGCCCGAAGGGAAGTTGTCAAGTCTGGGACCCTGCTGCTTTATTCCTATAACTATGTTTTAGAAACACCTCACAAGTGGAATTGTGGTTGCCTCATCCAGAAAATGTGGAAAGGATTAATGTGGCATGTAAAACAAATCACTCCTGAGCTCAGCTGAGAAAGTGGGTATTAAAAGCACTCCAGTCAAAAGAGCTTTAGTGAAAGGGTCATGGTGATATACAGTCAGCACATGTTGGGCTGGTAAAGCTGCAGGGTGTTTGGAAATGGTAATGGTCCATGGGTGTAAATTCTTTCAAGACCTCTTAAAGGCACATGTGTTTCTTGAGCATGTTCTCCAAACAAGGACCTGTTATAGGTTAGCTTCACTGGAACTTTTAAACTTTATTGATTGGTTTGTGGTATTCCAGGTTTGCTTACTGTTTTTTGGGGCTTTTTTTAATGTTGTTGATAAACACTGAAAGCTATCATGACAATCTAAAACTTAAAAATCTATAAACTATGTTGTATACAGATTTATTGTAAYGTATTGCAGAATGTATTATTTCTTTTCTTTGTGCCAGTAATCACTGGATTCACAAGAGTTACGGGTCTATCAATATTTCTTTTATGAAAGCAGGTTGGTTAAAATGTCTGTAGTTTTGAGGTTAAAAAGGTCAGACCCTTAAGTCTGACATAACATTTAGTGGGCCTTTATAAATGTTTGTAACTTTGTAACATTATATTTCCTAAAGTTATTAAAAAGATGGCTCATGGCAGCCTTTCTCGTAAAGCTGGGAAGACTGAGAGTACTTAGCAAAAGCTTTATTTTACAAGTTGCACTATTCCTTGTTTTATTTTTTTTTTCATTAGGAATTTCACTGTGATTTGGCATAAAGAATAAAAATGTGATAACATATATGTACCATATAGTCTTTTTTTACCCAAACRACTGCCACTGGTGGCAATGTCCAGAAAGGGTTTTAAGCAACAACTCACCCTGACTTCCACCAGAAACGTGAGGGTTCAATAATTTTGTGCATCAGGCCTTTTGTGCAGGSATCACTTCACTTACATTTGAAGTGGAGCCATTTTTGAGAAGCATGTGTCAGGTGTTGAGCAGAACACAGCCACATCTTTATACAGAATGAATGGCTGAGAAATGGAGCTAAAAAATAATGGATCTTCTTGTTACAGCACTTGCTGTGATATAATTAAAAACACTAATAAATCACTTCCAACATGCACTCTTCAGCTGAGAATGTATCTCTGCAGCAAGTGGCCTGCATTCAATTCCTGGGAAGCTTATTACAGTCATGGTTCAAAGCCATTATTTTAAAATTTGGCCAACAGAAATCTGTTTTGGACAAGTACACTAGACATCAGGATTTTTCAGTCTTATTTCTGAATGTATATGTTTTTTACACAAGGCCACTGTTAATTATTTTATGTGGTCATTTAACCTGTGTTCACTAAAACAGACTTGAAAGCAAAAGCACAGATTGCAGTTGCATGATGTGGTAGGTGAAAACATTTGTTCGGAATAACAATATTTAATTGAAATCATATTTAGAAACACCAAAGAGTTGTTTTCTCACAAGCCCACAGAACTCTTATGAACAGGGGCCATGGTTAGATGATCAAAACTCTACTTAGTCAAGTTAAAACAAATAAATAAAATAACATGTGACTTTAGCAAGGTTTAGGTTCTATGTAGGTTCTGGTTCAGTGCCTCTGTTGTTGGCTCCAGCTACAGCCATGACTACAAATATTGTTTCACAGGCTTCAGCAATGACACCATTTGTTACTTTTGCCTAATACACCACTGGTGAAAGTCAAGATCAGTCATTCTCCTGCAACATTTCCATCATGTAGTGGAGTTYCAGCCATAAAGCATGGGAACACAAAGTAGATATGAAGTCACTGTCTGGCATCTTTATGGAAATCAGAAAGCTTTGGCAATGTTGACCTTTGAAATTAAGTTTCCTGTCCTCTTCCCCTTCAGGAAGATGAAATGTGATGTGCCTGTAAACTATCTTGAAAGAGATGTCCTGTAGCTACTTGGATAAACAGCTGAAGTAACTGACCAAGACACACTTAAGTGCTTTGTGAAGACACACTTAAATATTTTGTGAAGAGACACACAGTCTAAAAAGGCAAAAAAAACCCCACAAAAGGTCCATAGCAGATGTGGGGTGGTTTAATGGTATTGTTCCACGTCGCAATAACATGCAGGAAACTGGGCAACACTGTAATCTATAAACCAAATTATTGGTGTTCTGCCCAAACATTTTCAAAGCCAAACACCTGCAAGAAACAGCCAAATATTCTGAAACAGAAGACTAATCCTTCTGGGGTTTTTTACCCTGCAAAGCAACAACAAAAAAATAAATCTATGTTTATGAAATTGTTTTCTTTAGGCTTGCTAAGCTACAGGACATTTTTTTTTCCACCAGCTTCCAAGAGCTGCTTTGGTAAATGAAGTAAATGTTTCTTGTACCTAGGAAAAAACTGTTTACCTTTTGTTTCAACTCCCATTTTATAACAGTGTTGGTAGTCTTCATACTACAACCTCAAATCAGCTCTTTTGCTGAACACTGTAGGGTTTTTTAAGTTGAAATCTTAAAAATGCCTCAAAACCTTTGTAAGTTAAACTCCTAGGAGCATCAGCTCTCATGTTTAGGTTTTTGGGATGGTTTTTTTTGGGAAAAGTCTGCTCTTTCTCACATCTAAAACGTTAGATTCAGATTCAAAGACATTTGTCAATACATTCATCATCAAATATGCAAAACCATTTAAAGTTGGAGTATAAACTAGCAGAAAAAAGAAGAATATAGAAGTTTTTTTTGTTTTTTTTTTACTTCTTTGTCTGTCAGTGAGGCTATAATAATTTGATTTTAATTCATTGAATCATAATTCATTGAAAACCTCAACTTTCCTTTCTGTTAGTAGACAATCTAAAAAATATCCAATAAACTAATATAAACAGTAAGGAGAGTCACTCATTTACATCCTGAAGATGACATCTTTCTTACCCAGAGACAAATTTTAACTGTTTTTGTCAGTAACCTGTGGCCTTTTGGATAGTTGGAATTTATCAAACATTTCACTGCCTAGAAGTGTTAATTTGGACAGGAAAGGAATCCCAAACCATTTGTGCAGCTCATTACTCAGCTATTTCAGCTATGGCCCACCATCCTCAGGCCCCAAAACTGGTTTAATGTAGAGTGAGGCCTAAAACACCAAGGTCTCTCTAAAATTATTCATCCTTTTACTTTTCTGCAGAATTGCCTCTAAGGTTATTAAGGACTAGGGCCTTGCTATGCTAGGAAATGTATTCACATTAACGAAACAAATACTATTTGCTTTGAAGGTCTTCTAGCTATAACAGTCAGTGGACTTATGCCCTCTTAAACAGGAAAATCAAGTAAGAAGACCAAAAAAAAAAAAAAAAACAAATGTGGGGTTTATTTTTCTCTCAAGTTAGAAAAAAGAGTTTAGCTTATTTTGTTCTGTACCTTCTGAGCTATATCCAGCTTGTTCAACAAGGCTTTGACATGGAAACACCAAGAGTCAAGGCTGAATTCTTTTGTAGACCTATGAGCAAAAAATTAGTGGTGCTTAGAGAAAAAGGAATGAACAAAATACAAAAGGGAGCAGGGAAAAAAACCTGGATTGAGAAGAAGAAAATTATTTAATAAAAAATATTCTGACTAAATAATTCACATTTCAAAAAAGTATGTTAGAAAATAATCTACTCTATGTATAATTTATTCAAGAAAATATTAAAATGCCATCTTTCAGCAAGTCCTGAAATGTTTTGAACTTTTTCTAGAAAAATATTTAAATATTTTGTGAATTTAATTTTTTATTTTTAATTTTAATTATTTGCTTGTATATTTCTTTCTCTTTCTTCTTAGGTTTTTTTTTTATTCATAGAGGGAGAGAATGGCAAACTCAAGGAAGCCTTCCTCTGGATTTTAAAAATATACTGTAATCCTAAAACAACATACTTTCTTCCCTCACAAAGCTGAACAAAATTTTTGTCATCTTTTCCAAGAAGCAAAAAAAGCAAAACGAAATTCATAGCATGACACAAGCAGCAAAATATGTAAATCATCTTACATTTACATTTGCCGATGTGTGAGTGCCCTTGTGGCAGCCATTTCAAACAGGGCATGAGCACCKCCTGGCAACCCTGTCCAAAGCAAAAGAGAGGGTGAGAAGGAGGCAAATGTCCACTTTCTTTTTGCTGTTATTGCTCACRAGCTGCTGCCAGTGCTGACTTTTCAGTTTTTCTGTGTGGTCTTTTCCGCACTTTCCATGAATTTGCCACATTTTGCCCACAAAATCTTTCTACATTTCTGAAAATAAAAAGGCTGCACAAAGGGCATGAGCACACATCACTTTAGAGACAGTCTGATAATGTACACCCACATGTGTGTGCACATGTGTTGAAAACATTTATCAGAGCCTCCTTGTGTTACTCCTGCTTTCAAAATTCACAAGTGTCATACCAATCCCAGGCACAATATAAAAATTTAGTATTTGCAATTGAATTACCTCTATATTCTGCTATTTGGTACATATACATTGGTACTGAAGCAGTCTCAAAATGTCATTCTCAACCTTCTGTTAGCTATAGATTTTTTATCATAAAACCAAAAGTATAAGACTGAACAAACTAACTCACTCTGTCTTCTAAACAAAAGAGAGCAGATACAGCAGGCACATGTGCTCCCACTCACAAGTTTGAGCAGCAATTTTCAGGCAAACAAGAGGAAGCACTTTTCATTACAATGTACAATTAAATCATGGAACTCCTTACCAGAGGATGCTGCAGAAGCCAAAAGTATAAAAGGTTCAAAAGGAGATTACACTAATTCATGAAGGATATGTCTATCAATGGCTACTAAGCACTGTGATCCGGATGCCCTCTGGAGAAGGAAGTCCCTAAACTGCTGCCTACTGGAAGCTGGGAGGGAATACATGGGAGAACTTTGGCATAGTTTATAAATTCATATATACATAAACATTATTTTAATTGAACACCTTAAAGAACTGTTTAGTTCTCAGACTCACAGTTCTTAYTCCTACTTGACTACTCAAATGTTTACAATGTTCTTTCTGGGGGCTTTTTTWAGTGACTTCAACATTACATTAGTCCTTTAGAGACAAAACAGTAACTTCTGTTAACATGTTTACCTGATGTTATTCCTGCAACTTGTAGAAATCTCCTACCTTTGTAAAGCCGCAACAGCAGTTCCCAGAAACCTGGTAAGTATAACTGAAATAAAATGTGATATGTGCACACCTGTACAGCAGATGACTATGTTAAAAGTGATTAAATAGCATTTTTTGGGTTTGTTTTAATTTGAACCTTACTCCCTTAGAGAAGTAGCAAGAAAATGTTGGAGCCAGGACCCCTCTGAGCAAACCAGTTCACTGAGGCTGAAGATGCAGCCCTTGATTTTACAAGCAGAGGASAGATAATTGTCAAACCCCAAAGAACACATCATTGCAAATCTCCTGCAGTAACAGTCTCTTCCTGTGACCTTCCATTTAAAATGTGTTTCTATCATTTACATTGCAATTGTGTTCTAATGTAAGATACATTTGGAGTGTAAATACCAAGATTAAATCTACCTTGAAAACTCAGGCTGAGTCAGGTTTATAGCCTAGAGGCAAGTTGTGAATCCCATAAAGCATTGTTTGAGGGACCTGGTTAGTGTTTTGTACACCTGCTTAATGTTTTTTTTTTCATAGTCACAAATGTCAAACTGCTCACTAACGCATTGAGGTTTGAATGACAGCCATGCACTTGAGCACCAGTTATGTTTTTTCACTACCAAATTGGACTATAAATGATGAAAAAGAGGTCAGAAAGGAAGTATGGAAGCATACAAATTTGAAAGGGGAAACTGCTAATAGTCATAAACCGTGTGCAATCAAAGGACCAGCAAGTCATTGTGAATTACCTGCTCCATGAATTACTGATCTAACTGCATTATGATATGGAATTTTCTAACTCCTTTCATCTGTGGTGCAACAGCTCCTAACAGCTCTCAGATCAAAAGCATGACTGCCAGTGAAACCATGGAGAAAAAGCCCATAACACTGACTTTCATTATGAGCACTTATTTGTTAAACTTTTCTTAATATACAGGTTTCATTATTTATTGATTCACTGATTGGATGTACTGTAAGTGTGCCACCTACCAAATTTGAGGAAATAGCACAGAAATAATCAGCAGTGTGACACCTCAATGGAAGTCAAAACTTGTAAGCATGTCCACATAAAAACTCATAGCTTGTGTATTTCTCCACAGGTGGTAACTTGCAGAACATACATTGGGACATTCGTGTTTGTATCTTTGTTTAATCCAAATCACCCAAAATACTTCAAAAACAATTAGCTCTAAGTTAGGAGTTTTACTGACTGTATAAGGGTGATGAGACAATTAGCTTGCACTTGCCAATAGAACCTACAAGAAGACACAGTCTGTGTGAGCAGTGATGAGACAACTGATTTCTACAGGTGCCTGCCATGGCCAAAACCAGAATTCTAAGCTCAAGTTATGACCATTAAACAAAGCTCAAGTCAGCAGGCATATTAACCAAAATGTATGGAAGGTTCTTTTACCTAGGCTTAGAAATTCCTAGGGTATCTATTAAAATATATTAAAGACATTTCTAATCAAACACTTTTTCTTTTYACCCTAAATCTAGTCTTTAGGCTGGATGAGAAAAAAAAATAGTTTAGTTATGCTTGCCTGTGCAAATTTGACAATAAATATATAATAAATAAATACATAAATAAATAAACAACGTGTGAGAAAAAACATATATGTACACATATGTATACACACATGCACACACACACACACACACACACGTATGATACACATTTTGACAGATATCTCTTTTGTTTTCTGGGTTTCTACTGGGACAACTCTGTATATGTCTAGAGATAACATGTGAATCGTTTTCACCATCCTGAGAGTCTGCACAGCAACTTTTTTTGGACCTTATCATAGGGAATAAATGCTTTAGGCACTAACAGCTGCATCATTACTTCAGTGTGAATATACTGAATTCTTTCTACCTATGATCATATTTGTAAGTRTGTGATGTGCAAGCAAAAGGAAAGCAAATACTTTCAGTATCACCTTGCTGGTAGATCAGCCTAGAAAACAGACTTCCTCTTCTGTGGAAAGAAGTGATTGTGAGGGGACCAGCGCCCCCCCACTTTAGGTTTCCCTCCCCCCAGCCACTCCACTGCTGAGGCAGAGGCCTGGTTGGGGTGTCAGGAAGCTGGAGGAGCAGCTGCCTGGGGAGCAGGGAGCCAGGGAAGCCTAGGCTGGCATGCAACCAGGAGCACAGGCTTCCTGGACAGCCTGCCTGCCTGCTTTCCATTGAAACTTTCAATGGAATCAACATGTTCCTGTGAAATGTTTCAATCCTGTAAAATCAGCATTTTCCATCAGAGAAGCGTTCCACTAGAAAATTTTCAACCAGCTCTAATAAATSAGGGCATCTTTAGCATCTCACACAGGGGTGCTGCTGAAAGATGTTAAATTTCCATCTCAGAGACCATGAGCCAAAAKCTCTCCTTGCCTGCATCCCACAGCACAGCCATGGACATCCCCAGAGCTGTCTGCCACAGCTCCCAGGGTGTCACCACTGTGACACCACGTAGAACTTGACTGAAAGTGTCCAACAGTGGGCACCACGAGTTCCATCTGGCCAAACACAGGGCTACAGCAGAGACCATTTGTGACATGCTTGGGAAAAGTAAGCTTTTTTTTAAGGTTTGAAGAAAGTTTAATAATTTTAATCTATCATAGGAGCCAAAATGTTCTCAGCTCCAATCATGAGCAGAGGTTTTCTTATGCACGCRCACAYACACACACACACACACACACACACACACACACACACACACACACATATATATATAGGATCATTTGAGTTTAAAACTCTTCTTTAGGGAGTTAATTAGCTGATTTTCATGTCTTCCTGAGGAGGTGGATTCATAAACTTGAGAAAAGTATGGATTTTATTTATACAAATATTTCATTCAAAAAAAAAAAAGTTAGGAAAACAGCAGCAARAATGTTAAGCAAAAAAGAAAATGAATGCTTCCTGACCTCTGTCAGTTAGCAACCACTATTGATGATCATACCTCTTGATATAACCTGAGTGAGAGATTTTAGGAGCTTGTTCTACTAAGAGTTAAAAGTTAACCAGACAAACATCTACAAATGTAAATCACTGTAAGCAACTATTCAATTAAGATTTCTAACAAGTAAGTGAATCTAAGTGATGGGAAACTGATGCTTGATAGGTTGGAGGTTTTTTCAGTGAGTATAATGAACCCAAATACATTTCTTTACCACAAGAAAGAGTGAAAAGATGGATAATATCATTCTGTAGCTGATGTTGGAACCCAAAAAGAAAATTTTGAAGTTATTGTCAGGAAGCGTTAAATAATCAAACTGCATGAGGGTAATCAGATCAATGCAGATTTTAAAATTCTATTTCATGACTCACTTTTAAAGACTGGATTTCAAACTACTGATGTCCTTCAATTTCTGTTTGGTGAAGCTATTTAGGAGCAAAAGTTATCTTGCTATATTTAGGAGCAAAAGTCATCTTGAAGTAAGTAATGCAATAGTCAAGATCTTCTAGGGTGCAATTTCTGAGTCTGAAATCAGCCTAATAAATCTCAGGAAGAATGTGCCTATTTCACTGCATTAGCCATAAAAGGAGGCTGTGGGGACAAGCTTTGGGTAAACATCTGCACAGTAGATAATTTAAGCAAGGTGAGATGAAATCAACCCAACTTTTTTTTTAAGGCAACTTTTCATGAAGTAAATTGCCAGCCAAACTTAAGGCTGTAGGTGACTAATGTTTATACTGATCTTAAATTTTTCAAGAGAAAGTTTAATAAACATCATACTGATATCTGTGCTTTAAGTCCTTCTCATGATGGGGAAGTTTTTTAACAGACCAGACCCTGAGGCTCAGTAAATATTTTACTAAGCGAGCTCAAATTCAGGGTGTAAGTATTAGGAGTCATTCATTTCAACCCTTACAGTAGCAAGGCAAAGGAATAAAAGAGAAAATGAAAAAGCAAGAAAGGAAAAAGAGAGATATACAAACACACACACACACACACAMAAATAAAATAAAAGCAAACAAATAAGAGAAGCCAAAAGACCTGAACAAGAAGAGAAACAGAAACAATCTACAGAATTACAAAAATTCTTTTTTGTATCATAGAAAAACATGCATAAACCACAGCAGATAATCTTCCCATCACTACAAGAGGCAGCCCTGAAACAAAACTCCAGATTTAGAGAGCTGGGTGGTTGGGGAAGATGAACAAGGAGCTGTGCCCTGTGTCTGGCCCGGCCCCCAGACACAAACACTCCCCCACCAGCAGCACTGGGTGCCTGGCCCACCTCCAACCCAGCACCAGCTTTTCCAAGCCCTCCTCATCCTGCAGACACCCAGCCACTTGTATGTTGCAAGCCATACATCACATCCAATATATAAAGTCACTTTCCGTCCTGCATGTTTTAGGGGTTTAAATTATTTTAAGTTTCATTAAWTGATACATGCTCTTCTAAATTTCCCAGACGATGGCTCGCAGSTGACCCCAGCCCCAGCAGAAAGTGGGGGGATTTTTCACGCTTGAAGACAGAAAAACATGGCAGCATTGCTCTMCCTTGGGTACTGTTTGGTGAAAGAGGAACACCACATGTAGCTGGGGCTGAATACTGGCGGCCACTGCTGTCCCTGCCACACAATAAGAGGTGTTCCTGGCCCAAGAGGGATACATTTTGGGAAATAAACCAATGCCAGCCGTAGAACATGTGAGTATACAGTACAGGAAATGCATAAGTACCTATATGCATATTCACACATACATATAGGTGTATATATAGGTGCATATATATATAATTTAAAGTGTGAGGTGCTGAGTAAAGATACCAGGGCACATACACCTGAATTACACGTGTGTGTGTTTTTGTGTAGATGGGAAAGAGGGCTAGCACAGCAGTGCACATGTGCTCCTCATGTGCTCCCAGAATGCCCTGTATTTCTGCTATTTTGGCTGGGTTACCTCAGTCCCTGAGTCTACACTAATGCCTGTCACCCTTTTGGGTACATTTTGTTATAAATCTAAGCAAGCAAATATTTGTGTCAAAGCTGTCTACACGTGCAAGCAGTTGAGAAGCTGAAATGCCTTCAAGTCATGTACCAACTGTTTTCATTTTCTCTCAAATGGTGTTTCTGTTATTTTCTAATCTCTGCCTGGGTTTTTTTATTGTCTTTATTCTTCTCTAAAGCTTAACTGCCTTTCTCTTCTTTGCCTAACTTCTAGGCAGTGAGAAGAATGTGTAGGAGCCATCTCCAAATTTTAATACAAAGAACAGCTACAATTCCCAACTGTATCAAAACAGTCCCTTGCAGAGCTGTTCATCATTTCTTTTGTCTAAACYCCATCAGAGAAGCCATAATGCAGCCCTAAGAAACTACCAGAAATCCTGTAATAAGCACTTTCTTTCTAATGTGGCAAGGGCTTTGAAATTCAAGTTATAAATGTGACAGAAGGATTGAATTCAAGTTTACCCTGTGGTTACAGATGTGGTATCGTTGGGTATGAAGTTTGTGCCTGTGTGCTCTCCCAGTGCAGTCAGTCAGTAATTGCCTGGGCCCAGGGCTTCTCCCACAGAGGTAAGAGCAAGGGGCTGACAGGAGAGCATGGACAGGCTGGAGACATGGTAGAAACTGCAGCTGAAGGAATGATCCCATCTTCTGTGTGTAATTAAAACAATTAGGAGATGTTTAGCAGGTAGTTCCAATGAATCGTGGACAGGCWTAAATGTCCTGTAGAACCCCACTCTTCACAATTTGGGAAGTCTCCAGCTAAAGCTATCACTGCAACACAGATTACAATCATTACTGGATAGTGACTGATCATCTTGTTTGAGAGATTTGATTCCCCACATGAGAATTACCCCATACAGATAAGCCAAAACTTTTGGGGTTTGCCAGGGGGTTTTCTGGGAGGTGTTGTTTTTCGGGGGGTTTTTTTGAACTTGTTTATTTGTTTTTGTTTTGTGGTTGTGGGTTTTGGGTTTTTGTAGTAAATAATCCAGGAGTCAATATGCAACACCTTTTAAATGCAGGAAATCTCCAACAGAGATACTGGAAAGGGAGGTTTCTGGCAAGTGTCTCTCTTCATAAGGTAACAGCAGGACAATTTGGACTATGGTGGAATTCAAGGAAAATAAATATGAAATTGGCAAGACTCAAAGTAGATCCACCTGTCTTAAGATGACTTCAGCTGTAAACACTTTGGGGAACTCAGACAGCTACCACCCACAGTGAGGATGACTGAAGGAACCAAGATGAACTCAYCAAAACAGACCTGACCTTGCATTCTCTCTAGCACTAGTCCTAACACTCCACTTGCTTACTCTGTCTTAATCCACTTACCAGGTTTTCTGAAGTCAGTAGCCTAAAAGAGCATGTGACCGTGTCCTCCTTAGTTTAACTCTATTTACTCAGATAATAATAAGAAATAGTAACAACAACAAAAATAACAATCTTTCTTAACAAGGTGAATAGCATTCAGTTACCTGAATGTAAGACCTTTTYCTGCAAGTTCAGGGAGTTTATATGGAACAGATGAGCACTAAAGACAGAATTATCATTTTCCTTTACTGCCATAAATTTGAAACAGCTCCATATAACCCCAAGGAATTAAATGAATTTTGCAGTTTCTAAAATGGGACAAGACTTTGGCCAAGACCATGTACAGTAACAGACTCTTTACCAAACTGACATTAAGGACACAGAAGGAGGAAAAGAACAACAAAACAAAACAACATCAGAAGAAAAATAAAGTGGTTCTTAAGTGAATATCAGTGGATAGAGGAAGGATCTTCTATGACCCTGTGAGAAGCAATATGCATTCATAAACCCTTGTCTATTTCTAACCGATGGATGGGCAAAATTTTATTTAGCCACATCAGCAGCAGACTCACATAAGAAACAGCAGGAGCAATAAAACTCATATGGATAGCTTTCATACATATGAAAGTTTCTTGTACCACGTGTCACATATTCAGTTTGTAGGAATAAATATATTAACTATGTTTTTCTAACTGAAAATATTTTCCACATGCGAACAGACTTAAAAGCGTGTTTAAAAAGAAGATGCAATAATCAGATTTTAAACTTTGGCTTTAAATTCAAAGCAGAACTCGAAGTAAGCCTTTGGGGATGTTCTTCTGTTTGAAGGAATGCACAATTCTTGTTACCTACTTCAAGTGATGAATGGCAACACTCAGTCACAAAAATGCAGCAGAACTACTTAGGAGTGTGAGGAGACTACGTAAAATACATTTGAACACCAAGACCATAATAGTCAGCAAGATTTGGAAAAGACTGAAGCAAAAGTAGATTTGAAATCTTAAATAATAACCTCAAATCTTTGTTTATTAACCATTACTTGTTTCCAAAGAAATAAATCATGTCAATTCCTATTCCCCAGCTACCAGAAAAAAATGGGATATTTGTTACTGAAAATAACTTCTCTCAGAAATACAGGGTCAGCTATTTCATGAAAGACATGGCCAACTAGGCAATGTGCAGAATGAATGTTGTTGATTGGATTCCTTTGTTAAGGACTGCCAGAAAACAGTATCCAGTAGTAGCTAAACTATGATCAGATGGCAAAAGAAAATAGCAATTGTTCATCGGTGCTGTGCCCTTGATTTTTATTTGAGCTTGTACATTGGGCCTGTGTGGTCATGGGAGCCAGGCAAACAGCATGGGGAAGAAATGGGAAGAAAGGAGCCCTGGTGACGAGCTGCACAACATTTCAGAGCAGTCTCTGGAAAACACCAGTGCAGACCCATTTATGAATCTCCTATAATTTTCCTTCTGTGAGGTTATTTTGCACATTGCTGGCTTTGCTGTGGTGCAGGAATTTTCAGGAAAAATCAGTCTCTGCTCATAGATAGGTAGGGTAAAAAATGCACAGCATGCTTTGAAAAACAACAGATGTTAGAAAAGTCATTGCTACTGTTGGAGTAGTAGTTCCCACTTGAAAGTAACATTTTGTTCTTCTTTGATGTGGTCTGTGTATATCTCCTGTTGCAGGACCCTAGCTAGTGATAAAATACCAACAGAAGTAGAACCAGGAACTATAACAGGATGATACAGGTACAAACTGAAAGGAGATAAATTAAGTGTTTTCCATCACTAGAGTGTTTGGACTGCACCACAGGAAGGCCAAGTGGTCATATCTAATCTAGGAAAATGGGATAGAAAAAGCAAGAAACACCCCAAGGACTTTACTATTGAGCCAGAGTGCCAACATGCAATGATTTCCCTCTCTTCCCTTTGCACAAACACAGTTATGAGCTACTGAGCCTCTTTGGCTCTAAGGAACAGTTATACAACACCTTGCACCAGTAGTGCTGGGAAAATGAGCACCCTCCCCTCTCCTCTTCCTGCATAAGAGCAGGAGAAGCTCACACAACATTCTCCCTACATTATGACAATAAGGAGTTTCTGAGGTAGAGTTTTTACCGTCATATTTCGTAGCTCTTGCTGGATTTTCTTTCCTGAATGAGCTACTCTGGTTTTTAACCTGCGTAAGGTTTTGGCATTCTGTGACAATGAATCCCAGAGGCTGATTGTAAAATTAAGCATTGCTTCTTTCACTGATCCTGCACAGTCATAATGTTGTGTCATTTATTCTGCCTTTTTTGGCTGGCAGTCATTAAAAGTGTGTGCCTCTGAGTCATTTGGCCTCTAAGATAGTTCCAGTTATATGTTGACAGTTTTTAATAGGATGCTAGGAAATATTATAGGTCTTGTGATTTCTGTTTCTTCTATCCTTTTCCAAACTGTTCTAAACTGAGTGACAGAACTACTAGACAGGCTTTTCTTAATACAATAGGACACAGAATATTTATTGTATGTTCTATTGTTTGTAAAATCAGCATTAAAGCAGTTTGTGCATCTTTGCTGTGTTATAATCAAACAAAATTATTGTTACGGTGGTTGTGATTGGTTGATTTTTGGTTTTTGGGGGGGTTTTTTGGATCACTATTTAATGTAGGTAAAAGGCCACAGCAAAATTTCCAAATAATGTTTTCTTAATATAATTATTTATCTTGACTTTTGAGACACTTCTTTTCAAAACTCTCCCAAACTGCATTGTCCTTAAGTGCACAAAACAGACAACCTGAACGAGTGCATAACTGGGGTATAGTGAAAACTAAAATAAAGCAAATGCCCTTTGGGAATACATTTGTATCACAAATACCAGCTGGCGCTGGTTGAGGCAGCTCTTGGCAGCCTCTGTAGCAATGTCAAAGACACAGTGTTTCAGAAACAGCTGATGAGTCAGCGGCAAAAGGTCGAGAGATTTAGTTCACAGAAGCCCATTTATTATAGAATGAAATATTTCCGTCACATCCCATATTTGACATCCCATAAGAATACCAGTTACAGGCTGAGCTAATATTACCACCTATTATTGAAGCTGCATTAACTTACTCAGGATCTGACCCTCTTGCCACCTGCCCATAGACTTGTGAATCTTTAACCATTTGGGGCTGTAATTTTCCATGGTTTTTTCTGTTGTCCTCTGACCCACTTCTGGAGTTTTTTCAAGCTAACAAATACTGTGTTTCTTTCCAAGAAAAGCTCTTGGGAAGAAAAATGTTGTTTTGTTCCTGTTAAATAAGGCCTGATGAACATGTTGAGAAGCTTTCTGACATTCATGCTTTGGAACAGGAATATGAAATTTGGGCTATAGGGAAGTTCTGAGGAGATTATTTTGTAACTCTCATTATGGTCTTTTACAATTGATCCATCAATTGTTGTGAACTTCTAGAACTAGTTCCTGACATCTGCAAATTTTTCTTGAGCTTTACACAGAAAATGTTTGAAAGAACTCACACCATTAAAAAAAAAACAAAACCTCTCCTTTCACCAGAAAAAAAAAAATCTCCTTTCACTAGAAAAAAAAAATATTAAATAACTAAAGATAGTAAAACCTTCAGCCAGAAAGGACTTAATAACAAAGGGAAACAATATTGCTCACTTTTCACTATCTCTGTGATAAAAATAGAAATATGTTTGGTCACACATCACATACAGTCTGCTTCACAGAAATGTTTCCTAACCTTATGTGTTACACCRTGTGGAAGATGGGCTCTCTATTGCTCTGACCTCTCAAATTTACTGCATTTTCATTAGCTAGGTATTTTCAGCCCTTTATCTAAAGTGGCAATTAAAGCTTCATTTGCCGCTGTGCTTCTGAAGCTGAAGCTTTCATTGTGTCATTTCTGAAAGTTGGAATTTATTTGATCTGCAGAATAGTAAAACTATTTGAGAACATGAAAAGTGCATTAAATATTACAAACATAAGAAGTAACTACTACCCCTGGACAAAAACTATTGCCCCACAGCAAGATGATGAACACATGCAGCAAACATAAAGGAACAGGAAGAGAAGCAATAGCAGTTTGTCCTTTTCTGGAAAGTCTGGCTTGCTTGCTGACTGCATGGAATGAGTTGCAGGGGAAAACGAAACTAGAGAATATGTAAAGCTGGGAGATGAGGTCATCCCCCCCAAAACAATCCTTCAAATTCATAGACACTTGTGGATTCATGAGGTGAGAATAGCCAGCACTGAGGACTGTAAAACTCATTTGTAGCATTTGAATTTGCTAACATGCACTTGCAAACTGTCTGCTCCTAGAAGGGGGAGCAGGACATGTCCTGGAAATCAAGGGTGAAGAAATGTAATTTTTTTAAAATTGCTTCCTAAAATGAGAGTGACAATAGCCTGCATCCAGACAGCYTCTGCTAACAGTCTGCACCAATCCAATCAAGTGTTACAGCTACCTTTTAAGTTTTCATCAGCATATCATTTTACAACAGCCTGATCCTGCAAATGGATGCTCCCAGGTGCATAATTATTTACCCATGGAGTCCATTGAAAACAATGGGTGTCAGTGCACAAGTAACTACCTGGAGGACTGAGAGTCCTGAAATTGTTTCTGSGTATGATAGGCAAGTTGCATATTTGCGAGGGGATTTTCTTTGATATGTGTATTTGGGGCTTTTTTGTTTCCAAAACTAAAATGGAGATAGGCCCACGTCAAAATACCCAGACAAAACCTTTTGAACTTTAACAGTGGATAGAGTCCAAACCTACAGCAATCTCAAAATTTTGCATGTATAGTGGCTCTTTATAGTGGGCTGGATCCAAATCTCACATTGAAAAATATCCCCAAGGCAGCAGAACTTGGATCTGTGCTTTCCGGTTTGAACCCAAACTGAAAGTGTTGCAAGGAATGGCTCATTAGTTTACTCTGTAACATTTGCCTCCAGAAATCTGTCATTGAACAAAGGCACGTCAACATCTAAAAAAAAATTATTAGTTATTTTTGGATAACCTGAAGGCCCTTTAAGTGTTGTAGCTCAATATTTTTTTGGAAATCAAGGTCTATTGCAGAGCTGTCTTAGATCTCTCTATCAGTGCAGACAAGGCTGACTTTTAACACAATGAGAACATCAACATCCTCCTTGGGGTGGCCAAATTTTTAAAGATAGCAAAACAGATCCTCCCTTGAGGTGAAAATGAGGGCATGATGACAAGACTCAGTCAGATTTTCAGTGACTATCACTAAAAGCAGTAGCTCTTTTCTTTCTCTTTCAGCCCTTCTCCTTCTTTAATGTTATGGTATACATCTACCTCATCTGTCATGATAGGAAGGGCCCTTCCTCTTCCTCCTGTGTAGTTCTTGCCTTGTGAGCTAGCAGCTGTGCCTGCAAGAGCTGGGAAGGAGCTGTAACTTCCAATCTTTGTCATTTCCATCTCAAGTATAGGCAAAACCAGACCACAGATTACATCAGATAGGCTGACAAGTGTGTCCTCCTCCCCCCACCTCCTTCCTAGAGCCACGGGATGGAAAGTGAAGGATTCAGCTAGGCCCTAGCTCCTCGTGGGAAAATAAAAAAAGTGAGAAATCAAGTAATTGGATGATTTGTGTTCTTGTGAAAGCAATTAGAGATATTTATGTGATCCATTTTGTGCCTTTGCTTGGTTCAAAAGCTGGTCAATGTCACAGCCAGACAACATCTTGGAGGAGTAACATACCCCTGCAATATTCATGTCTTAAGCTCTGTTTATGGACAAATGTAGTGCTTCTCATGCCTTGATGATCACACTGAGAGACCAAAACATGAAAAGTAGGAAGGTTTTGGTAACTCATATTTTCCCTTCTCAGTCCTAAAACAGTCCTCTCTGAAGTACTGCGCTGATCATGGTCTCTGAAGCATTGGTGCTACATCCTCAAAGTAGTGTGCCAGCATAGATTTGGTCACAGAGGGTCAATATTCTGACTGGAGACATGAGTTGTGTGAAGAGGTTGTTTGCCTTCTTTTTTGTTTTTTTTGTTTTTATTTATTCTATTTGAAGGGAACCTTAAATAGATTTTCATAAAACACAAATTGCTTTTAAGCTTTGGCTTAGTGCCTGTAAGTGTTTAGAACTTGTGTAAGGAAGTCACCTGTCTTAACCAGTGTAAGGTCAAACTTGTTTTCCATGTTAATTAGACATATTGGATCTGATAAGTCAATGACAGTGCTTCATTTTAATCAGCAAAGAGAGGSCTCTTAACCTACACAGTGCATGTATAGCCTCTCCCAAACTAAGTGTAATGAGTCTGGAAATTATAAAATCACGGGCACTCATTCCAAGGCCCTGGAGATGCTGGATGCTGTTTTCCTCCRTGAGCCCTCACTTGTGGTAATAGAACATTGGAATTCTACAGAGTAATTATCACTAAATTATAATTGCAGTAATGGATGTGTTAAGTCACTCTAGCAAGACCAGTCTTCTGAATATAATCACCTAAAAAGGATGTACAGTTATTTTTGCTTTGACCCAGTGGAAATGTTGAAAATATTCCCGTGATTTTTTAAACAGCTACATGCAATTTTTGGGACTTTCCAGAACAGTTCTGATTAACCCAGTAATAACCAGAAGTTTTTTATCYTGTGCATCCGGAATACTGCTCTGTGCACTGTAGACTCTCCTTTTGAGTCTTTTGCTGTCAGATAAAGGGGACTTTTTGGAATATACTTGTGGAATTAAATTCCCAGTGTTATGACAGCTGTTCTGGAATRTGTTGTGACAAAAATAGCCACACAAAATGATTTTTAAAATCCATTTTCCAGTTATTGGGGAATAACAGCTGGAGTGATTTCTTTGGAACCTGTACATTTAATGTACTAACACATATCTATTATATTTGGTGTGTCCATATTTATACACATTAGCCCTTTTTAATGCATATTCTACCACAGTGGAAATTTAAGCTCTAAGGATCCAAGATCAAAGAGCCTTCTCAGGACTGCATTGTGGCAGGTCCAGCGCTCAGTTCAGCAGCTCAGCAGGTCCCAGCTCGGTGGCCCTGGTGCCCCCCCAGGCTGATGCACCTCTGGGGCAGCCAGCTGTGCCTGGCTGAGCTGGGATGTCACCAGCCTGTCCCCTTTCAGCCTCTCCTCCTTTCACCCACAGTGCCCCTCTGTGAGGGCCAGGGCTTCCCCAACTGCAATACTTGGGCTGTGTTAAAGGGCACACCATGCTGTGTCCCTGGCACACTCCACACTAGGGCTTCCCACTCTGGAGTCCTTAGGGATGTGGCATAAACACTGCCCTCAAAGGCTTCCATCTCAGCTTATCCTTCTCCCAACTTTCCGAAGGCAGCTGCTGTGTTAGTCAAGAAAGCATCACAGGGGAAGGGTTTTCAACAATCTTTAAATGAGATATCATCTCTTAAAAGGAGGTGGAGACAATGGAGGTTATATTAAGCCCCTCCAGATGCAGACAGGCCTTCTTTAGGTCCTTCACACCTATAGGTCTGATTCCCTGATGCCTTTAACTTCAGTTGCTTACTGACATTACTGCTAAATTCTGTTGCTTCTATTTTATACTAGTGCRAGCATTAAGGAGCCAGAGAAAACTGAATATTGTTACTAAGGGCAGAAAACCCTTCAACAGATGGGAAAATGATCCCACTTGGCAAGAGGCAATGTTTGGTACTAAAAAAAAGGAAAAAGCTTTTGGATTTCAGCCACCAAATCCAGTCCCAAATCTTGAGCTGTGCAGAGTAATTCCCAGAGCTCAAAAATGAACTGTACTGCTGTGGATCATCCATTAAACTGTCTATTGAATGAGGTATAATGCTAAGCAGGCTGAGGAGAGCCTATCGTTCAGATTAATGCAACTCCAAGTCACAAAACCTTCAGAAAGTACTTTTGTAGGTAGGGCAACTTGGTGCAAAATAAGTTTGTTTGCTGTGAGAGCCAAGATGTTAGAGCATTAGAAGCCCAGAAGAATATGTCTATTTCTAGGGGCTGAATCATGGCACAAGTATGCAGCAAAATGGAAACAGAGTAAACACTAATAAGCAAAGAAAACTATATTGTTTTCTACCTCTATAATAAAACCATAGCAACAATATATACAATAAATACATAACAACAACATATACAATATAAGAAAATGCCACATTTTCTTTCTTTAAGAGTAATTTTTAAAAAGGTGCTTTAGTCCCGTCAGTGGGTCTCTAAGAAGCGCAGTCTCACTCTGTAACTCCTTTACAATAGTTTGACATGCATCATTTTGAGCTGTTGTCTGGGTAAAGTTTTAAGCAGCCACTGAATGTGTTCCTAATGTTGTCATCCCAGTATGAAATACCATACACACAATATCATAGAAAAAGCATCCTAAAATATTGTGGGAAATGTGGGTTTACTTAAAAATTAACAAAAATACCATGTTACTCAAGATTCTYRAGCATCTAGCAACTGGGAAGGTTTTGTTTTTAAGCAATTTAGAATATGAAAAGATTGTTTTTCCCCCAAAAGACTTGAACTCATTATAATTGGAATAAAATAGCATCATTAATCTGGCTGCCCTGCTTATAGGTGGGACACACATATATTAATATATATCTGTCTATGTCTATATCTATATCTATATCTATATCTATATCTATATCTATCTATATCTATATCTATATATCTATATCTATATCTATATCTATTTTTTCATTTTGTACATGCCATTGGCAAAAAAAAATAAAACACTTGTGACATGAAACAATTAAGAGATGTGTTTCTCTATTATTTGCATTGCTCATGCCCTCAAAATAAAAACGTCTTAACTATTAGGTGAGTTATTTTAAATTTAAGTCATAGTGTTATCAATTTGCATCAAAATACTCAAAAGTATTGTTTTACTTACTCATAAGTGTTGACAGTCTGTAGGCAGGGAACAGAGAGGGAGGGACAGGAAAAAGGAAGGAGAATACATAGAACTTTTTATATGAAGTATTTTCAGTGGCTTTATAGTGAAAAYTCAATTATATTCTTCTTGGTCCACAGCCATAATCTGTGATCCCATAGCAACACAGCCATCCTCACTCATCCTCCATAGTTCTGTTGAACTCAATTTTTCAGTCCCTCACCATCCCATGACACCTAAAGCAGAAGGGATGCTAGAAAATGTGTCTTAACGAATTGGTTCACTTCTCCTTCTCTGTATTGGACTATACAACTATCATTTATTATAGTCTTATTTCATAATTATGCCTTGAAGTGAGAAACATGTGCGACCCAAAGATTGTATGCATATTAATACAAACTTTTTTCTTTTTTTTTTTTTTTCTAGTATTTTAGAGAGATAGCCAGGTATTGGGAGTATACAGTAGCTTCCTCAGTCTCTTTGTACCTATGAGTCTTATACCATTTTAGTTCAGGCTGAGATGTCTGGATACYGGGTGTTTGTAAAACACTGAAAATGAGCGGTAAACAAATGGGAGTTCTGGTCTAGATTCCTCCCTTTAAAAGCTAAGTTGTTCTTTCTGGATGGTGCTGAGAAGTATTGAGACAAAAATTAGAGGAACTTTGTATCTTTGCCCTAGTTGAAGGAAATAGTAACAAGACAACCTGAACCAAACATGGACATAAGCAGCCTCAGCCCCCAGTGGAGATCCACATCAAGGTCATCTGTCAAATAAGCAGCAGTGAAGTACRTGTTCAGACTATTTCTTGTGACATATGCCCTTTTCTGGCACTGGAAGTAAGTAGTCTTCATCAGACTGGGACAATTTGTTTTAAATTGCAGCTAAAATAGATACATTGAATTTAAAGTGATAGGTCAAAAACAGAAAAAAAAAAAGAAAAAAAAGGTCTTACAAACATGATTTGTAGGTTCAGTGCACTGAAGGGCAAATATAGAGTCTTTCTCAACCAGCATGTGGAATCACTTAGTTAAAACTCAGTGGTTTGCTTGAAATTGTGAAGACTATCCCTCAGCTTTCTGAAATACATTCAGGGAGAAAAAACTTGCATAGAGAACACAGTGGCCAGTAGATRTGTCATATCTACACCTCTTCTTTCAGCAACTTTTTGATGCAAACTCCAGTGCAACTAAAGGATTCCACTATTACAGGTGCATACCAGAGAGCAAAGGTAACAAGCACTCTGTCCAGAAGCAAAGGGTTTTGATCCAATCCCACAACTGAGAAGTGTAGACCAGTAACTTAGGGGCCATTTGCCCTTTGCCTCTTGCCATATAWGACAATCTCAAGAATCCTCTATTAGGACTATGCACTTCTGTTTCACACTGCTATCAGGCACATAATTTCTCAGTCATGTATGAGATAATGAGAAAAATAAATCAAGTTTTTTGGTGYGAGTTTTTTTTCTTTTTATCTGTAAGATTAGAATGATACAAGCATTAATATTGACATTTCATAGCTGCTTCTAAATATCACATTATGAGAAACAGATCTCCAGGACTCTAACCAAGAAAGACTGTTTTTACTCCCTCTAGGAAAAGGTCTGGTGAATGCAATATTTTATTTTGTCTATAGAGACATTATTTTTATAATACTCACTTTTAAAGATCTTCCTCACAAAGAATTCAGAATTTCAAATTATTTAAACATCACTAAAGTAATCCTTGAAYTTTTAGGTCACTGGATTCAGACTGTGCTGTATAAAAGTTTTTAGTAGCTCTCCAAAACAAATACCCTTGGTCAGTGAGAGCTATTCAACACTGAGAGGGAAAATCTGATTACTAAAAGTAGGTGTCTGCTGCCAGCTTAACCCTGAGATTTCAAAGGCATACATATTGCAACAAAAAAAAAAGAAAGGTGAAATGGCATTAGATATTTATAGGTGCATGTATATCAGATACACATATTTTTAGGTACCTGAATCACTTCCTACATACCAGATCCCACTGAAGATCCACAAAGGAGATGATTATTCACAATCTATGTGTAACTGATTAYGTGTAACTCAGGGCTGATGCCTTTCTGTGAAGGGCTTGGTCTGCCCAGCAAAGATGCTCCCAGAAGGCTCAGGGTTCACCRCTGTGCAATTGTTTCTCTGCTACAATAAAGACACCATAGGATGATAGCTCATGGCCTTCAGCACTTCCAAACAGCAATGGCTACTGCAGATGGTTTGAACTGGCCCAAGTGACCTTGCCCTAGCTRGTCTCAGAAATCCAAGTAAAGCTGTGCAGAGCTGTGTGGACAGGGGCCCTCAGTAACATRCTGGCTGCAAACAGCTGGGGATAGTAACATCTTAAACTAACACAGCTGTCTGCAAATTGAACATYTGTCCACAGGCTAAGTATTCAGCTGCATAATAAATAGAACAAAYTAGATTCACTTTGGATGACTTGAAAATATGATTCTTACTAGTAGATATCCTCTTAAATATTACAAATCCCTAAGTATTTCTTGCATTACAAATATGGCAATGATCATTTTCCTACTTTGTGTCACAATTCTCTGTCAACTTGAAGAGAAACAAAAGAGCTGCAGAAGTTGTACAAAGACGCTTGTACAGGAATTGCTTGCTAGGGATTAACACCTTTACTTTCAGAACAATAATGACACATATACACATATATGAATATGTGAATATATGAATATATCTTCAGACAAGTCTTCTTAAAATGGAGCAGACTATGTTGGGCTACAGATACGGAATAAGCAGTAAGTAAATTGAATGGATTGCTTGCTAAGACATGTTACTGAGACTGTCCTAATCACAGGATCACAGAACCAACTGGGTTGAAAAAGACCTTCAAGATCATTTAGTCCAACCAATGACTGAACACAACCATGTCAACCAGACCACAGCACTCAGTGCCACATTCCTTAAATGTCTCCTTGACAATGACTCCGCTGCTTCCCTGGGCAGTCCATTCCAATCTCTAATCACCCTTTCTGYGGTGAAATTCTTCCTGATGTCCAAACTAAACCCACCCCCCCCGATCTGACCTCCTCAGTACCCACAGGTTCCCCAGCTCTGCTGGCCACTCTATCCCTGATCCAGGCCAGGCTGCCATTGGCCCTCTTGGCCGCCTGGGCACTGCTGGCTCCTGTTCAACCACTGTCAGCCGCATGTCCTTTTCCATGGAACAGCTTTCCAGCCACTGTGCCCCCAGCCTGTAGCACTCYCTGGGGCTGTTTTGACCCAAGTGCAGGACCCATCACTGGCCTTGTTAAACTTCATGCCTTTGGTCTTGGCCCATGAATCCAGCGTCCCCAGATCCCTCTGCAGAGGCTTCCTACCCTCCAGCAGATCAGCACTCCCACACAGCACTGACCCTGCTCCCACCGGAATTGGGCAAAAGCCCAAGGCAACCTCAATATGTATCAAGAGTTTGTAACATTACAGTAGTGGAACAAATTCTCAAATACACTGAGAAAAATTATCTATAAAATCAGGAGCATTTTTTGATTAATTCCACTTTGCCATGACTGTGTTTATGACACACAAATATTCTGCTCCTGCCACATTGTATGACCTGTATTTGAGATTAATACCAGGAGCAAGGCAGATTTCATCACACACTCCCAGAATAGCATTTACAACAATAAGGCATTTTGGCAGATGTTCATTAGAGTGGTGATGAATAGACAAAATAATTAAATATCCCATTATCAATCATGAATCACCAAGTATTCTTGTTCATTGCTACACATACAAATCCCAGTGAAGAATGAAAATTGTGCAACAACAAATTCTCAATATACAATAACCATATAGAAATTCAATTATATTTACATCAGTATAATAATCAGTGATTTAGTCAAATAACAGAAATAGTATTCTTTGCTGAATATTTTAAGGACATCTTTGATCTGACAAATACATACACTCAATTATAGATAGATGATAGATAGATAGAGAGACAGATAGATAGATAGATAGATAGATAGATAGATAGTTATCTCTACTTAAATTCCTCCTTGTCCTACTGAGACTAAATTAATTAATACCATTTGTGTGCCTTTGGCCCTGTCTGAGTATTTGTGAAATATTCTTAAGAAGGATTTCATAATACATAATGTCTAATTACTACTTATTAACCGTAGCAGTGCTTGTCAAAAGGATTTCTGTATTCAGAGCAATCTGTACACATCAGGCCYCACTACATCATTGTGGAATAGCTGTTTAGAGCAGACTTGGACAAAACTCCCTCCTTGAAGACAGAGATGGATTCATTTGTGCTGCTGTGTAGGAACAGTCACTTCCCACAGCAAAGGTGCATCCTTGTCTCACCACCATGGCCAGTCCCATGATGAGCCTCCTCACTTGTCTCCTGTGATGGCAGCAGGGCCATAGCTGGAAAGCTTCTGTCCTTCACTCTTACACACCAAATGCAGGGTGGCTAAAGTACCCTTGTCTATCCTGATGAAATTATGCTTCCACTAGGAGACACAGAATGCAYCTGTGTGTGTGAGCTGCAGGACAGTCTTTCTTAGGAGACTCTGTTAAGCTCTGATGCAGAGCAAGTTCCATGCATTTTGTCATGATKTCCCAGTTTTATGACCCTCACTGTCTTTGTCCCACTGACTCTTGAGATGGGAGCAGAACTTTCTCTTGTGTCTTCATCTCCCTTTGTCCTACCACCAAACTAGCAGGGGTTTTTGTTTTTCTGGAAAAGATGCTCTCCAAGTTCAGCTATTTTCCATAGATCCTCTCCTGCCCTTCAGGAGAGGATCTATGGAAAATAGCTGAACTCAGTCAAAGAAAGTTGCTGTCAGGGCTCTGCTGTCATCTGCTCCTTTTAATGCTGCCCCTCCAACTAGAGTGGTGCACTTTCAGGACTTCACTTGCTGCAATTTACTTGCAGGAATATTGAGCTTTCCCAAAAAAGTATTCAGTCATATCCTTCAGCATTACAGCTGTTAGATTTTGATGCAAATTTCTCACTGAGTATGCAGGAGACTGAAACCACCACAGAGTTTGCTTGTGCAGTTCTGGAAGGAAAAGCTTGTGGTGTGTATTTTCTCCAGTTTGAGTTGGTGCAACCAGTTGGACAAGAGGCAAAGGGCAGAAACTGATGCACAGGAAGCGATACTTGGATGTGAGAAAGAACTTCCTTACTGTGAGGGTGACTGAACACAGGAACAGGTTGGCATGAGAGGTTATGAGGGAGTCTCCTTCCCTGGAGATATTCAAAATCCACCTGGGCATAAACCTGAGCAACATGCCATAGGGGATCATGCTTGAGCAGGGAGGTTGGACTAGATGACCTCCAGTGATGTCCTCCTACCTTAMCCACTGTGTGACCCTGTGAAATCTGTTACCCCAGAGATATCTGTTATCCCCACTGTCACTGCCTGGCTCAGCCTTGGCCAGTGGTGGGCCCTTTGGGTGAATTTAATAACAGTGCTCATCCTGAAAAAGTCCCGTAGGAACAGTCAGGGAGGCCAGTTCCTGGTAGGATCAAAGTGGGGCCTTTTTCTAAASGATCTATACTTTCTCCAAGGAGAGGCAGAAAGCACTGCTAGATTTCCTGTCAAGTAATATCTGCTGTACAGTTCCTACACCTTAAGGAGCCTCTACAGGGAACTGCCCCAGGAAAGTAAAGAGTTAGAAATAAAAAAGATAAGTTCTCATAATTTATCTCAGAAATAAATTATTTTTCTATGAAATGAATTATTATYTCAGAAATGAATTATTTTTCTCAGAATATTATTATCTCAGAAATGAATTATTTTTCTAATCAATGCTAGGCTTTTTGTTTGAATTATGCAGTGTTAGTTATTTACTTGTACCCAACACAGGAATAGATCAYCAAGACCAAATCTTCTGTGGCACACCAGGATGGCAAATTGAAATTTCCTATGGCAAATACTGTATGATTTATTTTTATTAGCTATGGCATAAGTGCATATTAAAATGCAAGGGCTATGGCCCCCTTTTGCTACAGATTTATACAATACATGCTTCAAGTCACACAACAGAGAAATTATTAGGCAGCTAGATTATTTTCCTCCTCATCCCATCCCAACCTTATCCTTAAAGCACAACTATGTCCAATACTGAGACCTCCTACTGCCTATTTTCCCCCATTTTAAAAACAGAACAGATAATCTCTTTTAGCTTGTGAGCAGACACACACACATACACACCAAAATACCCCAAAAACCACAAAAAAACCCCAACCAAACAAAAAAACAACAACAAAAAACCTCACAAAAACCCCCATGTCATGGAACCCTAACCAAAAAAAAACCCCACAGAAAAACCCTGTGAGTCCTTCTGTAAATGTGGGGAATAGCTTAAGGAGGAAGACAGAAGCTGGCTGAATCCAGAATTGAGTTACATGATTATTCAGTGCTTTAGAAATTGTACTTTGAATACAATAGACTAGCTGGCTGGAATGTTCCTAGATAGAGACCAAATAGTTCAGCCAATGAAGTGAAATAGTAATTGAGATCCTTCAAGTTTCTTTTAAGAAACACAGAAATACAGTGGCTCAACATGTCGCATTTTCGCGTTATTTTGAATTTAGCTATTGAGGAAAACAAGCAAATCAAGAATTTTTCCACCAGAAAACATAATCTGCCTGTTTTCCTCTTTTGCACGTGAATCTTATTGATTAACCACAGGAATGGAAGAATCTTTAAATTCATCCCAAATTGTCTGAAAGCTTTCTTGGTTTCCTAAGCATGAATTCCACATGGTAGAAAGAAAAATACTTACAATCTGGGTGGTAGGAGACACCTGGGGGGAGTGAAAATGATAGTGGGAATAGAAGTTTGACTCAACTGTAAGTAGAGTAAGATGTTTGCCCAGAAAATACAAAAGATAAGGCATCAATAAAAACTGTAGTCTTTAGATTCATTCCACAAATATGATAGTTCAGCATGGAAATAGCATCAGCAATTCCAGCTGGCAACATAACAGAAAAAACAAACATCAGCGGGGTATTAGAAACTGATCTAGGAGAAAAAAAAGTCATTTACAGGTAAGATATATTGAATAAAATTTGTCCTGTGACTGCAGTTCTTTTATGCAGGAAATAGGCTCATGTAGTGAGAAGAACCTCTGGAAATTTCAGRAGAAGAAATGAACTGAAGGAGGATTTCCTTTGGCAGCCATGGGGAAGGCTTGTAGCTGTCCCTCTAAATGTCACTGCTGACCCCAGGAATCAAATGGGCCACCTCTGGAAATGGGGCCATAGAGCCAAAACACATGCATTTCAGGGACCTGGAACAACACTGTCATCAGCAGAGCACTGGCCCAGGCCTCTGGGCTACATGAATTCCACAAAAAKTTGAAGACTGCCTCGGTGCTTGCAGCAGCCCAGGATAGAGAGAGGGGTGAAATGGGTTAAAAGCGCCTCAACTTCCCCCTCCCATGTGAGTGACACAGGCTGTCACCCCTCACTGCCACTAAGATCCACACAGAATATCCTTTAAATTTAAAGACAGGCATATTTTGAGAAAAGAAGTAAGAATAGTACAGCCAGGAATTGCACCAGGAGAAATGCTCTGGTCTCCCATGAGAATGCCATAGCACCCACCATGAATCTCCCTGCATTCCCACAACAAGCCAAGCCAGAAGGAACTGCTCCCTTTGGGTCAGGTCCCAGCACACACCTTCTTCCAAGTACAGGCTGCTTCCACCCTCATTGGGATAGCACAGAGTCAGGGGCTTCAGAAAGAAAATGAGGACCTCTATCTAAAAACCTCATATTTTAAGACTTAGTTCATGTCAAGTCACTTTCCATGACCATAAAACAAAGCCTAAACGGAACAAGGAGAAGGAGAACTAGAGGGGTATTCTTATCCTAATGACAAAATTAGTAGGCATACAAGTCCAAAGGGGCACAAGGGATATCATAAGCATTTCTTTGCTCTGACAAACTGTCTCAGCAGTGAGAGCGCCAGAGAACAGGCTGTCAGTGGCTAAAAAGGAGAAATCCCCAAAATGGCCACAACATTCAAGGAAGTGTTCAGGCCTGAGTCAGCTCTTAATTAGGTAGCTTCAAGTGGGAGAAGCCATTTATAGGAAGCCTTGTTTCTGAAAAAACCAAAATCTCATGTACTCCATCTGGCATTATGATGGATCAGTGAATGTTAGATAGAACAGAGAGAAAAAATGAAGCAAAAGCTTTAATGGTGGCCAGGAAGAGTCTTTAACTCCTTRCGACCGTCACATTACCTTCTGTCCCCTCCATCACTTTCAGTTCATCTAGATACTTTAGATTGGCTCGTGGGATGACTCACTCATTGAGGTGAATGAACTCTTTCCACCAAAAAAGCAGAAGGTGACATAATGTTTATCCTAGTGGCCTTCATAATCATTCCCCCTGTGTCCTAGGGASAAGGCAGAGAATCAGATGCCATGATGCACAGTTTTGTGGTGTTAATCTAATTTGAATCAAACATAAGTAGGGAAAACAATTCTCCAAATCTCTCATTTCAAATGATTTAATTTAATGCTACTAATGTGATCTCATCGTTCCAAATTATTGGATTAGATAAATAAACTCCTCTAAAATAAAGCTGCATTGATATTTTCTTGCATTCTGTTGGATTGTGTCTAATTTATTTTATTCCTATTAAATTTGTAGAACAGACTCTTGTAAGTATTTTCCAATAACTTCTAAATTTCTACAATTGCTGAGATAGTGTCTCAGACAAAGACCTATAGGGCTGAAATAAAAATAGTGAAGGGTTCAAGATGACATCATGTTTTATGAACACAAGACGTGACCACAAATAACCTACAATAACCTTTAAAATTAGTTTTTTCCTGACTTCATAAAACAATATTTTATTTGGCAGGCCCTTGTTGGCAAGCACTTTGAACAGTTCTATTTGTTTTCTGTAACCAGGAAGACACAACCAGTGTTTTCACATAGGTTTCCTCAGTACTGTGGTTTTGCCATTTTTTGCCTCTTTATTACTGCCTGCTGCTGTTGAATATTTTTCCTTGGGATGTTTATTAAGAACAAGGATATGAATTTTAAAAAACCCCAAACTTTCTTTGTAACAGCACTGGTGAGTTTCTCCCACTGTAATATTACTGTATCAAAAACACAGAAATAGATCATGGTATCTAGAATGATCTGGTTGCTTTAAGTCTAAAGTTATGTAATAACATGCAGCTGGCTACATGTATATTATGAGGAACTGAAGGAAATCAGCCCATATGTCCTTTGATGCATTAACCAAGACCAAGATTTAGAAATCCACCATAGCTTGTAACACCATATGAAATGGAGGAAGGGGCTTAGCCAGTGACTGAACTAAATGAAAAAAAAAATCCCTAAGCATTCCAGTTAAAGTAAATTAGAAATGAACATCATAGAGTGACAGAAATACTCCTGGTTTCTTAGGGGATTGTACCTGGGATTAGTTACTATTTCATTCCACCATCACCAGTGGTCCTGGTTATGAGAGCCACAACTCGAGAACTGTGTGCTCATAGAACCTCCTGCAGCTGAATGGGATTGATGGGATTGCTCTCTGAATTCAACACTGTGCAAGCTTTTGTTGTTTTGAGATGTGCTGCTGTGGACAAAATGGACAGTTTTCTCACCACATCTGTATGAGCAGTTATGCTGCTCCCAGTGTTTTAAATATGTTAATTTGGGAGTTTGTGGAGTTTTTGGTTGTTTGGATTATACATATGTGTGTATATATATATATATATATATATAGGCACATATATACACATATAGGTATATAAAAATATAAATGTCTTTAAGATTTTCATTCAATATAGTTTTAACTATGATAGAAATTTTGTCTGCACTCCTAAATTGTACTATTCAGCAAATATCATCTTCCCTGCTGTCCCCACACCAAAAAAAAGAAAAAAAAAAAGAAAAAAAAGGGTTTATATGTTTGAGCAGGGGCCATGCAATTAAGGGGAGCTTTTCAGCTTCTGTGCAGTTTGGAGCTCCTAGAAATCCCTCTTTCTTCTGTACAGTGTGAAGGTTGAGTGAATAAGGTAGGTTCCAATAATTAAACTTGCTCTATTGACCCAACCAAAATTAACTGGCCATGCAACAATGTAGCTGTCCATGTAAAAACAGGAAGTCAGATTTCCCCAAGTAACCCTTATTCACCATGAGAAAAACAGCTGGTGCTCTCCCTTTATATGCAAGTGTGTGGGGCATGGATAAAAGAGGTATACTTCTGATATCCTCTCTTTTAAAAGGCTGTGGTTTTTTTTCCAGTGGAAGTCTTCCAGCACTCAGTTCCTGAGAGGTAGGGCCCCAAGATAGTCTGGTCAAAATAGTTAGAATCATATCTTTGTAAGGAGAAGTCTGTGAAATCAAACAAAGAAGCCACATTAGTATAACATGAATAATCCTCCCTGACCTCCAAAGAGAAAAATAATAAAGGATTTATTACGCTTTTTTTTCCTCCCTAAGAAAGAGTAATAAGAAAAATCCTCCTTACAACAACAATAACCACTGTTTCAGAATCAGAGCCTTTGTGTCACTGTTTTTCAGTAGTTACGCTACATTTCTCCCAGTACACTGCTGGGATTTTTTATTTTGCTACGCATGCTCGCACATCTGCTCCACATGTGTGATCAGCGACTGGGTTTTCTGAGCTGAACGTCCTGTTAAATGGACAGAGTGGGCAGATCATTCCTTAGAGAGCAGAGAATCTGCCTCTGGTGGATTGCTGCCAAATGCAATGGTGTAATAAAGAAAAGAAAGCTGCTCGTTCGGGTTGCTCTGAAATGAACTGTGTCCTCTCCTAAAATTCCATCTGGTTAAGATCCCTGGAGGCGCAGTCCAACACACCTAGGTCTGGCAGTCTGTGCATTTGATGGCTGCAAACATCTCTGCRTAGGCTGGCTGGGGGAAGGCAGGATCATTAAGAAGTAGAAGAGGTGAAGCCATTGTATTCACTGCCTTTCACCCTCCCAGACAAAATTACAGACAAGGATTGTGGAGGTGAATGAACGTTCTGTCGCTGACACTGACAGATAATCTTTAAAATAAGTGTTGTAGGCTTTGACTTTCCCTGAATTGTCTAAAAGCTGTGTTTTCAGCTGGTGGAAACCAGCAGCAGCCTGGGCTGATCGCCCCTCCTCAGGTTTGGCCCTTTCTGCATTAATCAAGGGCTTCGTAGTAAGCTGTATGAAGGAGATTGAAGTGAGCATTTTGGTATGTTTGCAAGGAAATCCAGCTTCCAAAAACATCAGGGACTGATAACAGATGTGCAAAGTAGGACAAGAAATTAAGAGATGCTTCCCAGTTTGGGCCATGATCACTGATGAAACCCAACCCAAATGGTTCTCAGGTCGCATTAGAGTCTGCTGCAGATTAATTTGGCTCTTTGCTGATGCTGGCAATATTAAGATTTCAACTGCAAAGTGCTGGATAAAAGCTGATTTTCTGAAGTAATACCAATGCTACTGAAAGGATTCTTCTGTGAATTTAGTTTTTAGTTCTGCACCAGGCAATAGTATCACATTGGTTTAATCCATCTCTGTAATACATGTCCTGTAGAACATGACAGTTCTATACTCAACAAACCAAATATTTCATTTTCATTTTCTTCTCAGTCTACATGCATCCTTGTGAAATAAACAGGGCCGGGGAACTGTCCTGGGCAGGGAATTATGATCATCTATGGTGTTAAAGAGTTAGACATCCCTAGTAGCCTCAAGGCTGCTGCCAACTACCCTTCAAACCACTCCCAGGCACAAATCAGAAGCAGGGGATTTCCACAACCATTCCCAAAAGACAATTTGTAAGCAGACACATGGTTGTGAAGGATAAGAGTGTTTACTAGAGCAGAGCTGTCTGCCCTGTACTCATTGGCCTCAGCTCCTGGGAACACTCTGGGAATGTCTCAGCTGCCCATCCATAGGCCTGGACAACTCTCACCAGTGAGACATTATTTTAAGGAGAGGCAGAATYTACTGCTTTTTGAGACAGGGTTGTGGGTTTGGGGTTTTTTTGTGTCAGAGACAATTTTCTTTGGAAAAGCACAAATCATAAAGTTCTGAAATTATTTTCAAGACTCCCCTCTGAAGTTACCACTGGACAGGGTTTTCTTTCTGTAATTGTCCTGAAAGCTATTAGGCAACTGAGTGCCTGCAGTAGTGTCACTGGTGGGGTGGATCTCACAGTCTATAGCTAATGTAATCACATTGCCCCACTGAATACACCCTAAAAATCTTTTGGTTTGTTTTCCCTTTACCAGAGGTGTTTAAAATAACTAGCTGCCAGTTAAATTGTGAATTCCCATTGTCCTTGTTTATCCATCTGCTTGTAATTGTGCTGGTTTTGGTTCAAGATGATTTTTAACTAATTTGAAATCATTAATTTGATTATTGCTTACCACCCAGAAAGAAATGGCCAAAATCCAGAATTTTGCCTTTGCAAGACTTTTCAAGAACTTGGATCCAGCTCAAATACAAATGATTACTTTTCAAATTTCTCTTGAGTCAGATATTATAAAAAATTGCATTAGAAAGAATTACAGAGGGGGTGTACCTTAAAGAAGTTTCTCCTTTGCTTAAGTTGTTATTTTAACAACTATAAAACTGAGAAAAACATCACTTTCACTAATAGCTGTGCTGGCTCATCAGGTCTCAGACCAGGTATTCCAGGGAAGAGTTCATGTTTAACTGGTACTTTCTGGGCTTCATTACAAGAACCTGCAACCTGGTGGGAATTCCTGACCCAACCAGCTTCCAGTCCCATGGAAGGCTTTGTCTGAACCAAACACTTTCAGGCTCTTTGCCCCAGGCACTGGGAACAAAAAGCAGAACCAGGAGGGTGTCCAGCCTGCTGCGAGTAAGCTCTGATGCACAAACCTGTGAAGCCAGTGATTTTTCCRCCTTGACTTTCTGCTGCTCAGATTTTGAGAAATGCAAGGCCTTTGGTGTTCCATGTTCTAGAATCAACGAAACACCTTTCTTCAATTAGCAGTCTGGGACAGATCATTCCATCAGTCTATTTCTGATATAAATTAGTGAATAGACATAAGGTAGAAAAGAAAGCAGTAAGAGGAGCTTTTATTAACTAATCACTCRGATTAATTAGTGATATGTGAAAAAGTTGAACTCTCAAAACCAGATGAAGGTTGGCCAGTTTGGCAGTGGGAGATAGCTGGGGAGGGCCTTAAATGTTTTCATCTAGACCTCAGATTAGATTTCAAATATGGCAGGATGAATCTAAGGAAATCATACTTGCAAAATRACACTATTGAAATAATATAAAGTTMTTTAAGTAACATAAAGAGCTCTTCAATAGTTTCACATGAAGATCCTATCTTTATCAATTATGTACAAAAAGAGGGTTTAGCAAATAGCTAGTTGAAATGGGATAAGACCATTAAGACAAAKGCTGAAAAAAGATATGAATTCATTATCTAAATCATGGTGATAGCATAATAACTACCAAGAGATGAATTGACTAGATTTCAGAGCCCACAATTTGAACCATCAGAACCATGTAACCCCTTCTGAAGTTTCTGTAAGTTCACATTGAGATTTTCAGTATTTTCTTGTTTTCTTCCTGCCTTTCTGTGCCCCCGTTTGTGCACAGCCTTCCCCTCTGTTCCCCTTAAGCTAAAATCTCTCAGGAGTGTATTTTCCTTGTAGTGGCCGCAGCACAGCACGACAGCAATGTGGCTGCTGCCAGAGGAGGCTGGGGTCACACTAACAGGGTGCTAACAGGGTCTGCAGTACCTCTGCCAACCAAACCTGAGCGGAAGACAGGGGCAAAGAGTCATCTGGAAGGCTGCATGAGARATACAGAGTCAGTTTAAACAGAAAGGATTCCTTTGAAAATTTATCAGCTGAGTGAGGCACTTTGTCCTAAGTGGCTTTTCCTCGTTGTAAGACAGTAGAACTGAAAATCAAAGTTTGTCTGCATAAGAACATTGAATTTGAGGCTAATCATCTCACCCACCTTGTGAACTGCTCTGCTTCCCTTTAAAGACCTGGAAAGTGTTCCCACTGGCTTAGGTGGGGTTTTGGATTGAGTCTCCCATCTAGATACAGTAGAAAGCCCCTAATCAAGCAAATAAAGCTTCATGAAGCCAAACTGTCCTATACTTTGCAGTTCTAAACATATTTAATATTAATTGAAATCTTTGTCATTTTATAAATGAATGGAAAGGAATATAGAGGAAGACACAGTGTTGTATATGATAAATATGCTTTTTTAGCACATATGGGGATACAGAGGCAGAGCTATTCAGAGCAGCTGTCTGCTACTGTACCTGGCATAAAAAAKACTCCATAATACCTGTGCCATACCACACCACAGAGCTCTTCATTTTGCAAACACTATGACAGCGTCAGGGACTAGTGAGAGAAAAAAAAAAAAACAAACTACCACTGGGGAAAAATGTTTGCCATCTTTGTCTCCTCAGTGTTCAGTACTGTTTTTAAATGCCTCAGCAAGTTGTTCTTAGGTGAAAGATAACACTGTGCCAAGTCTTGAGAGTAAACATTTTGTGTAGGTCCACCCACAATGCATTCAAATAAGAAACTGGAGCTTATTCAGTGTAGCTCAGGTTTAACCATCTCATTTTCAACATAGTTCACTCTTCATGGTCTTTTAGATCCTTCTCTTTGTGTTTGCTCTCAGCCTCTGAAGCTTCCTGCCTGCTCTTTCATGTTTGACATCTGGCTTCATCAGACTTGGGTTATCAGTATATTTGTGAACACGTCTGATGAAGGTGCCTCTTTTATGACTTACCTGCAGTCTGGTTTTAAACATTAACACGTTAAATATTGACAGGTTCTATTCTTATTCCCTAAACTGCATACTGTTTACATGTGTTTCTCTTAGGTCTATGGACATTAAAATGCAGACAAATATATAAATGCATATATTTGCATCCAGATACTTTTTATATATAGATTATAGATTTTATTTATAGATATATATGTGCATATTATATATATATATGTATATTTATATAATATAGGACACCCTTGAGCATATCTTTTTCATGAAGATTTGGCTCTAAAACTGAATATTTCTGAATTATAACAGCACCTATTGATCTCTCTGTAAACTTAATATCAGAACAGGCTTCTGTTGATAGTAGAGCAGCACCGAGTTTCAGAGCACCATGTACTTGAGGGCCCTTTCCATGTGCAGTTGGTAAAGTTAGTAGCTGTACCAGGAGGAAGAAGATAGCATAAAAAATGAGGAGAAAAGCCTTGTCTCTGATATTATAGAGCAGGAGAGGAAAAAAGAAAGGCTGTAGGTAGTATTGTTCTAGGAAGCAGAAGAGGGGTATAAGAAATTTCTGGTCTCCTGTGGAAACCAGGGTCAATGAAATTTTTTCAGTTCAAAGAAGACCAGGAAAAAGTAATCCGAAGTAGGAAAGAGGCCTTCCACTGGAAAAGCACACATGAAGCTCATGATATTATGGCACTGGAGATGATAGATTTGAGGCTGACAATAGCAGCCTATGAAGGGAAGAGAAGCTCTGCAGCCGGTGTAGCAGAAGGGAGTCTGTCCAGCAGGACCTGGGGCTGAGGCTGAGATTCAGGACAGGAGTCTGATCAGGAGCTGCCAGAAGGCCTTGCCCATTCTGAGAAGTGTGTGCAGGGGGAAGTGCTGGCAGTGGGCTCCCAGTTCTGCCCCTCCCTGAAGCTGCTTTGGTTTCTACCCCTGAACTGCACACAGCCCACTAAAGGATAGAAATCTCCACAGTGTGGCAAGACAACYAAAACAACACATGAGCCTTTATCTCTAGAATTTCACTGTCCTTGTAGTACCTTGCTTGGAGATTACCACAGGTTGTACGTGTGACTTAAATCCTGTTCCACCTCAGAAGATAAGAGGGCAATGTTTTTTCTGGTGACTACTGAGCCATATAGTTTCTTGGTCTCTATTCCTCAGGAGAAATCAGATAAAGTACCTTGGACAATTTGTCAAAATTTCTGCTCTTGTTATCTTTTAGGACCTGAGGAATTGGCCAACATTTAAGGAGTTTGGATTGTTCCAAAGAGGAGAAATTGGTCAGAAATCAATACTTTTCTCAGACTGTTTTGTATATTGTATATCCATTTGTAAGGAATGGATTGAACCTTTTTTCCTGAGAAGAAAGCCCACAGTTATTCACTGTATCAATGCCCTTCTAAGTTACCTCCCCACAAGGACTCTCCTGAGACTTTTCAGGATTGTGCAACAAGTTGTTTGTTGTTATCTGCTCCTTCTACTTCTACACCATGAAAAGGAATATRTTGCAGAGGGATCACAAGTAACAGAAGCCAAGCTAATAGAAGAATCAAATCAACACAGTCATGCCAGGCCTGGCTTGCAGGTGAGATAGTAAGATTTGCAGAAGGGAATGCTTGTGAGTACAAGCCCAGAACAATGCACAGGAAGATGATTTTTGGGGGGGATAATGTTT
Source organism: Cardinalis cardinalis (assembly GCA_014549065.1). NCBI lineage: Eukaryota > Metazoa > Chordata > Aves > Passeriformes > Cardinalidae > Cardinalis > Cardinalis cardinalis. The sequence goes on from JACDOX010000009.1 coordinate 11,280,039, forward strand.
AGAAGCAGCACCTTGTAAAGTATGGCTGGACCACTAGGATTCTGTGGGGGATATCTAGGCAGGTTTTTTTCCTGTTTCCATTTATTTTTCTCATTTATGCAACCATTACTTTAAATTATACCCTTTTTGRGCTTTCACACAGACAGCTGAGTTTCCTCAGTTGCTTTCAATATGTCCTTGTATCAGCGTGGAGACCAGTGGCACTCCATGAACAATTTGTTTACTTGATTCCAGGTGGTCAAACTGGGGCTTCACTGGACTGTCCGTGACTGAAGGTACAAGAAAGAGTTGCAATTTCAACAGCTGTTTTCTCTTTCTATGAGTAGCATACAGAAAGAGATAGTTAAACCATATGCCCCTTTACAGTTCTATCTGGAGCAAGCTCCTGATCCTGATCCAATGTGGACACTATGGATTTTAGTTGGAGTACCTGCAAACCAAAATTAGTCATGTTAGTTTATTATGCCACACCTAGCTAAATCCTTTAAAACAGTCGGATTGTCACAGTCTTCCACAGAAACAGCCAATGAGCTATTATGGGGAAGGGATCATATTTTAAGGAAAGCTGGGGGCAGAGGCAGCAGCAATTCTTGATAGTGTGCTGCTGTCAAGAAGTGTAATTGCACTATCTCATTGTCAAGGGTATGGGTAAATCAAGACTCAGAAATTGTGTCTCTCAGCAAAATAACAACTCTCCCTGGCTATTACACATTGCTTGCTGTCACCTCTAATGGATGTGTATAAAGTACTTGGGGATCTTCCCATGCAAAATGTTACATATGAGGCACTKTAAATTAATTTTTATTGTGCACTTGTTTAAGCAAACACTAACAGTAACTAGTGGAAAACTTCGATATCTGTCTCAAATAGATCAGAATCATTGAAAAGAGCTGACTGGATAAAATATGTGAAATCTGATAAAAGTCTGTTTGAAAAGTGTGATATGCTCACAGATAGAGAAAGGGAATCTGTCATTTATTAGCACTTGTATTTAATCTAATGASAAAGATAAGAATACAACAAGCTGGTACAGCCAGAATACTGTCTAAGTATACTTGCACTGATAACAGTCAGCGCTTAAGTTGGATAAAGTATGTAAAAATATCTAGTATGTACAGGATATTCAAACATCTTACATGTTAGTGGTCTTTAGACAATTTTGACATTGAGCAAAGGAGTCCAATCAACTTGGAGCTATGAATCTTCTCTGAGCTGGGGTGAGGCACTTAGTAACTACACCTCTAGCACTAGTGCCTAAAATAAGTGGATGCAACAAACAGTGCAAAAGAATAAAGAGATTGGTGACAACTGAGAATAGCACTGACTGGCCCTGGCTGAAGCACTGGGGCTGTAAATCAGCTCGTGTGCAGGTGCAGTTCTGAACGTGCCTTTGTGCATGTGCGTGTGCCTTCGGTGTCTGCCAGACAGAGATCACAGGCAGCTCTCGCAGCTCCCTCAGACCCTGCCTGCCTCTGGCAGCTCTTGAGGAGCTGGTAATTGTTTCCCCAAACTACATACCAGGTGCAGCTCCCTTGGCTCTAGATTGTCATTCACAAAACTGCTCTGGACCCACTTGGGAAGGGCCCACACCTCCTGCACACACCATCCTAAAGAMAGAGGATGTGAGAGCCAGAGAATAAGTACTTTGGTATGGAACAGATATTTATCTTCAGCCTTTGCTGATTCTATCCTTAGCCATTAATATGTGATTGCATGACATTATTTTTAAGATAATGAAATTATCACAAATGTAATTTTAAAGAATTCTGTGTAGGATTTGCCAAACAATATACTTTCTTCTTATAAGCTTTAATTTTTAATACAGCCTAAGTTTGATGGAGGTACCTGTGAGTCTGGGTCTGACTGACTACATCAGAGGGCAGAGATTTTAGGCTGTCCTTCYTTAGCTGGAAATCCACAACCTGAACCTTGGTCCATGCCAGGAAGCCGCCCTTTCCCCCGCACACGCGCATCCACCTCATCATATCATAATGAGCTGAATAAGCTCATCCACCTTTATAATATCATAAAGTGCTTTGCATTCGTTTAACCCACCGACAAACCTTTATCATTTTATCACATTATGTGCTTTATCACACAGAGCACCTCAGTCACGGCTGCCAGGCTAAGCTGCCSAGGCAAAGCGCTCGGCGGGTGCGGAGCCGCGCTCAGCGCCGCGCCCGGAGCGCCCGCGGGAGCCCCGGCATTGGCGGCCGCTCCCGCCGCTCCCATTCCTGGTGTTCGACTCCCCCTGCAGGGCGAGCCCCGCCGCGSCCCCCCTGCTTCGGGGGGCCCGACCCCTGCAGCCGCCGCGGGGATCACGGGCTTCCCGCTGAAATGCTGAACGTTTATCGCAGGAGCAACCTTAACCACATCATCGCTTACTTTCTCTCCTCCTGCTCATTATTTTAAGGTTTCAGCCCATTTCTTTGTGGCTCTCAGGTGCTTCCAGAGATGCTGTTTTCTCCGTCCCTCCCTTTTTGGTACAGCCCCCTCTTCCTGCACTGCTGCCTCCAACACACCTCTCCATCATCTCTCTCACCACCACTTGGCAAAGCTGCGGGGAACAGATTATTTTTTTGTCCCTCTGTGAAGTCTGACATTTGAATATCTTCAACCTATATCAAAGCCAGAAAATGGCATTTTCTTTTTTATTTTGTTATGAGTAGTGAGAGAAAAAGGAAATTTTGAAACATCTATCTAAATATTTTCCATCAAAGTAAAACAGCTTGGCATCCAAGTGCAGCTTGCTCCAAATGCTTTGCTTTGTTTGGGTTTTTGTATTAAACTGCATTTCCTTATAATAGTGTATTGCCCCGTGGGAGGAATATTCTGCTGTTTAATGCCACATCTCACCAATGGAGTAGTCTTCCTGACTGAACATCTTTCACAAAGACTCCAGAGATGTCCAGCTTCTCCCCGCGCCCGCAGCTTGCTTCAGTGCTGAAGGAGCAGAAGAAGAAGAAGAAGAAGAAGAAGAAGAAGAAGAAGAAGAAGAAGAAGAAGAAGAAGAAGAAGAAGAAGAAGAAGAAGGTTGTCCCTCTGGCACTTGGCAGAGGACAGCTGCAAGATGGGGGATGAGAGCCCGATCTGCTCTTCTCTGAAGCCAGCATGGAAATACAGAAATGCTAGGCCATGGCTTTGGTGAATTGATTGAAGCCTATGTGTTTTAAATGAGCTAAAAACCCTGACTGATTCCAATTTGGTTCCAGAGATCACTTCAACTTAGTAGACAACATGTTTTCTTCCCAAAAATTTATTCAGGTRGAATATTCCCAAGTGTTGTCTCCTCCTCATCCTATGAAATATCAGCCTCAGCCCTAGGCAGAGAGCAGTCAGCAGTGAGGAGGGTTTGGGGATATTGGGATGTTTCCTGCTGAAAGTCCCTGGGGGGAGCATGGTCCTGAGCTCAGCCACCATCTCTGCCAGTCCTGTTAGGATGGGAAGGGGCTGAGCTGGCAGCCGGATTGGGCTGGGGGTGCAGGGCAAAGTCTGCTCAGGGATCAAGAAGAAAGCTCTGCCTGGAAATGAATGACAAAGAGCTGCTGTTCCCAGGCCTCTCCTCAGGTCCCCCAGCCAGCCCCGCCTCTGTTTGTGGTGGCAGAGCCTGGGCTGGCAGGGTTACACACACCTGTGTGGCCAGCCCTGCTCCCCCAGTGCTGCACACACGAGTCCAGTCCTCTATTAAATGCTTTCAAAAGACACCAGTTCTTAACAGCATAGTGTCAATGGCTCTGTCAAAGAAGGATTTCAGCTCAATTCACATTGCTCATAAACAACACAAACAGAGATGAGCATTTGTAAATCTACTGCACATCAAATGAGTCAAATGAGAAACATGTCTGAGTAAATTCAATACACTGACAAATTCTGTAGTCCAAGGTCCTTGTCTGTATTTCAGGTGCATGAGTAATACCATCTATTATMTCTAGAGCCACTGAAAAATGAATGCAGGCAAAACATAATTTCCATTGTTCAGCTGGTTAATCAAGGGCTCCCTAATACATAGAGTTGTTTTCAGCACTTGAGTATCATCTCAGCAGTAATAAACTTTACAAGACAGCTCCTTCAAGCATTTATGGTTTTCAATTTACAAAATACTTCATAAATATGAATTCATTGTAAGAAATGCTRCTGTGAAGTAGCCATTATTCATATTGCAGAGAGGGAGAGGCTGAAGCATAGTGAAGTTTACCAACCTGCAAGCTCTCATTTTCCCTGGGCAGGACTAGTGCCCAGRAAACCAGATTTCTTGGTCTTTATTGAAACATGGGACCATGTGTATCATACTCACTTTCCTCTTTAATGGAAAGAAAAGAGGGCAGCAGGACAGTGGGGGCCTAAGGGGTCTCTGTGATCCAGCATTGGCCTCACCATTCTGGGGCTTTGTGTTTCCTCAAGCAGTGCCTGGGTTCTTGGCCTTCCCCAGCCTCCTTACAGCATCTGTGCCCAGCCTCACTCCTTGGATAGTTAATTTAGGCTGTGGAATTCCTTGGAGAACTGTTGTAAAAGTGGCTGGTACATTAATGTCTCAGTGAAGATCAGGACCCCAAACAAGGCATTCAGTGTATAGCGATATGTTTGTTCAGAGATACTTTCATTAGACGAGTGTCAGAGCTCAAATGTTGTATCTACTAATGAACACAGCAGTGACAGTGAGAGCCATAGCCCAGAGAGCTTGCAGGAGTTATCCTTTTTTCAATTACATATATAAAAGATATCTGTTTGAACCTGTTCTAGTATATAGTGGAAGCCAATGCCTAAATCARTAACCAGCAGTCACTCTTGAAAATGTCATTTCTACAAAAAATAAGATATCTTTGATGTTTTAAAKAGCAGATCACCTTCTCAGCATTTCTGACTTTTGCATCTTTTAATTCCTTTAATCATTATTATTATTATTGCTATTGTTATTCATTCTTTCACCTAATTATATCATACTTACTCTTTCCTCCCCAAGAGTCCTGTTCTAGATACTTCAGGACTGACCTTTGGCACTGTAGAAACTGACCATTTCTTCTTTCATCCAATGAAATTTTTATGCACATTTCTCTTCAAATATAAGTAGATGGGCTATGGTGCAGTATTTCACAATTTTGTATGTCCAAAAGTTAGACATCTTYGAAATTAGTTGAATGTAATGGAGGTACAATCAATTGAAATAAGACACTTTTTGTCACCTGCTTTTATAACTGTTTTGAGTAGGATGAATCACTTCAGATAATTCTATGCAAAAATATGATCAGCACTTTCTGAAAGCAATGCTAAAAAAAGTCACATGTAATGATGAGACTCACAGTAGCTTTTAAGTAGTTTATACATAACTGCTACCTGACAGCAAATAGGCATGAAACTGCAGTCCTGAGTGGAGATGGATGCCTGCATGTAGAGAAACCAGCAAGGATTTCACACAGGAGGGCACCTCTGTTTACTTCTGTGCTCTCAGCTCTTGCTGTGTAAGAGRCACCACTTTGAAAGTGCAAGATTATCTGCATTTCTGTAATTCTTGTGAAATATGAGTGGATAATAAAAGTCACAACCTAGCCTACAGGCAACCCAAAAAAATTTCCAACAATGTTTACAGTTTTCCTTAACCCTAGGTACTGAATTCTGCCATCAGGAAAAACAGACTTTGACTGCACAGACACAAAACAGAGTTTTAACTGCAGAGGGCATGAAAGAGCTACTGAAGAGCAGAGTGCTTTACTTCCAAGGCATTGTTACCTGCAACATAATTTTATTCAAGTTTATTTTTTTTTCCACACTGAATACCTACAATATGGCATTTTTGTTTTTAAAGATCCTCTGAGGATCTATCTGAATCCTTTCTTGCTGAAAAATACAAACCTAACAAAGAACACAAATTATTAGACTCATTCTAAAGGAAATTTCTTTATGATAATCATGGACTAGAAATCATTCTGTTATCGTCACTGAATCTAGAGGATCTCTCTTCTTACTGAGATTTCTTTCCCCATTTTACTTCACACTCAAAACAGGGGTTTTTTGAATTTGCATACAAGATTGGTAGTGTAGGCTGTGCTCACATTTCATCTGTTTCCCACTTACTGCCATTATGCCCAGCCATTCATTAATGCTCACTTGAGTCATGGACCACATCTATCACAGTGCAGTACAGATAATATTTTCTAGGTTTTTTCTGATGCTTCTGAGGTTTTGATCAAATCTGGCTTAAGATTTATAAAAATAAAAAATTTTTWAAAAAAGGAAAAGACCTGAGATTTTCACTAAAGTACAAAATAGAATTTAAATAAACCCCTTGAATATTCATAATTTGAACACTGAATTGTTCAAATGCTCATTTTGTCTGTAATTTAGGGTTTTCCGGAAAGCTGAAACAAATCTTACTCAGTGTGTGTTTTGAGAGGAATGAAAAAGGTCTGCAAAAACCACTACCAAAAATTCAGCCTGAGGCAGATACCTGTTGGCAGGAGCCATCCCAGACAATAACAAATGCTTTGCCATCCTCCACCCACACACCCTGATTAGCATAAATCCCCATTTTTCCATTAGCCCGCATGCCAAGGGTGTTTTCCAGCCTCCTCTTGAAGTAGCTGCATCTTTGTTTTTCACTTTGTAGCCGACACCATGCCCAGAGGTTTTTCATCCCATCTCAACACCTTAGGTTATCACTGCTGGGARGGAATCTGAGAAGATGGAGAGAAAAATATTGGCCCTTCCTCTGCCATCAGCAGTATTTGTTGATAATTAACTTAGGGAAGTTTTGGATAAAATATTGATGGACACCAGCAGAGGGTGCATTGCTGCCGCTGTAATGACCATTCTTTTACTGTAAGTAACCACAAATAACCATGGTGCTGCAAAGCTTTGGACAAATCCTGCACATTCCAAGGCTGTGGAGTTGCGTACACAAAGGTGCACAATCGGAAGCAGGATTAAAGACCAAAGTCAGCGAAGCCAGTTGCTCTAAAGATTAAGTAAAAACCAAACAACCAAGGAGAAGTAATGTGTATTTTCTGCTGTGCACTCAAGGCATTTTGCAGCTTTTCTTGAAATATCCATCATAAAAGTGCTTCTTTGATCTGCTGTAAGCAGCCACTCCCAGAAGGGGTGAGAGACACCTCGTTTCCTTCCTTCCTTTTCTTATCCTGACCTACCAGTCTGGAATGCAGTTCACCTCTGAGCATTTTCAGATTTATCATTTTCAGAGAGGTTTGCATGTCACAACACACAACCAGGCTTACTTTGCTGCTCACAAAGATTGCACTGACAGCCAAAGAGAGAAGCCATATCCAGCAGTGCCTGACCCTCCTGCACTTCACCCATGGTACACGCCCTTGTCTGCCGAAGGGGCACAAYAGTGTTGGAATAACAAATTCTCATCTTGCCCTCAACATAGGCAGGAGCTGCAACTGCAAAGTTAAGAAAACACTGCCCTGCAGTTGAGTCCCGTTTAGGCAAATCTGTGATTCTGTTGTTGCAGCCCTACATGCCTCCAGCACATCCCTTTGCAGCAGGAATTACAATGAACCTTCTCCCACACAGGCATCCCACCTGGTGACTCTGCTGAGAGATAGCCACTTTTTGCAGGGTTAGTTTCCAGACARGTAACAGTTTTTCAGCTTCCTTGTCTGAATTTCTACGCAGCACCACAGCCCCAAATGCAGCATACAGGAGACAGGGACAAAACACAGTGTCCAAAAAAGAGGCCAAGTCTTTTTCTAGTCCTGCACAAAATCATCCTTTTAGGCTTATTGTGCTGTCATTGGATTCAGAGTGAGTACTCAAAGAGAGACTTTAAACTCTGAACTGCCCTTCAAAAGTGTCCCTATAACCCCACGTACCACAGGCCTGTGGGTGCTTAAGCTGGAGTCACAACTAAATTCCAAAACATAGTGGACATTAATGAAGACCATAATGTTCCCTACCAAATGGCAAGGGAGTTGAGCACAGCATAAATACACACTTAGAACTGCAGCGCAATAAAAATAATGATGATGATGATAATAATAACCCCCTAGCATAACGAGCATGGTTATGTGTGAGTTAGCTGAAGATGGCTGGAGGGAGGAGATGCCATGCATTCTTGAGTGCACTGCAAGGAAATTTCAGTCCCACTGACTTCGGTGGGGCTTCAGTGAGGCCACGTCTCTGCTGTGGAAAGGAGCTGCTGAACACAGCGTCGTGGGGTTCCTTGCTTTTTGTCTCTGAGCAACTCCTGGCAAAACCACTGGTTACTAAGTGAAAACACACTTTTTCCAGTCACCAGGACTGTAATCCATCAGATACCTGGATTTGGCTTTTTTTTTCTTTCACTTTTTGTTGTTGCTGCCATTCTGATGGATTTGCAAATCTGGCTCCTTGACTAGGCGCTGACTTTACAAACCCTGGTTTGGCTACTGAAGCAGGGGAAGGGGGGTCTGGCCTTGGGGCGCACTGTCCCCCCTCCGTGGGATGGCTGTGGTTGCAGGCTGGCTCCAGCTAACAGGCAGCTCTCAGTGGCAGCCCAGCAGCTGCCATGCAGGAGGTCTGGCCCCTGGGGCAGCTGCTGCTCATCTGCCGGCAGCTGGCAGCGGAAGTGACATCTGTTTTCAGTCCCAGCTGTGAGCGGCTCGGAGGTGCCAAAGCCCAAACGCCTCAGTTCTCGATCCAGGAGCGAGGAAGGGTTTCTGATGCCAGACCACGGCCTGGCTTGCAAGGGAAGGGAGGGGGGGATCGTCCCGTTCAACCATGGTGGGCCGGGAGGAGTGGAAAAAGAGTGACAAATACGGAGAGAAAGAATAAGCAACAGACGTAGGGGAAAGGATTGGAAAAGAGCACAGGAGAAAACAGGAATGGCTGAAATGAAAAAGAAATATGAAATTTGAAGTAATCAGTCTGAGGCACAAAAACAAAGGAGGCAGAGTAATGAAAGAGATGCAGAAGTAACAATGACCCAAGAGAGAGAGTTATCCAAAATGGCTGCTGAAGAGAGAAATGCCTTGTTGAGCTGCCATCTGAAGTGCTGCTGAACCTGGAGAGCATTCCTGCCTGCAGCCCTTAGCCCATTGCCATTCAAGGGGTCTCCCCTGCAGGTTTTGCCATCTGGTGGAGCTCTGGTATATTCTCTCTTGCCTCCTTCTTCTCTACACTATTTAAATTCACATCACTTTTTTCTTGTCCAAGTCTCTTGCTCCCTCATTTATCTTGGTAACTGTGTTATATAATTTGGTGTTGTGGCATTTTAACTGAATTATAATTTTAGTTTCTGAGACAGGAATAGGTGTAGGATGAAGGACAAGATCCATTTCAATCTAAATATTGAAAGCATACTCTAATTAACCTTAGAATAAATGTATTAAGAAATGCCACTTTGGTCGTGTTTGCAAGAGAAGTGACTTTATCACAAAAAGTATCATCACAGTTGGGACTGTGTCCTCAGCACAGGTGCTGAAATTGTGTTTTTTAGATCTCTAAGCTAATTGAGTATTCCTGGAAGAAATAATGAAGGAAAATGAATATTTAACAAGTGCTTTACAGCCCTGTCAATCAAAATCAAACTACACTGGGAAAAAAATGCAGTGTCAGTGACTGCTTCTTTTCCTTGGTGCTTGCCAGAAGCACAAGAAAAACTGAATTCTGGTAAACAATTGGGCTGGGAAATGGGCTGAGGGAGACAGATGTCATAAAAAATTACCAGTCTGAAGCTGAAAGTGTGGGCACTAGGGCACAAAGATTTGAACCTATTTTCACCCTGCCTTTGGTATCTCACTGTAGGCACTCAGAGCAGTGCATTAGTCATCAAACTGTGTGCCTTTACAGATTATYCAAAATCAGGTGCAAATTGGATTGAGTTGGGCAGGAATAATCTTACTGCAAACTCTGCTCTACAGGAACACTGTTAACATCAGCTGATTCTTGAACTCCCAAACCTCCCTCGACAGCAATGAAGGGATTGTCTGCACATTGGTGGAGGATTGATAAGATGAACTACAGTTTTTCGTATCAAAGTTACAGATAAAGAGGAAGGAGATACAAAATTTAAAAAAAAAATGCAGGTGTCAAAGTGAATGTGCTCATCTTCAGAAATAAAAGCCATCAAAAAGCAGTGAGAAGTGTAAAGTGTCTGAGGCAGGGAGAACAGAGCAACCAGAGTATGACCCTTCTCTGGTCGGATGATCTACAGACAGGAGAAGTTGCTGTAACTTCAGAAATTGCCAATTGGAAAGTTTATGTCTTTGGAAGCTTCTCTTTGGATGGCACATAAAACAGCACTGTGGAGATGATGACATTTTGATGTCACATAGAAATTCAAATMTGAACACACCAAAGGCTCCATGGGATCCAAAACATTTTGTTCTGCAGCCTACATTAATTATTAAGATGAGCTCAATCAAAGTTGACTCCATTATGCCACTTATTACAATAGGTAACATCTCACTTTCTTTCTCTTTGCTTTTTGGTATAGTTTTGGGGTGTTGGGGTTTTTTGTTAATAATGCCACCATCTTCTGTCCTTTTCATTTCTTTCTTTGTCTGAGGACCATCAAGCCTTTTTTTTTTCAAGCTAGGTGTCTGAAAAGCTAAACAAAAAACGACTAAATAGAAAATCTTCTTCCTAACTGACTGAAGACAAAGTAATACAGATTTCAGATTTGCATGAAGTGGGTTAGTTTCAGTATACAAATCTCATTCACTCAACTTTGCATTTTTGAAAAGCATTTCTTGGGCCACATTTTGCATTCTCTTTTCTGATGAACACTAYGCAAGGAATACTAATTAGAGTGCTTAAGGAGTAAGGTAAGCAAGGCTGGCAGAGTCTGAGCTTCTATTTACTTTCTGTTATCTCTGTCCAAATGTTCAAAGCAATTTGGGTGGTGACTGATTCACTACTTAAATTCAAAACAGCATGTGTGTACAAAAGGCTGCCAAGTTTCTCATGTATACTGCTATTTGTGAGAAGCTATGCACAGACAAAAAACAATCAGCCAGTTTCTTAATTTCATTTTATATCTTTATTCCCATTGTAAGTACTAACAATCACCCAAAAACCATTTAAATTTGGTTTGGATACACAATAGCATTAATCACAGCCTAGCTTCTTTTTTTTACTGCATTTTTAGTATTTTGTGATCTGTTTTAGTAGTTCTGTTGTTGGTGTATTTGCTTCCAGCAAAATGGACTTCTCAGTGTTTGTGGATTATTTTAAAAGATTGCTAAAGATTAAAAAGCCATAATGCAATGATTAACAGTACATTAATAAAGCTTATTATCTTCCATCTAGGATTAGTACTAAGTATATTGGATGACCCAAAACTTACTTTTTCTTGTGCATTGTCTGTTCTCCTTTCAAAAATAAATCCATAAACAACTAAACAACTATAATGTATATTTTTTTATTACAGCACTTCATTGCGGTATCATTTTTAATTGGATTGAAATCCTCTTAGGAGAATGAGGTAAATAAAACAACCCTAAAAAATAAAAGCTCTGTTTAAGCAAATGATGTTGCACACACACCAATGTTAATACAGCATCACAGTGTATAAATTAGAGTGGATAGAAAACATGAAGGGTTTTATAAATTCACCTTCTTATTTGTGGAAAACACATCACAGATTGCATTTTTGTCTTCAAGCAAATAAGAATAACAAAATACAGTCACAGAGACATCTTTCATCATGTCTTTTAAAAGCCTGTGGGACAAATTCCTTCATCAAATTTATTAATGTAAAAGCACATTCAGAAAACTTATTTGTGAGAGCTGTCCTGTTAAATTATGAATACCAGTAATRAATTCGTTAGTTCTTCATTTATTTGTGTGCTCTGCATATGAACAGACATGAATATATGTATGAATAAAATATGCCTATTGTATAGCCATACASAGAGCTAATATAAATGCTTATGTTGTACAATGTCAGAAAAGGACAAATTATTAATCAAAGCAGAGAGAAGAAAGAAGCAAAGAAGAAAGCAGATGATGCACAGGAACTTTGTTAGTTATCTTTGCATGACTTGTGTGTGGAAGAAAATGTCTGCTTTGGATATAGAACCGTCAGCTGACAACTCTTTATTTTATTTTGGAGGAAGTTTGGAACCAAGACCAGCTTCTAAAAGGGATTTAAATCAGAGATATAAATAGTCATGTGTAGGGAAAGGGACCCAGCAGGGTCCCTTTCCCTTCTTATCCAAAGTTATCCTAAGTTATCCTAACTTACCCTAAGTTTTGTCTGAGCACCAGAGGGAGAGAAACATGGTGGGAGTAAGGGGAAGGATGCTGTTTTTAGAGGGAAACTTGCTGAACTGACAGTGATAGACTGAAGCAGGGACTCACTGGACACTTTTGGTGGGGATACTTCTTCAAGACTTTCTTCCAGCCATATCAAATATGTAAGACACTAACCTAGCCCCTTCACAAATTGCAGGAGAGACAACATTCCTGGATTTAATGCATAKGGAAAGACACATGTTTTCAGGGACGCTGCTTGTATTGCTCTTAGTGGTTGTGATACCTGGAGAAACTCCACATAATAACCATTCACCATTTCATCTTCCTGTCCCAATCTGCACTTGACTATCAGTGCAGTTGTATCTTAGAGTTCATAATGCTGGCTCTCCTTGCTGCTATTTACTACATACCTCTGCTAACCAGCAAGAGATGAGAATTGTATTGTATAATTAACAGATTCTTCCTATTTCAGTGGAGCTACAGGAGCTCTGAACGATGGCACGTGGGCACTGGGAGAAGTGCAGCACCACAGAGGCTACAGCCAGAGAACACTGCATCYGGAAAATTAGGGCTTAGCACCTCCTTGTACCCATGTGTATCTTTTCTTTGATTTGAGGCTACCTTCATTCCACAGAGAACAGGCACCTGACCTTTCCAATACTTTCTGCAATATGCATTTCTCTTTATGGCAGGAAAGCCACACTCTGTAAGGAACTCTACATTCACTAATAGGTATTACAGCAGCAATTTTAAAATAATTTTACATAAAGTAGATGAGCTGTGCTTTAGGATTAATTTATCTGAAATAAAACTTAATTCATGCAGTCCTAGAGTACAACACACACACATACTTAAAGACCATTTTGCATGAATGCTTTGGTGTCCTCTGTGCACCTTTAAAATGATCAGTACCTTGAAAAACATTTCAGTATCATTCCTCACAGTATATACCCAGTGTATCTCAGAATTATTTGTATTTCCTTTTACACTTTATACATAATATTAGACTTGTATTTTAAATATCAAAAATATGCTATTAAATGATCTTAATAATAAATGGCATAAATCCAGAGTTTTCAACAAAGAATAAAATTACCTAAGACTTTTGGTGAACAGATTATGAAAACTAACATTTCCAAAAGCTACACATGATTTATGGTCTTATGCTACCAACAGCTGGCCAACAAGCTCTGGATTTCTGTCCTTTATCAATGCCATGATAAGACCAGCAGCAGAATTTACTGTCTCCTGAAGCAGCAAAGGGTCCTGGAACAAAAAGAAAAGGAAAAATGAGGGAGTAGGGAAAACAATGTATTTACAAAAGTGGAAAAAGTAAATATTTAAAATCAATTTTCAATTATGCCAAATTACCATATGATTGCTGAAGAAGCAAAGCTCTTTATTAGAAGAAGAACTTCTAAAACTTTTATTTTAAGGAAGTGCAATTTCATGGTARTAAGCGTTTTCTCCAATCTCCTTGATGCAAAACTGTTAGAATTCCATCTACTCAGAGACCACCAAAAAACTTGATTCTGTCACTGGCTTCCTAACCGCATTTTAAAATCTAAAAGGCAGTAAAATTTTTGGGGTTGAAAACATGGAAAAAAATACAGGATTTAATCAACTGGCAGAGTTAAAGACCTGCAACTTTAGGCACCTACTGAGTCCCATCTGTAGTCTACCAACTACWTGAATTCACAAAGGCATTTAAGCACTAGGATTTCAATGGTTTAGGCTGATTTTTGTATCAAATAACTTCCAAAWGTGGTTTGGTTTTGATAAGCAAGTATGGAAACCAACACAAGAAACAGCAATAAAATGAGACATTGATTCTATTTTGCTAATTGAGCACTCCAGCTCATATTTGAAAGATTCTTTTGTCTAATTACCAAGTTTTCTTAATTGTATGGACTATAAAATGTTGGCCTCTTGCTACCAAGAGATTTCCATTTGTGCACTGGGAAAATAGCAATAGGTGTAGTCAGGCATGGAGACATCTCTGAAGTGAGAAATAGGAGAGAACAATTTCTGTGAAGCAACAGAGAAGAAAGGTCTACAAAACTCTAGGGTAGGGGGAATCTACAAAGAGAAATCAAGAGCTGTTCTCCATAGCCATGATGGATAAAACAATAGGTTTTATCCATCCATTTATTCTATTTATTCCATGATGGAAGCAATAGATAAGGACTAGTATACAATGGAAGAGATTATTGGACACATCAARGAAACTCATCATGAGGGTCCTATAACCTAAGACTCACATACATGTAAAATGTGATACACTGTGATAGAGCTTCCTGTCTTGGGTAGGATGATGGAGCAGTTTGATTCCACATCTTTTCACCTCTTTTTCTAAGATGCTGCATGAAGGAAGAATTTGTAGAGAACACTTAAGAAATTTGGACTAACAGATAAAGAAGAAACCATTTCCACAACTTATAAAAAAAACCACAAAACCAAAACTTGCTCTTTAATAAATAAGGCAACTGCTGAAGGGACCTGCCTATTCAGYTAGCACAGAGGGGAACTGGAGACTAAGAAGCTGCAGTTGAAGAAGAAAAAACTGAATGGGAAAAGGTGTCCCTGAAACATTCTCAGTGAGGAAACAGGACCAGAGGAGAGCCAGAAAAAATGATGAGAGGGCTGGAGCACCTCCCATCCTWTGAAGAAGAGCTAAAAGGGTTGGGGTTGTTCTGCTTGGAGAAGGGATGGCCCTGGGGTGACCTTATTGCAGCCTTTCAGCACTTAAAGAGGGCCTACAAGAAAGATGGGGTCAGACCTTTTAGTAGGGTCTGTAGTGACAGGACAAGGGGCATGGTTTAAACTAAAATAGTCAATTCAGACTAGACARYGGGAAGAAAGTTTTTATGATGGGCAGGTAAAACAATAGAACAGTTTTCTTAGAGAGGTGGTGGATGCCMCATCCCTTGAGACATCCAAGGTCAGGTTGGTCAGGCCTCTGAGCCATCTGATCTAGTTGAAGATGTCCCTGCTTACTGCAGAGGRGTTTGAATAGGCAACTAACCTTTCAAGGACCCTTCCAAACCAAACTATTCTATGATAATGCTCTTATTAACTTTTTTACTTATGTAAATGAAATTAAACATGCCAGACAGGTAACTGGATTGAATTAGAAATAGCTAGTTTTTAAATGATTTTTTAATCATTCTTGAAAAAATGATTTTTTTATTTGCCTAGCATTTTGTCATAAATATCAAATAAGTAAATTACAATTTGTAACCTCGCAAAAGATTACATTCCTCACAAATTCATCTTATATATTCCAATCTGCAGTAAAAATTATTTATTAGAGTTCTAAAAAACTGAGGTAAAATAAAAATGTTCATGATGTGTGCCTTGCTTGAGTGATGCCTTTTCAGCTAAACAAGGAGTGCAGAAGTCTGCTGAGGTCCTGCTCCTTCAGAACCTTTTGTCATGGGCCAAAGGTGCAAAGGCAAACTCAGACTTCACTGCTCTGGTTCAGCAGGGCGCTCACTCCCTCATTTCCCATGGGTATGAGGCGCTGGATAAAGCACAAGGAGAGCGGAAGACACGCGCACACCCACTCAGATAGCGAACGCTGCAGCTGCTTTCAAAATCCAGCAACGCAGCTCTCGCTATTCAGCAATGCCAAATCTCCTTGTGCCCTTCATCACTTTTTGTTCAATTTATCTCAAGAAGCACTTCACAATTACAGACACTGTCTTCCAAATGGGCTTCCAGCCATATCTGAAGTTGGCTGGAGGTGTATAGTATTTTTTTTCCATTTCACAAAAAGAAATAAAATACACCTGGCCCAGAATGCTCTTAATGTTTCTCCCTATAAATCTTTCCACATCCTCTGTTGGTTACTGGATTCAGTACACATTCCTTTGCAGTAATAAATTATTCAAGTCTCTGAACATAAAAGGAAGCAAGAGAAAGAAATTTAACTTTCACAGGAGAGATTGAAAATGACACCCTAAGATTCCTTTAGACTGAAAAAAAGCCTTTTCTAAAGCTAAATCTAAGGCTTTAGTGCTAATTTCCATGTTCTTAAGGAAAGACATGCAAAGAGTTATGAGTAATATTTGGAAGGCAGGCAATGTGGCAGAATAATGTGTACAGAAACCTGCATGCAGAAGTGGTCTAAAAACTACTGAAATTGACTGCTGAATTGAAATTGGTTCAAAACCAGAAACATAGTAAGTAAGCAGCACAAATTARAACTGCAAGCTCTACAGTTACTTCACTTCTAATAATCTGGTTATTAATACCATCATTATAACTCTTCAGGAAACCTACTGGCCCCTGTGTAGGATTGGTCTGTTGTGTGGAAATAACCAGAAGTGTTTTTCTTTAAAGGAATATATGTAATCTCATTTAGGAAAACAAATGTAATAGAAAATATATTCTTATTTTAAATACAGTTCCAGTTGATGGTTTAACTGCCTCATGAAGTATATACTGAGGATTTTAATAAGGCAGTCCTCCAAAGTATTTATCATAGGGGTTATTAATTTTAGATTTGTGCTAAGGGTCCTTCCCAGTAGCATTATTCCATTCTGATCTCAGGGTCACTCACTCACTGAAGAGTGTCCAGCACCTGGGCCCAGGAGCCAGCCTCTGAGGGCAGGAGAAATCAGTGCCACAGAAATCAAGTATGTACTGACTTCAACTTGCTTTACTCTCACAGACACAGTCTCACTGGAAGGGGGTAGTAAATAACASGATGAACTGGACTTCTCCAGGAATTTCAATTTGTCTATCCTGTATCTTTCTGAGAATCAAGACTCACTGCTGTGATAAGAATCATTATCGTAGTATCTCATGGTCACTGCCTGGGCAGTGTTGATCATTTCTACAAAACTTTTGTTGATCATTTCTAGTCATTATCACAACCACCCACTCCCAACAAAAACAAAAACCAAAAAAAAATTCCAGAAAAAAAATTTTTAGCAAAAATTTTAGTTACTGAAAGGTAACACATTGTTCAATGACTGATGAAASAGCTAAACCATACTTTAGGTATTCTTTCTTGTTTTGAAATCCTGCTAGGACTTTATTTTATTTTAGGCCATCACTCTGCCAGTAAGCAGTTCTTTTCAACATAATTTGAACACCAGAAACTGTTCTAAAGAAAATTAAAAAGAAATAATTCAACAACCCAGGAAAGGAAAAAAAAATCCTGTGTGTCTTTATTAATTTAAAGTTAAACAAACAAGTGAACACTTCGAGTCCCCTGACTATACCCTTAAAACACTCATGGTTTTGACACTGCAATGTTATTTCTGGCAATACTGCTGATTGCAGCTGATAGTCCCTACAGGGAAGCTTCAATAAGGATGCCAGGACAAACTTAATCTACCACACCTAACTCCATTGCACATACAGGCCTCCAAACTTCTTTTATATTCAATGGCATAGCACTAAATCTTTCAAAAATCTCCTTCTTAGTTGCAGGAAGTCAAATAATCAAGCAGAACCACGTCCTCACATGTTTAATTGCCTGACGTGTTTGCCTATATTGTAACCAGGATAAAAGCCAGGATGTCAGAGCAGGAGGATCAATACAAATCCTYCTCTCCTGCAGCCCCAAGAGCTCTCACACGTTCCTGCCCACCCACTGCTCAGCACTGCCAGTCCCAGGCACAGAACACCCTTCAGCATGCCAGGCAGTGACTGCACAGCCCTGCACACACTGCACTGAGCTGACAGGAGTAGTTCTTTCCCTCATTAAAGAAATCCTTAAAAAAGGCTAGGACCTTTGAAGACTTGGAGGCAGTAATGACTTTAATGGATTAATAACTGAAGTTCCACATGATCAACTGGTGTGCCACAAACTCCCCTCAAACCATTGTGATAGTCACTGTCTATTCATTTCATCCAGTTGATTTAAATGACTCTCCTGTAAAAACAAAAACCACCCCCCAAACATTTCTTGGCCATTAATAAATAGAAATTTTTCTTGTTTGAACAGATTATTAACTACATTTATAAGCTAAAACCAAAATTATTACCACTTTATATTTATGTACTTTGGAAAAGAAAGTATTCAGAAACACTGCCAATGTTATAAACCATAAATCCACATAACAGCACTTTGATTCCAAAATAAAATATCTACTTTGTCTGTTATTAAATAGCAAAAATATTCCAATGTAACCATATTGTGTGATGGCTGTAACTCATACTCAGAAATKATTTGATGTAGAGTTTCTGACTGTAGGGGTTCTCTGGTCTGCAGATTAAGACTGGGAATGGCTACAGGGAAAGTTGTTGGAATATGTAATCTGATATTTTACAAATGTGCATTTAAGAAACTGTGAGGATATCTGAATACTTACTGACTTTTCCCTTACAATTCATTTCCTTGCTTCAATCTGGTTAGGATTTACTTTTTTTTCCCCAGCTGAAACTTCACATGGAGGCATTTCAATTTACATATGTACTAGTTCAGTTTAAAAATCGTTTGAAAAACACACCCTTTTCAGCTCAAAAAAAGAAAGCCTCTGCAGGTATCAGCTCTGTCTTGTACTGCTGAAAGAATAAAACTGCTGTGTTCCATTATTTGCACTCTATCTTGCTCTAGYATTATTTGACATTCCATTAAATAAAGTTTTTTAAAATTAATAGAATTGTATAGTCCTCATTATATGGCTGACAGAAAGCCTGAGAACAGGATTTAAAGASACTGCTAAACTTAGGCAATATCAGTACAAACACAGTTATGTTTGTACCAGGAACACAAAGAGGGCCGGAGCATGTGCTGGCATGCAGGCGTGCTCCTGCCCTTGCTGTTCCATTGTAAGCCTGCTCCCTGGCACAGTTTTGGCTCCTGACAGCTAACATGTTTCCAGACAATGGCTGGGCACGGTTCAGGGGACAGCATAGGCCAAGGAATGCTCCCAAGGGACAGGCTGAATGAGGCCACCCTCTTTTGGGAAGCGAGAATGTAGCCATATGGAGATGAGGCATGCTGTGCCTTTTAGCCCTAGGACAAGAGAACCATCCCTGGCCTGTTTTTCTTACCAGTATGGATATAGCTGGGAAGTGACACTTGAGCCTTTCTGTCCCTACCAGATGCATCAAGAATACACAGAGCCACAATCAAATAGTGCCCCCAGACTGAGGCACAAATTCCATGTTGCTACCACAGCCAAGTACRGTCATTAAAAAAACAAAACTAACTACTCTGTAGACACCTTTCCCACTAAAACAGAGAAGGAGAGAGGGATGAACCACACTACAAGACAGTAACTGTGCTGTACTGCACATTACTGCTACCTTAGGGAAAAAGGCTGGAGCCAACAGAAGGAACTCGTGGCCCCTGCTCCTTTTCACAGTGTGGATATGGGTGCCCACCAGGTACAYCAGGAAACATGGGCCAGTCTCTGTTCTGGGAAGGAAATATCTTGCAAAGGACTATGGTGGCAGTACAAGAGGAGCTGCTGCTAATTTAAAAGTCCACAGAATGCTGCAATCTATACTAAGGTTATACCAGATCACTCCAAAACTCACCTGACATCGCATACTGAGTGTTTCATCTGCTCCAAGAGAAACTGAGTGGAGAATTTAGCCTCCAAAACCTCAACACTTAAAATTTTCTTCTTCAATTAATACTTTCAATTGAAACAGTTGTTCTGAAGAGGGACTGAGGTTCTTCCACTACCAGAAATCAACGATCTAACATGGTTTGTTGTTTAATCACACCATAAGGAATTCATCCGTAGATTCACAAAGAAGCATTTTTTCCCCCTCAAGATATGTACTGGCATGCATCTACACATTAAAGCAACCTCCATTTCTGTAATAGTACAAACTAATCTGAGGTCTCCTTTCTTCTTAAAATGCTTCCACATCACATTTTTAATCCATGTGTCAAAGGACGTATTGATAAGTGTCAGCTCATACATGATATCAATGCAACAATTTATCTCAATAAGACGATAGCTATGCAGATTGTTCTAAAAGATAAGGAAAGTATTTCTCTGAATATTTTTAGGTTTTCTTTCAAGTAATACATAAGTAATTAAGGTAGCACTTGAGTTCAGCTAGGTAGCTGGGTTCAAAATTACTAGAGCAGGTTCATAATTGAATGTCGGTACACACAGCCTTCCTTTCTGAACTAAGAAAATGCAATCAATYTTTCATTAGTGGATACTCCTCAAAATAGAAATAATTTTGAAATCTAGATACTGAGGATGCAATGAGGATTGGAAAAAAGTGAGTGGCACTGGAAGAACCAAGCTGTCACTGTGTTTATGTAGTTTAGCAGACCACTTAATTAGCGAACTCTGATAGATCTGAGTTAATTCCCTCTAGTTAAATGGGCATACATTCATGATAATCAAGCCAAATCTAGATAAATTGTGCATAAATACATGAAACTGTACTGTAAGTCTCTCTCGATTTTTGATCAGCCAAGCTTCTTATAGTTTATACAAAGAAAATGGAGAGCCATCAAAATTTTAAATGACTGTGTGAATCTACTGAGAACAAACAAATATTTTAAGTCTTCTGGAGTCTGTGAGGATTAAGTCTCTTATGCTTTTGCTTTTATCTTTCCATGTAAGACTCACAGAATTAAACCTGAAGGTAAACATTACTCATTTGTTTAAAAAAAGTCCAACAAAACAGCGCAAACAAATAAACAAACAAACACAAACTCAAATAGGATTCCTTTCTCTACTATGATAAGAATAGATTCACCCTAGATCAGCAGGTTTAAARCAGCTCCATTATCTACATATTCTACAGCATGTAGGTGACCAGGGTTCAGTTCCTTCCTTCAATTCTCCAAATCTTTTTTCCCCCCTGTAAAAAACATTGTTTGCGTGATCATGCCAAATGATCAATAAAAATTCCTGGACCAAAAAAATTCTGTGAAGAGCTTGTTATGAAGAACACTTTCAGTACATTCAATCACTGCATCTTAGGCAAGAGTTTTCATTCAGCACTTAGCCACTATCTGATTGAAGCTCTTTATAAGAGTGAGTGTGCCAGCAGTGGCAGCACAATGCCTGTGAATCATCCTACCCTCTAAGTTGCTCCAAAAGCTACCTAATGCTTAAGCTAGCAGCAGGTCTGCCACCTGTACAGGACTGGAACAAAAGTACTGGCAGAAATAGGCCATTTAACAGATGTCATGTCTGCAAAACTATATTATGTGTTTGAGGTTTCTTAAAGGTGGTCTCTTAATACAGTATGCTACCAAATCTGAAATATTAATATTAATATGAAATGTATTCATTTTAATATATGTTACTGTGTTACCTACAGGCTCTATGAGGTGCCAGTCTGGTAACCTTGCAAAAAACACCATCAGGGTTTTTAAGGGGAAGGAAAAAATTATTCTTGTCATCGGGACAGGAAAGCTGAAATGCTCCAGAGGCACAGGAACCTTGCCTTCTGCTCTGACAAACCTGCACTCTGCAACCTGCTGAAAACYTAAGACTTGTCTGAAGTCGACTGAAGCTGTAGCAAGTCATTCCTCTGTCTTCAGAAAGCTGTGGATCAATCTGATAGCACTAATAAATTCAAGTGGAAGYGGGATTTAAGCTTCCACACAGCAGCAGCATATAGAATCACAGAATCTCCTCAGCTGAAAGGGACCCACAAGGATCACTGAAGTCCCYACTCCCAGGCCTGCACAGGACAGCCCCAAAAATCACTCCAYGTGCCTGAGAACRTTTTCCAAACACTTCTTGAACTCTGCCAGGCTTGGTACTGTCACCACTTCCCTGAGGAACGTGTTCCAAGTTCCCAGCCACCCTCGGGGTGAAGAAGCTTTTCCTGATATCCAACCTAAACGTCCCCTGACACAGCTTCATGYCATTKCCTTGGGCCCTGTCACTGGTCACTAGAGAGAAGAGATCAGTGCCTGTTCCTGCACTTCCCCTTGTGAAGAAGTTATAACTRCATTCTCCTCAGTGTTTGTGTTGTGGGTTCTCTGCTGTCTTGTCCACTGTGAGAGTCCATCAATACTTCAATGGGCTGCAGCATTAAGTTTTGCAGCTARCCAGKGATACAGAGCAGACCCACCAGAGAAAAAATGAGTTAACAGGTGCTGGCCTCTGCAAAACATAACACCCTGATCACAMAAATCATTTACAGACCACTACATTTCTCCAGGCACCAAGCAAAGATGGAGTAGCTACAGATCCCTATGACTGCATTTGACATGTGGGGCTAGTAGCAGAGCAAAAGCAGTTCAGCACAGTTTAGCTGGTTTTCTCCCATTACAAACAGAGAAATGCAGTAGTTTCAAGCTCTGTTTCACTTGATGACTGTTGTTTTAGCCCTAGCTGGCAATGAGAAGGAAGGCAAAAATGAGATTGTAGAGAAGACAGAGAGAAGTGGTAGGGGAGCAAGTGAGAAGGGGGAAAATACCTGAAAAYATTAAAACACCCTGAAAATATTAAAAAAAMCCCACTGCTAAAGATCAGGTGAGATTATATCAATGTCAGAGACTCTGTCTGACAGGTAACTGTGCCATATACTGCAGGTGAAATCAATAATTTTAAAAAATCTTCARGGAAGCACAGAGGACATTTCTACCCAGTGAGATCTGGGGTCATCAGTGTAACTGTATTACAAAAGAAAAAAATAAATTACCAAAAAATTCCAAAACCTACCTAATGGGAATATAGGAAACAATACAGCACTTCTTCTTACAGCACAAGCAAAAAGCACATATTTWGGGTATATTCAACATCGTATATTTCACTATTAGAGGTTTTTCCTTTCTATACCATATTGCATTGGCAACATAGATTGGTTTTGTCACTTTTCCAGAAAAAAATGAACACAGTAGTTCACAAACATCTAAGTTGATAACATTGTACAAGACATGAAATGCTTTCACTATCACAGATTACAGAACTTGGCACACAAATGTGCTGCAACAGTTTAATATACTTTGTGACATACAATTTGTGATTGTGACTAGCAGGGTTATATAAAAAGACTGGAAAACTTTTAATTAATGACTAGCAAAATTGTAAGGGTTTTGGAAAGAATGAGTGATGCATTTGAATCTCCTGGGGGGGATGCTAAAAATCAGTGCAGAGGAAATGTGAGCAATTTTTTCCTTTCTTGCAGTCTAAAGCACATTTTTCTTCCCTTSTATAAGTGCTAACTTTATATGTAATATAAGCATAATAGACATCCAGATCTCCAAAATAAGAAGAGGCATGTGTCCATTCAGTCTTTAAAATATTCATTATACAACTCCTACAGACTGCGAATAATCTGAAATACAAGCACACRGCTGCAGTAACTAATTGATTGGAAACATTCCTTTTGATTATAGATATTTTATTTGAGATGGCTCAGAGGAAAAACCATACGGCCTTCTAAAAAACAACAACAACACAAATTCCTCTTTGGGGAAAGAAGTAAACAAAACCCAAGAGATACTGAGGGACAAAGTACGCTTAGACATGTGCTGGGCTATTGTTCACATCCAGCCCTGTGGCTTCCAAACTTTTAGGACGATAAAATCAGTTCAGTGGGGAAAAGGCCACATTCCAATCTTGGTTACAGAAATACAAACCAAAAGCAATGACAGTATTAYAAGCCTGGTTACTTTGCAGTTGCAGAGATTGAATTTCAATTTTAAACTCTGTATTTTGCTACAGGAGATCTAATATGCAATTGGTTTTAAACTGTTCTCTCAAAATTTCAAAAGTAGCTTTAAAGTGACTCAGATGTCAGTGTTTCAGGCAGCAAGACACAGTGAGAGGGAGTGTCTGTTCAGAAGCTAATTGTTGATTGTTTGATATCACAGATTTCCCTAATTTGATACTCTGAATTGAATCTAGCTAGTTGCATACAAAGTGGCTCTCAAGTTGCATCATCTTACCATTCTGTGAGGAGGGATTGATTGCAGAATAAATCATAAAAACTTTGTGTACAAGTTACACACTGAAATATAAAAATATCTTTAAAAATCACACCTGAATGTCCATCCTACAGCTTTCATCTTATCACTCAGATTTTACTTCTCTGACCACATGTCTGTGATGTTAAGGCATAGTTTATGTCCATCTCTGTCTTTTCCTGTCTGTAACTGAGGCTCTACACCCTGCTGGAATGCAAAAATATAAATTCCTTGCAATTCAAGACTTTSATGTAAGGCCAAGCTAGTTTATGTTTAACAGAAGAACACAAACTACATGAAWAAAAAATCAAACAAAAAACCTCAACAACAATGAAAAAAACTAACACATGCTAATGAAAAAGCATCCAGAAATGAGACAAAAGTTATAAGGACATGAGATGACATCTCTCCTTGGAGAGTAAGAGGAGAGGAGTCAGCAGGGGTAAAACACGTTACAACAATTTAGTAATAAGATTTATTTCCTTTGTCTCTCACACCAATATTGGGTTTTAACACATCAATTTTGCAGTAATTCTGATTGTTCTCAACATTCTTTTGCACAAAACATGAACTTGTTCCAGCTCCAAAGCAGTCTTCACACAGTGAATGTAATAAGCAGGAAAGGAACATGAATTTCTTGCAAGGATGAATAATTCCATAAGCAAAGTACCTCTAAGCACAGGTATGCTCAAATACACTCAAAACTGCTGTGAATGGAGAAAGTGCATTTGCACTCTATTGTTTTCCTTGAGGTATTTTACCTACACACTTAAGACAGGAGAGTTTATCTGACCAGCACTCAAGGACATGAGCTGAATGAATCCCTACTCAGAAGGCACAAGGAAATAATAACATCTGAAAATGTTGATCCAAAYTCTCAGTTTCTCTATTCTTTATTTCTTTGTCACCCTTAGCCCATAGTCTAAAGTCAGTGCAAAAAGAGCATCTGTCCTTTACTTAAAGTTTTCAGYTAAGCAACGGTGGGAGCATATGAATTTTGAATGATTAATCCTAGAGGAAGGATGTCTTAAAATCTGGTGTGAGCAGAGGTTCAGAAAGCAGCAGTGAACAGTCTGCACCTAATCCAACAGATGG
Source organism: Cardinalis cardinalis (assembly GCA_014549065.1). Lineage (NCBI taxonomy): Eukaryota > Metazoa > Chordata > Aves > Passeriformes > Cardinalidae > Cardinalis > Cardinalis cardinalis. The sequence continues at coordinate 11,305,189 of JACDOX010000009.1, forward strand.
GGCAGGCAAGTATAAAAACACACTAGGAAACCACAGTGGTAAAGTGCTCTGTTTTTACTGGGTAGCCAAAAGGAATGGCAAACACCCGACACTGTCTCTTCCCAAGGAAGTGTGGATGGAAGTAAAGCCATTTGCTCTCTACAACTCCCTGAGAGGAGGACGTAGCCAAGTGGGGTCAGACTCTTCTCCCAGGCGACACAGTAACAGGACTAAGAGGAAATGGCCTCAAGTTGCATAGGGGGAGATTCTGGTTGGAAATTACAAAAAAAAATTTAACAAKAATTAAGCAGGCTACCCAGGGAAGTGGTAAAGTCATCATCCTTGGAAGTACTCAGAAAATTAGTTGATGTGGCACTTCGCAAAATGATTTAGTGGGCACTGTGGTATTCTATCAAAGKTTGAACTTAATGATCTTGGAGGTCTTCTCCAACCTTAATGCTCCTGCTGTGATGGCTACTCTGAGAGTCTCATCCCCACATGATCATCCCTCCACTGTTAAATCAAATGGAGGACTCTCTCCTGCCACAGCTACTGACTAAACCATGGCATAGCTGGAGGGTAAATAGCCAGTTTCCATAAAAATCCCTTGAGTGAAGCCCAGTGATAGGCAGGCAGAAAAGGGCACATAACTTGCCCTGCAGCAAAATCATGGCAAACAGATAAAGCAGTTAGTAGCATTCCTCAGGGTTCACCAGTAAATCCTTATCCTTCAACTCACAATGTATAATCCTTATAGCGTAAGGGGACAGATGTGCTTGCTTTTAGATTCTAGTTTTCTCTTAGGCTATGAGGGTCCAGCTACACCACAAAGATAGAGCTCACAGATGTTCTTTCACATAAAAATCAGTTTGCCAAGACAGAGTTGTCTCTCTTTCTGCCAACAARTATCAGCCCAAATCACGTAACACAATAGCTTGGCTATATACGAACAAAAGCACTTAAAATGAAAATATATCCTAGTGGTAAAACTTGTAAAGTAACAAAAGAAATTGTGCTTTTAGAAGAAATGCTATTTTAAAGCTTTAAAAAGAAAGAAATAGAATAAGAAAAGTACAAAAAAAGAATGAGTCCTGTTTTARCAGATGGATTAATTTTACCCTATAATTAAGATATTTTATTAAAACTAAGGCATATTAAATATTTTATTAGCTATGAACACATATGTTTTTATGGGATTATCATTCAGTGTTAATCCTATTCTTCAGGTATGTTGTATCTTGAGTTGCATAACAGAAGAGACTGAGACCTTTAATACTTTCAATTAAACTGTTACCAAAGTTTCCTTTCAAAAATTCTAAAACYATCTTGTGCCTACTTGCAACTTAAAATATGCCTGTGACTGGCTGCACAGGCAAGTTTGGTTCTCCCTGGTACCTTCTGTGCTAGGCATTTAAGAAACCATCTGTAGAAGTTTCCAAGGGCATGATTAAACATGACATGTAAGAGTTTATCACGTCACTCAGTCATCACTTTAAAATATGGGTCATCCAAAGCTAAWTGAAATCCATGGGCTGAACAAGTGACCAATGTTATTTTCACAGTGATGGATGGCATTAGTATTTTTCATAAGAAAATGGACTGCCATTTTTCCAAAATAGTAAGGTAGAAGAGGTGATATTGTAGACTCTTGTAGACTGTCTGCATGTGAAATGGTTTTGATTTTTACCTTTCCCTATAAAAATTGAATATTCATCTAAATTACAGTTGCCAGTGATGCAAGAATCATGATTATTATGAGACTTGTATAATTCACTTGCAAAATGTCTAAAGTATTTTAAAATATGCTAATTTTGAACAATATTTAAAACAAACTGAAGAATAATTTAGAGAGTTTAACAAAATTGTTGGCTTATTCTCTGAATATAACAGTCAAAAATGAAAACAAACAGAGCACTAAGTAGCCTCCACTCTCGTAGCAAAAATCTTGATAGCATCTAACCATTACAGATCCTKGATGTAATACTGCTGAGGAATTTTAAACTCCTTTTAAAAAGTCAATATTTTTTTTAATAGAAACTGTATAACAATAACAACATTTATGYTTAAGGGAAATGTAGTGGCTTAATTTTGTAGAGTTCTGGTCTTGGTATCCACAGTTACCATGGAAATAATACTCATGAAAAGGTCAGTTAGTCAAGTGGGAACACTGGATGGCACAGATATGAATCCCAGCATTCACCATGTGAGCTCAGTTATGAGAGCCTGCAGAGTTATTATGTCATAGATTTGTTTGGTAAAAAAGGAAWGGAATGCAGCTCTGTTTAAGCCTCATCCAGAATTTAAAAACAGTTCTGCTGTTCAAACAATTTAGGTGTTAGTTCCAATTAGAAAGCACAACTTTTACTTTTTTCTCTTACTTTGACTCACTTTTATTTTTTTCCTTCCAGCTTCAGTATTTGCTTCCAAATTCACAGCTGCAATTAGAAGTGCATGTATCCTTTTACATGGGCACTGATTTCACATTGTTCATCTCCTCAGCCTGTATTGATTAGATAAATGTGTGGTTTGGCATTTCATGGACATGCTTTAAAAGTTTCCTCTGGACAAAAGAAGTAATCTMTGACTCCATTTCCACTAAATCCTCYCTTGATTCAATATCTCTTTTGTCTTCAACAAACTGTATTCCCTTGTGCCTGCTCTTGGCCTCAGCTTTTACCCTGCATGTTCTGCTTCCATAAATCTGCTGCCTATTCAGTCAGCAGAATTATGTCTGCAGCAGTACAGACGTGCCACAGCCTCTTCTCTTGACACTCCAGYTTGTCCTCAGTCACAATGTCCCCTTCACAATGACTGCTGAGATTCTCTTTCCATTTCTTACTTGAAGCTTACCTGGTAAGAACTTTCACATTAACTTTTGCTGCTTAAAACCCTTTTATATGCTCAAAATAAGATTCCATTCTCCCAGTCAAATCTAACAGCAACATATTCCCTTCAAGGTTCATTAGGAAAACACAGGCCTCTTTTGCTTGAGGTTGTTTGTGGACTTGTTCCAGTCCAAAGATGGGACTTAAAAATCCTTTCTAAGTTACTGCATTTTGATTATTTCCCACTGGTTTCTGTGTACCCTTTCCTATAATCAGATCAGACACTAGCAGAAAGGATTTCCTGAACKGTTTAGGCTAACCTTCACCTAAAAAATATTCTTGTGTCCATGCCTCAGTGATTTACTCTTCTTATAACACTGATGGTACAGAACACATCTTTACAGWATATAAACTAGACAATATTATAGAAACATGTAGTAGAAAAAACTTCCTTTCTTCCACCTCCCTGAATTTTTTTTCAAATATTTGCTCTCTTACCAAKGTCCTGGACAATACAAGAAATGAGTTCCATAATCTAAACTTTCAAGACACAGGTCTCACTTTTATAGAGAGAATCATTAAGTCCAAACTCACTACTGAAATCTTTTATAGTTGCAATTCATATATATGTGTCAAGAGTATTATTCTTATTGAAAGTTAATTATCTGACTTATTCTTCCTTTTAATTTTTTCAATATACTTTTATAGGAGGATGGAAATTTGAAGTGTCAATTTTAATGTGTGTATTTCTTCATGACCAATCTCAAAGCTTTATGAATGTACACTAGAATTAATTTGTTCAAACATCTTAAAAATAAAAAAGGACATTGTACAAAATGATAATAAATATCAGTTTAGGGGCATTATAATTTTGCAATGACATTTAAAATTATTAATCAGGAAATCTCTAAACATCAACCTAAATATCAGAAAAAACGTATTTTAAAATTCAGAGCTATTTATAAATTGTAAATACGCCAAAAATCATCTTTCTCAAAGCATTACTAGAATAATTCCCCCTCATTAGGATGCATTAAGGGAAGTAATAAATTTAAAAGCATTGTATATGAATTCTTGTTTCTGCAACTACCATCATATTAAGTAAACAAATCACAGAATCATCAAGGTTGGAAGAGACCTTCAAGCCCAGCAAACCCAACCATCAGCCCAGCACCAGCAGAATCATCCCTAAGCCACATCCTCAAGCGCCACATCCAGACACCTCTTGAACACTTCCAGAGAGTGTGACTCCATCTCCTTGGGCAACTTATTCCAATGCCTGACTACTCTTTCAGTGAAACRTTTTCTTTTCTAATATTTAAATATGTGGCAATCAAATTCATATTCTGCAGTCAGTAAATACCAGGAGCTCTAAAGCCAAATCAGTAAGTAGAAGCAATCCTTTATTGTGCTTAATTGATAATGTTCTGAGAAARCAGCCATGGACCCCAGACAATTCTCTGTGTCCTTGTGTTGGCCACTGTGATGTTATATTCTGCTTTGACTTTGGTATGTGCTTAAAGGAACCAATACTGTATTTACACAATAGATAATACATAAAATGTAATAAGTTATGACAAGCATTGTATTTCAAGACAATTATAATTTGCCTCTAGTAGATTTATAAGGCATGGAACTAAATACCTATTGAGTTTTACCACCCAAGAAGTACTGTTTTGGACTGAAATGCCTGGATTATATTACCGATATAAAATGGAAAATAAACATCAAAATAAGAAAACAAGAAATAGACTGATTTGTGAATGATGTCATTGCACACCAGCTCCAAGACATTAGTTTTATCAAGAAGACTGAAGCTATTTAAAAAAGCAAATGCTATCAGTTACTTTTCAATTTCTTAAAGTGTTAGGCAAAGAGAAATACAGTTCAGGTGAAAAGAACTAGAAAAGTCTGATAAGCAGCATTACAAAGCAGAAGTATTGCATAACTGTGAGATTCTGCCCGCACCCACTGTTACAGTTCCTGCACTAATATGATCTGATTTGATAACTTAGAATCTGAAAATAATAGYTTTTTAAACTTCAGATATACAGAATAGCACTCATTTGTGACCAAATAGTCAAAATTCAGGAAGGTTGATTGCATGCATTCATTAAAAAAGACAGTCCATGAATCCTTGTATTTAAGTCAGGTAACTCAGACTGCTGTGTCACTTGCAACTGCACTAAGGTTTGTAACTTGTGGAATCTTCTGAAGTTTATTTTGGAATCAGCTCCTTTTCTTGAAAGAACTGCAAAAACATAAAAAGCATCACAAATCACCAGAATAGATTAGTTAGCTACTGCCCAGGTTGMCAGTCCCACCTTACATAGAGAGACACATCCAAGATTCCACACCAACAGATCACCAAGACTTGGTTTCATTTAATCCCTGGATGAAACCATGTCCCAGCAGAGGCTGTTGGCAATAACAAACTCCCTCAGCCTTACAGTGGGTAGATATGYACTTTCTGATATCACACATAACAAACACCATGTACTTCAGCTGCAACAGCTGAGGATGGCTTCTGGCCAGTGCACTGCAAGGTTCTTATGGCATCCCAACAACAGCACCTTTCTTGGGAAGGTGTGAAAATGGCTGATACGAATCGCTAATTTGTCACAAATACATCCACAGTGTACTTAATCTGGGATTCTAAATCTTATTGGCTTTAAAACAAAGCATTATTGACAATTAACTGTACGTCAAATACAGTTTAAATCATTCTTCATAAAACATGTAAAATGCATACCTTTGTTTCTACTATAAAAAATGTCAATTACATCTTCAAATGCMAGCCATCAGAAGTAGAAATCAGCATGAACAATGTGTTCACCCAAAGTACATTTTGTTTGCCACTTCTGCTACCTGTCTATTGTTTTCTCTCTTTGGCAAATTCTGCTTTTCAGCTGTGGCCTCAGACATTACACGAAAAGTAAAGAATGAAAACCAGAAGGTGGAACACTATTGTGAAGCCTAAATGAGCAAACTATAGAATTCCATTACATAAATAAAAGCAGGAATCAGATTCCAAAGGCAATGTAAAAAAGGTGAGAAATCTGTATATGGGTCAGAGTGTTGTCCTTCTGTACAACATTAACAGTTCTGAGTGCTTATAGGGATGAAAAAGGGATGTAGCTACAAAAAATTCCTTTAAATTCGGACAACCAGACTGACACAATCCACAAGAAAGCCAGAATTACAAAACTAGACAATGGGAGAACAGCTTTTAACATAGCTAGTAAAATTCACTGTTACATCAGATGAGAGAATCCAAAAATATATCAGAATTAGACACAGATTCACAGGAAAACTTAATGATTTTCAATAGATCTTGGACAGAAAAAGGGTGTGTGAGTTCAGAAGTATAACTTTCAAAATCCAASGATACCTGCAAGTCAAGTAGTTGATGTGTTTGACACTATGCTCCTGATATACTCTGCTTTTGGAACAGCCAAACTGCTAAAACACAGAATCACTAAACCTAAAATCTATAAAACTCTCTATACTAACTTGTCTGACTTACTGTACTCTAACATTACCTACAGTAAAGTGGATGGCTAAATCAGAAAGCTTCTTCCCCTCACGCCCCTTCAAAGATATAAATGAACCTCTCCTTTCCTACACAGTGATTCAGATCAGGAGCCTAACACCTACCATTTAATTAGATATCATAGCTATGATAGTAATAATCAAATAATCCATAATATGAAAAGAAATTATTTTCTCCTTTTAACATKCCACAGAGAACTTTGTATTTGTTAGAAAATCTCATCTAGCAGAGAAAAATTCTTGTGTGRAAGAGAGGCATTTTAAAAAAAATCTATTTTAAAGGCAAACATATCCCGTTATATATAAGCAGCAAAACACCAAACTAAATACCACAGATTCTTATTTTTCATAAATGCTTCACTTTGTCTGTTGTGACAACTTTATGAAATTATTACTTGAATAGTCACTGAAAATAAAAGCTATATATTKTAAAAAGCATTGTTTCATAATAGAAACATATATGTAATATATGTAATTCTGTGCCTGCATTAGCTGTCAGTCATGAACTGAAAATTACAACACAACTTGATAGAATAAATTCCTATAAACGATACCTAAGAGGAGGTTGGAGTTTGTTCAAATTGTACTTCAAAGCAGGTGCTATAGCTGCTCATTCAGACAGCCTTGTATTTTCTGCCTGCCTTCTATTGCAAGTTTATTTCCAATCTCCCATTTACTGAGTGTCTGTGTAAAAGTTCTACACGTTAAGTAACAGACATATTCTTAAAGACSTGTGATTGTCTGTCTTCAATTTAATTAATTTGCTCAGAATCTTTGTATATAATGTGAACATAAGGAAATTCAGATTCTAGGCATCTTGATTCCACAGTTTAGTGTAGCAAAGAAGGTTCTACAATGCAAAGCATTAAGTTCAAATATACGGTGGTTTAGTTCACATTAAAAAATGAGAATTCTTAAAAGAATTTATTTTTACAATTATATTGTGTTGTGTTATTTTTACAACTTTTGTAAACTGTACATAGAAGATTTTGGAATTTCTTMCTAGATATWWATATCTAGTAAGAATTCRGCAGAATTTGAAATATCCCAATATCAGSATGGAGACAAATTAAAATGGAAGAAGTTTCCATTCTTCCTTGTGGTCAGTAAAAAGAGTAGCTCTGCACATTAGAAGTCTCAATTTGCAGTATTTACTACACCTATCCCCCAAGGTAAGGTAAACCAATTAAACATGAACATTTAAGATCCCTAACACCTAACTGAGCATAATTGAGTTGAGAAGTTCCACAAGCTTCAGAGAGGGTCAACCTAATATTAATCTCATTTGCATTTGCTAAATGCCTAGATTTATTAAACAATTGACAGAGCATATCAGAAAAATGAAATATGCTGGCCAGATACTGTTGCTTAATTCATGGAAGGCACACAGGGAAACAATGGATAGATGACACATACTGTATGTAACTCACAGATACTGCCAGTTCAACTAAAAGTTCATTTTAACAAATGAAGAAAGGAGCTCTAAAAATGCCCCCTGCATTATCTGTAACTGCATGAGTTTATTGAGTCTATTCCCAAGCCATACCTATCACACCCACTCAGTTAGGCAAAGACAATTGTTAATGAAACAATATTTTCTAGYTCAATCTGCTCAACCCCTGCTACCAATCAGTATTCAGTAGTGCACTTCCAAAGTTGCCTGAAGTCAACTTGACTTCAGGCAACTTTGGAAGCAAACAATGCTGGAGGAAAGAAACTCGACTCTTCCTGTGTCATACCATGTCTYCCCATACTTCCAAGTTTGAATCATTTCTCAGGAAGTATTTTTCACATCCCTTGTCAAGTACAGTTCAATCTGTGCCTTAGCTTTCCTGATCCCATCCTGGCATATCCAAACTGCATTCCTCTACACTGCCAAGGTTACTTGTCCTTGCTTCCACTGGCTATGCATTTCTTTCCTACTCCTCAGTTTAAAATCCTTGCTCAGATCTCAAGACATCCCTTCCAACCTGAAAAACATTCCTGAYGGTGCTGTAACATGCATCAACCTGTAGGCATAACTGTCAAAATTTATCAGCATATGAAGCAAAACTGGGGGCAAAACAACAAAACAAAAGCACAATGTACTTTATTATCATACTTTCTAAGCAGTGCTGTTCTCAGCTATACAACACATCTCAGTGCACCAGTGAAATCACTGCACATGTATAYTCTCACTGTTCTGTTAACAAACCTCTTGGAATTACCTACTTCTCTTACAATGTCTAGAATGTTATTTTGCATAGAGGCGTTTACTCTTATATGTCATATCAAACACAGTCCTGCTTGCTTAAGCTGGAGTGTGTGTTTCAGCAAAACTTTCAATCAACAGCAAAAAAGTTTAAATGGCATTTATGTAGGTGTTTTACAAACACCTGACAGAACACACTATCTGCTTGTTACAAGGTTATTATTGATGTTGGCCTGTGTCAGGAAGAGTGTGGCCAGCRGGACCAGGACAGCATCCATCCAGCTGCACTGGTGAGGCACTGGTTAGGCCAGTGGTGAGGTTCTGGGCCCCTCACTACAAGAAAGATATTGAGGTGCTGAATTGTGTCCAGAGAATTGAGCTGCTGAAGGGTCTGGAGCACAAGTCCTATGAGGAACAGCTGAGGCAGGTGSGGATGCTCAGCCTGGAGAAAAGGAGGCTCAGGAGRGGCCCTTATCACTCTCTACAGCTGCCTGAAAGGAGGTTGTAGCCAGGTGGAGGTCAGCCTCTTCTCTCAGACAACCAGTGACAGGATAAGARGAAATGCAGTGCAAGGGAGGTTCAGGCTGGACATCAGGAAGAATTTATTCACAGGAAGGGTTGTCAGGCATTGGAAAAGGTTGCCCAGGGAGGTGGTGGAGTCACCATCCCTGAAAGTCTTCAAGRTACTGCCGGTTGTGGCACCTAGTCCCATGATCTAGTTGACAAGGTGGTGTTGGATCACAGGATGGATTCAATGATCTTGGAGGTCTTTTAACAACCTGAATGATTCTGTGACTATTCACAGACAAGCCCTACAATTGTTCATCAAACCAGCAAGTCACCTGCTGCCTTGTATGCCTTTGCAGATAGGTGTTTACAATTAAGAGAAACACACATTCTGAACTCTGAGCATTAGAGCTGACAAGCAGACTGTGTAAAACTGTACAAAGCTGCTATGTTAATATCAGCTGACTTTACATGTCTCTGCACACTGTGACAAAAAGCTTTTTTGGTAACTGCATTCCCACCACTTCACATTTTAAAACATTCTCTAGTTAATGACCAAAATACTACTGAGCAGTAACAATGCTTATTGTTTTCACACTTTTTTCATCTTCAGTCTATCAAAATAAATTGCCATGAATAAAGCAGATGATGAAGATTGTTCCTACCAAGACAAGATCCTTACGTACATAATTTTTTTATCAATTATGAACTGGACTTCATGTAGCATTTTCCATCACAGTTTGCTTTGCACTCAATTTAAGGCACACAGTACCTTCACTRTCTGTACTGTCTTCCTCATAACCAAAACCAATCCTGAATATCTACGAGGCAGCTCGGGTCTGTGTAGTCTGCTCATCTCACTGTAAAAGCACATGAACAGCACTTAAACAGAACCACCAGCTCCACTTAGGATCATGCTGCTCTTGCAGAATGATTCAGATTACCACACATACCCAGTGGACAGTGTTTAGTGAACTTTGGGATAAGTCAGGAAGAATTTCTGATTATCAGTATTTAAGAAATACTACCTGCTTGGAGCACCCTGCTAAGAATATTCTCATCTGATGAGGGACATGAACAAAATAACATCTGGAAGTCTTTTATATCACCCACCCCTGTTAAAAAAAAAAAAAAGCTATTGTCTGAGTTGATGATTCACAGTTATAACTTTTCTAGTAACTGTCAACTTTCTGATGCCAATTATTTAAATATCAAAATAACACATTTGCCTGAGGCAATAAAAAGCAATAAAATAAGAGTTGGCAGTTTTACTTACATTATAAAAATCTTGATTCAAAGAGTTCATCCAATTAGTAAAAGAATAAACTGCATTGTGTACCTTTTAGCTAAAGTGTTTAATGCTGTTTTCATTTAGATTKTATTTGTGTTCAAGTCCAATAACAGTGAGTGAGAGTGACAGGGATCCATTTTGTGGATCCTGCCATCTGGCACAGGATCCCCTGGAAGAGTCACAGGACATCTGTTTAAGCACCAGATGCTCTTGAGGCAGACAGACAACTTGTGTGAGGGGCACGGAGGGTAGAAGGTCAATCAGATGGGTGTCTCACTGGGCTGGAAGAGGTCTCCTCCCAAGCACAGCCAATATACTGGCTTTTATATCCAGGCTTTTTGGGTTTGACTTGAGCCAAACACCCATTCCAGACCACTTCTGCTCCATACCAGTAGCCAAAAACATAGGAGCTGAGTGGAAACTTCTGGATAGAAGCGGGAAAATAGGGGAAATGAAAATAATTTAGAAAATGAAAATAATAAAAGTAATAGGTAATTCTGTTGTTGAAGAGAGTAAAGGACAGGGACTATTTGATTATAAAAAGGATGCTGCTGCAGGTCAGAGGAGAAGAAAATTTCCTGTACCAAAAAGATGAAAGAGAAGGGACGATTTTCTGGCAAGACAGAAAGGTAAGCAGCTGTTGTAGGGAGAGGAGAGTTGCTGCTACTTTCCAGTGCAGGAGGGACAGGAAACTGAAGCCCAGGTCAATATTTTAACCCAAGGAACCCAGGAAAAGAGTATCTTCTGGAGTTTTCTAAATTCAGCTCTCTTCACGAGGTAGAGCAGCACAGTAAGCRCAGACCAATGCAATGATGCTGCTGAAGACCTTGTAATTAAGCAATACACATTTTGCAGACTTTTACTTCAGTCTAGTTCACATCTGAGGCCCAGATCATGTGTTTTCACTCCAGTAATTCCAAGGATAGTTATCTCACAAATCTTTGGTTTCTAAAGAGTAGATATATGAGGTGGATACTCGGTGAAGCACTTCATCATCCTTTTGTCTGTCAGACATGGTAACACCAGGTAGCAGAAGCAATGACATGAATCTCCTTTATAAGACTCATATATGGAGTCAGCCCTTTCTGTTCATCTTTGTTTCTGCTTTGAGTCTTCCTGTCTTTTGTTACACTGCCACCATAAAGCCATCAGAAGTTCCCTCCCTCTCCTACTCTTCCATCTGTAGTAGACACTCTGTGACAATACCCCAGATGAACAGAATTCATGGATCCACTTRAGTCTGAGGAGAGAACATTTTCTAGGAGTCTTTAGCACCACTGCTGCTTTGACTCTAGTCTGGTACCAGCTGGAGGCACCAGAATCTCTGGATGAGACTGCATCACCCTGGGACATGGATAAAGCATACAGCATATGCAGAACTTCAAGATGCAGAGGCTTACAGTCAAAGCCTTCTGCTATGAGCTGGCATTGTGATTTCACCATGTTCATAATAAATTTCAAGTGCCTATAATTTTTTCAGTTACAGTAGGCAAAGATACAATCAAGACTGCCAGGGGCGTTTTTCAAACCGTACTTTTTGGAAGTGTGTACATAAGTCTATATGGAGAACATTTCCTCACATGAAGCAGTATGATATGATCAAGTCTTGAACCTACAGATGTTCACATTACTCATGAAAACTCCAGTGGAACTGGTACTGGAGGGACAGTGACCACTGACAGCGATGTCAACAGCAAAGACTGTGAGGTTTTATTAGTCTATAGCATGAGCAGGATATTTCAGTAGTATATTCCACATAGAGCAATACAGTCAAGTATGATTCCACAGATTCCCTTTGCTATACTAGTGTYACAACTTAAAAAAAAAGCAAAAAAATGAGGCAAAACACTACAAACATACTTAATATTAGTCAGCTATGCTAAGACACTACAACACTAGTTGTAGCAACCAGAGGGTTACTTTGGGAAGATCCACCTGAGGCTCTTCCTTCTATAGTGCTCAAGTATTGACACAGCCTGAAAACATTTCTAATCTGACAACCTAAAGCAGCATTGCATAAATAAAGGCTTCTCCAAAGCTTGTTCTGGTGAATCACAGTATAAACCCAGAATTTTACAGTTAAAATGTCCATAAAATATCTACAAGTCTTATGGGAAAAGTTTCTTATTCTTGCAAGTCTTAGCAAATCTGTGTATTTATTTTGGGGGTTAAATTTTGCAATTCCAAAGGAATAAAGGGCCCTAGCATTGCTTTATGTCACTTTTATAATCCTACTTTAAAATGGTATCATCACTAATAGTAAACTTTCCATTGTCTTTCAAAGTGAAAGTTTTACTTTGCTAATGGTAATTTTTATAGCATTATCAACCAGTCTTCAATAACAATGGGGTTTTGGTTTTTTTTCAATAGGATATACCAGCATCACTGCAGAACTCAGCTGATTGACACTGAAATTATTTTTCCCTCAGCATTTCAGACAATAATTGGGTCTCTACTGAACATCTTCATCAGTCATTAAGGAAAGCTTTTTAACATGCATATGCAGGGAAATATGATGAGTAGTCTGGCACAGATATTTTCATAATTGAGTAGCTGTTATTAATTCCATTTTTGTAAATAGAAGCATAAAATGAGGAAATCTCCACAACTTTCCTGTCCAAACTCTTGCTCCTGAGCTTTTCACAATCATGACATTGGAAAACTGAAGTACCATTACTATGTCAACATGGACCRTAACACTAACAAAATCCTGCTTCTCACAACCAGACATGCAGACAAACCCTCCATTCTCCTAGAACTCACAGGTTCCAGGGTTCTACCCAGCCTACTTTAAATTCAGCTTCCTTGGATATAATTAACCAAACCCCACATTGTTTATAAACATATATAAATACTAGAACGAGGTATCAAAATAAATTCTGAAATACTGTATAATTAATTTGCATGCCACTTATTTTAAAATAAATGTTTTTCTTAAACACCATAATTGTGGAATATCAAAGCAATGGAATAAACCAAAATCTTACAAGGTAAAATAACAGGCAAAACAAAACAAAAGAGAAACCAAAACCCCACTATTCAGCCTTAAAGCTCAGACTGAGGTAGAATCTTTTCTCTATTTCAAGCTTATGATGGAGAATTCCTCACCACTTTTTCTTTCTCTCAAATCTGATCCTGTATGTTCATTCCTCCCAGATCTTCTTACAAAAGATGACAGAGAGACTAAGATCTGTATCTCCAGATCTGGCCAGACACAGCATTCCCTAGAATGTGTTCCCCCACACAGAGCATAGCATCCGTGGTCATGTCATCAATCACAGATGCAGAGAAATGAATATAAATGTGCTTATTTCTAAACCTGATAGCTTGTTCATACTTGAAAAGAGATAAATCACTCCACAAGTATCTCATAAATACTGTTCACTTACAATGAAAGCATTAATAATTGCAATAGTATGTATGAAGATCTACGCAGAAGGCTATTCACCTATCACAGGGTGTGGAAAGAAAAAACTAATAGCATGAACAGTTCAAAAACTCTGAGACACAATAGACTTAAAAGACATAAAATGCTGTGGGGAGGAAAATGTGGAGTCACACAAGAAACTTGTGAAGYAAAGCTGTGAATCCATACACATTCCACTCCTCCGCAGATACTGGCCTGGGGCTACTATACGTCTGGAAGAGGGTGTCTGTGTCGAGATTTACGAATTAACTGCACTTCATTTTCAGAAACTGCTATTCATCATCACATGGTGTTTTCAACAAGGGCAGTTGAGCTAAAATGCTTCAGCTGAAGCCACTAAGTATTTGCTAACTTGATACTGATGTCAATTCCAGGGTGGAGAAAAGCACAGAAATTAAGGATCGTGGTAGGCAAATTTCACAGGAATTTTGCAGAGAACCCTATTTTCTGACTTTTACAACTCCTTTCTGCTACTTGAATTTTTATACAGCTCACTCTTCCTCTTAGCTTACACTAAAAACATTCCATCCAAGTTCCTTCTCTACCGAAAGAGACTGATAATCTCTAGCAAGTGACAAAGATGGAATAGCAAGAACATGATCTGCATCACTGGCACTTTCATTTATATCTGACTGATCAAGTAAAAAAGAAYGGTTTTGTAGTTGCTCCCACTTTAGCCTTCTCTATGCCATGATGAACAGATACTGTTCATCAATACAATAGCATGTCATGTTTCAGTGTAGGGTGCATTTGTAACTCCTGGTAGGCCTTGAGTGTTCCTGCATGGATGAGCATGTTTAGGAATGTCTTGCTTTAAAATAAACATTAGAAACTTGAGTAATAAATATATAATCATGATCTAGATAAAGATGCCTAAAATCCTACAGCCTCTAATTATAGTAATAAAAGTATTGCTGACTGATGAAGAAATGTACTATTTATGCTGCAGGGATTGCAAATCAACACTTTTTTATACTGAGTTAAGAATCCAGTCTGCATTATAAAACTTCATTGGTATATAAAATAATTACTCATTGGTACATAAAATAACTCACCTCTGGACTGCACTGATTAATCCTTCTGGCTTTCTCCTCCTGTATTATCTTTTTACTATGATCTATATTATTGCCATGATAATAAACTCATCCATTCAAGACAATACTTGGTCTTTACTGGATAGAACATGTTTATGTAAAATATATGCTCATTGTCCTAAATYACATCTTCAAGATATCTTTCATATGTAGTAAAATATTGTCTCAGTAGATTAGAGCAAATATTTCCAAACATGCCTACAAAGCACAACCCTCAGAAACCTCTTATCTTATTTTAATATCATATCTTTAATCTTATTTTGCTCACTATATCCCYGGAGTGAATATTAAAAAGAAGACCTATTTTACAGTTGCCAAGTGGGGATACATCATCTGAACTGCAAATTTAAATTTAAATGCTTTAGATCTTCTAGAAAGATTAAAAACGTGAGTAGTATTTTCATCTATATTTATGAAGTACGTATTGATAGAGTTTCCAAATTTTGGCAGTAGGAGTGGAAGAGCCTTCCCTCATTCAGAGATGATGTGGYTATTGCAATGCTTTTCCTGTTCTCAATGGAAGAGTTGTGGACCATGGTCTACATTCAATGAGCCAGCTTATAATAAATTTTACATTAGATGYCTTTTTGAGAAAATAGAGAGGAAATAAACAGTTCACTGTATCAGTTTTCAATTTTTAAATACGAAGATTAACACAAGTGTCAGAACTCAAATAATTAAGGAGTTTCTGTGCAGACTATTTCAGGGTATTTTTGCATAAAGCATTTTAATAGCATATGATTATTCACTTTTCACTCCACAAGACCCATTGGGAACAGCACTAACAAGTGTGGCAAACTACCAAGACTGGTAAAATKATCATGGACTTCACTGTCTACTCCACCCATGCCATAAAAAGCCAAGTTCATTGCTGCTGCCCAATTCCCAGTCTTTTTTATTTCTTTCTCACGCAATGTTCCCTCCTGTCTTGCCTTTTTTCTCCCCCCTGCAATAAGTGGGGGTCTCTTTACCCCTTATTCTYTCTTCTTGACACCAGGTGCCCAAGCTGAGGGTGGTTATGAACACATGAAAACCCTATTGCAACTAAAACACATTGTACACTACCACCAAATAGGAGCAACGAGCTGCAGCGTGTTCCCTGGGGAAAAAAAATGGGGAAAAAAATGCCAAACCCTCTGTGGGGTCTGTTCAAAGTCTTTGTGGAAAGGGCAGCCATAAAGAAAGCTGAAACCCATGGACAATAATCCATGACGAATACAGAGGAACGTCTGCAAATTTCACAGCTGTAGCTTTCACTAGCATCAACAGTGTATGTACAAGAGAGAAGGGTTATAGAGCTGAATCACTTGGCTAAATCTGGATTAATCATCAAATCATATAATATCCTCAGCTGGAAGAGTCCGACAAGGTTCATTGAGCCCAAATCACAAGACAACCCCCAAAATCACATMATGTGCCTGAAAGCAGTGTCTCACAAGAAAACAGTAAAAATTGTTCCTAATATTATGTTGGCTCTCCCTACCAGGATGCAGCCCACCTTCCTCAGCAAAGAAAAGTGGAAAAGAACAAATTAAAATTAAATTTAATTCATTTACTGTAGCTTTCAATCCCACCTTGGCTCATTGTTCAGACTGGACAGAGTCTCCAGTAGCAGGAACTCGGTCAAGGACCCCTGTGAATGGACAGAAGCTAGGACACTATAGTGGCTGCACAGAAGGAGCAGTTCATCAGATACATAAGAAAGTATGCCTAATGCATATACAGCCAAAATACTGCTCACTTTTTGCAAAGYACAATGTTAGGAAAGGCTACATGTATTTTTAAGTAAATGAACAAATCACATAGCTCAAARCACACTGCAACGAGTAAATCCACCTTCATCTGCTAAGAGAAATATACTATTTGTACAGTAGAAGAACATTTCTTTCTCAATTGGAGAACAACCTCTATGCACAGCCAAGGAAGTTTTTCCTAATGTTACCAAAAAACCATTCTATTTTTAAGTGGAAAGCTTTTCTTAAATTTTACATTCATCTTGTACTTACCTTCATTACCAAACAAAGTCAAATCCTACAGATAACATGAATTTAGAGTAAACACAATTTATAAGGATATCAAATTAGAGTGCTTACTAAAGCTTGTAGAAGTAATAATCATGCTGCTACAAATGATAAAATCACAGGAACAAAAAAAACATTGGACTGGTACGATTGAAGTGTAATAGCTTAACCCAACACCAAAGTACACAATCATAGGATCACAGCATGGTTTGGGTTGGAGACACCTCTAAAGGCCATCTAACMCAACCCCCCTGCAATGAGTCAGGACGTCTTCAACTAGAGCAGATTGCTCAGAGCCCTGTCCAACCTGACTGTGAATGATTCTGGCTTCTGGGCAACCTGTGCCAGTGTTTTATCACCCCCAGTGAAAAAACTTTTTTATTTAATCTAAAAAATCCTCCTTCAGCTAAAAACCATTAGTTTCTACTGCTTCTCTGCAGTAACATCACTTTTTCCTGTACACTTGAATGTCTGTATTCTTTGGCTGAAAAACATCAGCAAGGAGACACAGTTACTACATTATCAGGACACAGAGGGCTTTTCTGCAAAACACTTGCCCTAGGAATAAAATTAAGCTTGTTGCTGCACTTCAGTGTGGAAACAATGTCAAGAGACGTGTGAACATTTCATTTCATACTAAACTGATGCTGCCTCAAATGATTTAGCAACATTTTAGGGTGGACACTGAATATGATTCCCATTTTGGCACAACTTGGTGCAAGCTTATGTTATAAATTAGAACTCTAAGGTCCTCTAACCAATGTTCTCACCCCAAGTAAATCTGATTCTTCACATCCTTAATTATACTGGCAAGTACTCTCTTAAACACAGCTGTACTGCTTCTAGCAAAACAGAATATTGATACAGAATCTTTGGGGGAAAAAAAGCCAAAGCCAACCCTTGATAGTTTCACCAGTGCTTCACAGATTTTAAGAAAAACTTTTTATTTTAAAACAAGTTTCCCACTCTCTTTTTCTGTAAATAAAAAGTTATCTTAGCTCTGCCCCATTGTAGCACTTTAGTTTGTGGTAGTCTTTGATTTGAGGCAAGAGCGAACATTATTTTCAAAAGGCAACAYGAAGAAAGATCCTGCCTTACAAAAAAAAAAGTATGTTACTGTGATTGGAGTAGTTGCTTTTCAATAATAACCCTGAATATTTCTAKATGTCTCTGTGTTCAAAAGAACATTGCTCATGTCCCCCTTAACCAAGAATATGTAAGTGGTAATTAGGCATGGAGCCAGTGAGTCTCCAAGCAGTTTGTCTTAATGCTGTAATAYCAATCAGTACAAAATATGCCCTTTCCAAACAGAAGGAGAGAATGGCCTAACTCATACCATAAAGAATTAGAAAGGAAAAATATACTGAGTTAATTGCATAACAAAGTTTGCCAAGCAATGAATAGCTGAAATAGATGGGTATACAAGACAAACACATTTCAGATGAGCTTTATCAAGTCACATAGGCAAGATTGATAAAGTTACTAAAACCAATACAGAAGGAAGGCAAAGACAACAATGTTTGCTTAAAGGAACAATCTTGCATGTAGAGTGAAGGGGTTGGATGATGATTTTTTCTGTCACTTAATTCCTATTTTTCTATGCATGAAGAAAAAGCAACATTATTAGCCACTTATTTCATTAAGCACTGACGTTAAAATCCATCTCTTTTAGAAACATACTTGTCTCAACCTCTTACAGACACAGCTACAAGGAGTTGCTGGCACATGAAACCACAGTGGCCCTTCCACTAGAAATGCCAACCCAGTTAACAACAAAGGCAGCAGCGCAGCTGACAGAACTGCCATCCTCCCTTTGCTATTGCTGTGACTGACACACAACCTGTCTATGAAAACTTTCAGCGGCTGTTTTCTTACACAACTAAATTTCGTCCCCACTCTCACTCTTGGGATAAACTACTTCAGCAAAGAGATTATATTGTTTAGGATAGAAAGAGGTTTTTTCCAATTCATGCCTGAAAAAAGTGGAGTGGCAAAGTATCTTGTAGCAAAACTTTGATCAGTCAGATAGGAAATTAAARAAAATAAGGAAATCATCTGAGTTCACTGGGCCAGTTATTCAATAAGCTCTCAAAAGATCATAACTAACATTTGTTGGATGATTCTAGGCAGTAAAAGGCGATTTTCTCTATCATGACGGAAAAAACCTAAACAAACTGCAAACAAGCTTTAGTAGAATGTTAAAAAGCTAAGAGGCTGCACCTACAGATAACTGTTACCTTGTCCAAAATTTCTATTTATTGCAAAATTTATATAAAATCTGAAAAAGTGACATGTCAGTAAGGGTTACTAGTACATTAATCAACAAAATCTTAYGTCAACTGGACATAGATGCATTGTTAGCCCTCATTTAGTAACAGCTAACACTTAAAATTGGGTTTGGAGTAAACTTTAGGAAGTGGAATTTTGACAAACAAACATGCTTAATGGAACTTCAGAGTGCAATAAATAACCCCAAAACATTTTGAAGCTCTATAAACAAAGCAGATTCATCTTCTCGCTAAAAGATTTAGAAACAGTACATGCAGAGAACATATACTTCCCATAAAAAAATAACTCTTCACTTCAGAGGAAAAGGCACATGCTCTCCCTTTTGACACCATCCATATTTTGGTTTATGAACTCCAAGAGCTTGTAAACATAGTTATGCCATAATTCYGTGGAAGAATCTCTGTGCCTTGAACACGGCAAGCATAGAGCAGACTTGGAGGACAAAAATCAAAAGCTGAACTATAGAACTGGTATCTGACCTAGTTGAAGGAAAGTTCTGAACCCATTTTATGTCATTCTGAATAATGAAAGACCTCGCAGGAAAACCATCTAAAATTGCACAGTTCTGGGAGCAAGTGACCATAAAAGTTGCTGTGTAGTGAGCTTTACAAAGCATACTTCAATATACTGCTGCTGTTTAAGTAGAAATCACACATTATCTCCATCTTTCATATCATTTGCTACAATTTTGCCTACAAAATTCAACACCTGGTCTACTCAATTTAAGCACAGAACACTGGAATTAAATAAACAAGGGAAAAACACTTGAGCTCATAGCTGTTTAAGAATGGAAAGACTGACTCAAGGAAAAAATTGAAGGCAGRGGTTCTGCCAAAAATGTGCATTCATGCTGCTGCCAGTACCACACAGGTTGAATAAAACTCAAATGTAAACAATCCCCTTTTTTAAAAGATTCTGCTGGGTAGAAACTTCGAAGAGCAAAACAGTTAAAAATCAAGACGATTTATATAAGTACATTGCAAAGTAATGGGCCATGATGCTCAATAGAAAATCTGACCTCTAACCTGGTGAGAAAGTACACTGCAAGGCYTGGAATATGGTTAAAATATTAGTTAGGAGGATGAATAAAAATTGGCTTAGGAATGTAGCTCCTCAAAGAATGCTTTAAAATCAAATTTAATGAGTTCAGACTGAAAATGCTGGAAAATTATAATGGTGATATTTTCCACTTTTATTCAATCCAAGTATTCAGCTGGAAAATAACTTCCAGGATATACTTCACAACAAAATTCTGATGAAATTCAGTGGAGGCTTCCTATGATCTTTCTCTGATTTCTGTTAAGCCTCAATCCATGCATTTCCACATCTTAAGAGAACAATTTCATCTAACTTCAAATGCTCTGCATCTCATAGTCTTGAGATATGAACATATTTTCATACTCAGATGTTCCAAAACATATTTAGATGAAAGCCAGCTGAAATGTTTAGAAACTTAACATTGGTGAGATGAAAATGCCACGAGATTTGCTCCTGTTATCTTTAAATGTTAAAAAATAAATAGCCCTCAGCAACCACAAGCCAGCACCAGAATGCACTGTGATTGTTCTGGCCTTATCACCAATGAAGAGAAGCACCAGGTTCCTAGTGGTGCGCATCATCTCTAGCTTAAAAATTGCCTTAGCAGGCACAACAACCTGGTAATAATTTCCAATTTAAAACAAGAAAATTCTGAAAAGATACAGGAACTACATAATAGAAAGCTGTAACTGTGTACCAAAAAATTTAACAAACAATTAAATACTCTATAGTAATAGCACGGAGTAATTTAAGATGATGAGAAAGCCAACATGTTTTTGTTTTTAAGTCTGAATGTGCATTCTCACTGTATTTCTTCAAAGGAGTGGGTGACATTGATTGAATTTACTGGGATTTCCAAAATTTTSAACAAAATTCCTCCCCAAAGGTTTCGAAAAAAACTAAGGTTCCAGGACATAAGACAGAAGACCTGCCAGGGATAAATCCTTGCTCAAAAGACTAAGTAGAGCAGGTAGGAGAAAATGCTTAGTCCTCAGAACAGAACCTACATAGTTCAGGTGGGATTTGTTACAGGATCTATGTTGTTCAACACATTCATAAAATAATTGGAAAAATAGTAATAATATGAGTTTGCGTATGATATGAAGTCCATTAGGGTAGTGGCTGACTGGCATGGAATGCAGGAAGTTCATTATGAACTGAGTAACTAGATAATAAAATTATAAATTAAGTTCAATGTAAAACAATCTGTATTTTAAATTCAAAATTATGCGATCTCAGCATACCAGCAGCAAGCTCCTGTGCTTAGGACACTACTTTGCAAAGAACCACCTCTCTCTTTGTTTTCTAATCTACGTAGTTGCTCGCTAGGGGACACACTGGAGGCTAAAAGTTTACACAGATCTCAGAAGACAAGAGCATGGAACAGAAACCCATCAGGGCTAATACTTCCACAGAAAACCTCTCTGGCTCAGGAAATACTTAGGAATTACTGAGTGTAAGGAGAAAATTTAGGGGYGTCAAATATGCTTGCCCTGGTCTGATTCTCTCCTAGGGATTTCCTTACAGCTACTGTTGGACACAAGACAATGACCTAGATAAACTTCTGATCTGGTCCATTATGGTCATCTTTGATACTGACATATTGCAGCATAATAAATCTCACTGTAGCAAAACCCAAACCTGGGATGTATCAGGACAGATACTTCCAGAGGAGATGGGTGACAAATCTGAAAAAGGTCCAAGGGCACAAAGTAGCTACTAGGACAGACAGGGTATCACTGGGATCTATTGGCTCTGCATGCTGGGTCATTTTTCATTCTTGACATTACTGGGCCTTTGCCATGTGTAATATCACATTTTTAAATACTTCAGGACCAGGTGGGGTGTGATCCATAATGGATGACTTTCACTGAACAAYTGGCCACAAACAACAAATAAGACTTGAGGCTTAGTGTCAAATACATCCAGAACCCCCAACCACAGGTCTTCCAGCCCTTCTAAAGAAATACCCCAAAGTTAGCCTGAGGCTGGATTACTTGACTCCTGCTAATATATAGCAGGAGAGGATGAAAGAGGAAATTAATACTCCCAATATAGATTTGATGGTTACTGTATCTGCTGCACAAATTTTAGGAATTACCACACTATAAGAGCCTGAAGAACTGTTACAGTCACTACAATGTACAGCTTGAAGGGAATTTTTGTGTTTAAATGGTTGAAGAACTTCCTAAGTTTTCCTGATCCAATATAGAGATGAAAATTGCTATAAATTTTGCATACTTTAACTATAAAAAGAAACTTTTCTTTGAAACTGGAAAAAGTTATCTGAAGAATTTCAGCCATATTTTTAATTGAAAAAGTGTACTCAAAATAAAAAACTCATTAGGAAACCAACACAACAGCAAGCTGTTAGCATTTTCAAAATGCCTCTTAAGCACACAGAACAATTTKAGAAAGCTTCTTGGTTACTGTTGTTTTATGTAATCAGAGCTAAGCTAGAAAAAACAGAAGTATTCTGTACTATAGGTATTTTAGTTACCTGCTAAATGATGCCTCTGGGGGACAACATGAAAGCCAAGTGAGAAGATTAATTTTTGATGTCCAACTTAGACAGTAAAAGAGTACAAACATCGCTTTAACTGAAGAATTGAAGCACTAACAACTCAAAAGTGCAACTGCCCTTAAACAGATGCAACGGACTTCAGAGGTTTCTGTCAGGCAGGCTAGCAATGGAAAGAAAASTTAAAAGCCATTTGTTTGCAAACAAAATTTTGTGTCAAAGTCCTTTCATCTTAAATGTTTATGTTTCCATTAAGAGATAAGAGGTCAACATCAAAGCTTTAATAAGAAATAAAAATCAGAATAACTCATACTATCAGATTTGAAGATGAAACTAAGATTTGATGCTCATAGTATTTGTTTTTGCAAATGGTTCCAATTCAATGTTTATTTCCTATTGCAATAATGTATCCAGAATAATTTAAACTAACATATTTTTCAAGTTCCTATATTGTATATCACATATTTTCCTTTTCAYTTGAGAGTCTGGTAGTTCACCTCAAATGCACTTGTTCCCCAAAATTCTTCATACTGAGGAGCTATTTCTAGAGGACTATGTATTATACAATTAGAATGTCCACAAAAGAAACAACTGGCAATCTTTATTGAGTAACACTGTCAGAATGGCTGAACTGAGGTAAAAGAGCAAGGATGTTTAAAGGCCAYTTTATGAAGTCACGACTTTTAGGATATGTCTACATGCTTTAATCACTTTGGCTGACAAGTTGATGGAAGAACTCTGATTCCTCCAATTATAAGTTCAATAGCTGAAGCAAGTCTAAAAAGGTCATGTGTAAAAGTCATAAAATATTAACCTCATAGTTTTCTGTGCAGCTTGTTAAACTCCCATAACTTGTAATAGCAGAGACAAATTGAGCAACTTTCTGACCTTTCTGTGATAAAAACCTACAGTTATTTAATGAAAGCCCTAAAGGTTACCAATTATTTTTCTTTAAAGCCCATCTTCCTCAGACTGGGATTTGGTACTGCACTGAGAAATTAGTTTGTGAAAATATTATTTGAGTGCTTGTAGAAGAGTTGCAAATCTGGAGAAAATCCACTGGTTTGTTACCTCTTTTGGGTAGAAGAGGAGGAAGACTTGAGGGGAAACAAGAGAACAGAGAAAGGTGTCAAGAGAATAAAAGCAAGGAAATAAAAGAGCATGCATGYATGCATTCAAGGTAGACACACTAAAACTCTGAAATAAAAGAATAGCAATCCCAATTTTTGATCAATATTATCCAGTATCAAGCTTCAGGATATCTACTAAAATGAGCAGCCAAGCAGCTATGCTTCCCACAATGTCATGCACCAAAGTGTTGCAAGCAAAAATGAGGCTGCAAAAGTTCTGTGTTTATGACCTTTCCTGACTCAAAACCCAAAACTTCCACAACATTTTGGTAAACTTTGAACYAATACATTTAATAATTGACTTATGTTCCACAGAGATATTCTTTTTTAATTTTTTGACATCCTCTAAATGGTACACAACAGATGCAGAAGTCCAGGTTGATCAAATAGATTTCAGTKCAAAATACAAAGCCATGTTTGTAAATCTTTCTCATCATATCAGTTCTACTCATTGCAAAATATGCATTCATGACTGATTGCAGATAGTACTAATAAGGATAAAAATGTGTAAAACCGCCATAAATATAAATTTCTGGTTTTATTGGTGAATGACTGGCTATGAGTTTGTATTAAGAAAGCTACAGATTCTGATTTCTATGAGCTTATCCAGATAGTAAGTTTCAGACTCATTTGGTTTTCCTCTTTGTCCCAAACTCCATGGAAACAAGACCACTCTGGCTCATCACATAATTTGCACAATTTTCCTTGATGAAAGAGTGTATAGTCCATAGGATCATGAAATTTAAAAGTTCAACTTCTACCTCTTGAAAATACTAAACAGTAATTACTTGGCCTTAGGATTTCTAGGAATAAATTCAAGTTTCCATATTCATTACAATCTATTATGTCATTGCAGTTGAAATTAAAAAAATGTCATTTTAAGAAAAGTGAAGTCTCCAGGCAGTGTCCCAATCATTTTAATCAGATTGCAATAATTTGATCMATTCTATGCTGATAATTAAGTGAATTGAGAAGCATGCAGGAGTCCTGTATAGCARAACCTATTTGTTTTCAATGAGTTTCCAAAATTTTATTTTGTGATTTTGCTTCATTTGCCCTCCAGGCTCATTATCTCACTACTGGTTGCCAAACCACCTTCTAGTTTGTGGATTATCCCATTGAGGGGTGCGTTCCCTCTTTTGAGAAACACTGCCTCAATGTTTATCCATAACACTATTTTAAGGGATCTTTGATGAAAAAGAAATCATAAATGTTTACCTTTGGGGTTTACCAAGACAGACATAAACCACTTTTAGCAGAATAGGTATTTCTTGAGCCATCAACCACACTGCAGATGAGTCTCTTGTCTTCAAAAAATCTTTAAGGCTACAGTGAGTGTTCAGCATGTTTGCATAAGAAAACACCCACAGTTCAGGTTCCTTTCAGTTTCAAGCAGCTTCATAACAATTATTCTATTGCATCACTTGTCTCTTTTTAGTGTAGGTAYTGTGATTTTTCTGGCTGTCAGTGAATAGTTCCTTTATCTTAACCAAATAGAAGTTTCAGAGGCAGAAGTACTTGGGCCCACTGTACCCTAGGCAAGGCTCAGCACACATTTGCTGCTCTGACACAACGTTCTGTCAGTGCTTCTCTGAAGTAGGATTATTTTTAATTCATATAGTCCTATAACCAAGATATGTTAATGTTACTTTCTTATTTTAAAGCTTTCTGTGGTTTACTATGTCCATCCAAATGTGCTTTATTTTGGATGTTTACTGTTCATTTTTAAGCTCTCCAAACAGTAACAAAGTCTTTACTGAAACTTACAGGCCAAGATTTTATTTCTGTAAATATTACAAGCTGTTGAATTTGAACTCCCATGCTAGGAAATGCTTTTATTAGTCTCTTTTTATTATTTTATTGATCATTTTTTGTAATTCAGTCATAAGACTGTTATTATTATTATTATGAATATTTTTAAAGGGAGAAGAGCAGTAAATAAAGAAAACAGGGGTTTTTTTAAACATTACTGTCATATTCAAGCATAACTCCATTAACTATCTAGCACGTGTTTAAAGATAATAATGTATGTGTGTGTGTGAGATCAAGGCCCAATTTCAGTACTATTCCATTGCTCAGAAC
Source organism: Cardinalis cardinalis (assembly GCA_014549065.1). NCBI lineage: Eukaryota > Metazoa > Chordata > Aves > Passeriformes > Cardinalidae > Cardinalis > Cardinalis cardinalis. The sequence goes on from JACDOX010000009.1 coordinate 11,331,136, forward strand.
ATAGAACAACAACATGTAGCTGAGGTATCCTCCCAAATCTTGTGCCTCCAATGATATAAATCAATAGTTTTAATATATATCCATCCCTGCATGGATGCAATGGTTTGACATTAGCTTTAATATTCTTTGGGTTTTTAGCAGTTCTTAAGTCTCTCTCCAAGTAYAACTTTATTTAAGAATAATTTGGCTTCTTTTTATAGGCTTTCCTCCTAATATTCAGAATTTGCTTTCTCCATTACAACCTACTTGATATGATTATTAAARCCAAGATTCTTATTCTAATATATAATACCATGCCAGTCATTGCTATTTTCAAGGTGAACTTCTCATTAAATTAAGGAGTTGGAATTTTACCAACATTTTCATCAACACTTGCCAGTAATATCACCCATAAAAAAAATTAACCTTTCTTCCTATTTTTAATTCACCTTGCTTATCAGCCATTTCCTTCAAATTATCTGAAAAATGGTCAAAACCAAATTCCCTAAGTTCAGATTCATATACTGAATGCTCTTTGGCCCTTTGCATTTTGAATATGCAAACCACTTCTAACAATGCAGAACTGTTTTAGAAAAGAAAAAATAATCATAAATGCAATTTAAATTAACTGTATTTTCAGGACTAGAGGTTTTATTAAGTGGATCTGTATATCAATATCAGTAATGTGGTACCCTATGCATTATGTTTATAACACAAATAACTATTTTTGTACCAGGCACTCGTTATAGGYAAATGAAAGGTAAAAAGCAGGTCATTTATACAGAACATTAAAGTCTTTTCCTTTTATTCTCTTGATTAGTTTCTTGGTATATCAAATAATCATAAAAATACCTGACATCTTTTTCTAAACACCAAACAAACACTGCTTTTAAGAAGTGAAAATAAAGGCTCATACTTTTTTTTAGGGCTTCATAACTCTTTCAATGCCATCAAAACTGAACTCCATTATTCTACAAGCATTTAATTTCCACTTCCAAAACATAAAAAAGCTATATTTTAAAAATGTATTTATTTCAACAAACTTGTTTTTCCAATGCAAAATCCAAAAGACTGCCCCCATTTTCTTTTATATCAACATATTCTTATACCCAGATAATCATGTAACCCTATGAAACATAACATCATTTCACCTGAACATTACCATGGCCTTGTCTCAATAAATTACCCTTTTTTTTTTTAATTAGGAAATGTGTACCTATCAGTTGTGTATGTCTGGTAGTGATGATATAAACCTGTCAGCTAGAGGAAAACTCCATGAAGTAACCTGTCATCACTCTTTTCCTGAAATAAACTACAGCTTTCTGGGACTTCTAGAAAGCATCTAGTGACAGAAGCTATTGCAATAACAGGCTATCCTGCATTAGCACAGGTGCTTTTTTTGTGTTTCTACTTCTTCTGCACTCCCCATCATGCCTATATGAAATTCCATCCTCAAGCATGGAACTCACCTACAGGTTCATCTATTAATGGCTTGTACTAGATGTAAAATACCTTGGTGACTCTTAAATCATGCATTCATGCTTTGGACTTAAGATTTTAAAAAAATTTAAAAGATTCTGTTTTAAATATGTTTTTTCATGTAAAAATTTGCTTTTGTTCACAGTCTCTCAGTCCTACCCAGACCAGCAATAAATCTGGGGCTATGTCATTTCTAGATTCATACATCAAGTCTTTCCATAGGTCTTTACCTAGAAACAATAATGTTCTATACAGATCTGCAGCCAAAAGTAAACTTGATACATATATCATATATATACAAATGATGTGTACAACCTATTCTTTTGTTATTGATCAAAGTAGACAGCAGGAACTCCAGACTATATTCCTGTCTCTGTGAGCAGGGACATGTTTTAAAGCCATTCTAAAACAAGACAGCTAGAAATAGTTTACTTACTTTGTGAAGGGTTTTAGTCTATATAAGATTTTCTCCATGCTAATAAGTGATGATTCTCCCTGCAATGATCTTACATAATGATTCTAGCTTTTTATTTTCAAAGAATGGAGGCAGCAGACTGCTGCAATCCTCTTATCACCACAGATAAGAATTCCCACTCAGATCTCAACTGCTCTTATACATGCCCATTAATATTAAAATGTCTTGTTGCCATGCACATCAAAATCYACTGAAGATTATAAAAGATTTTTCTTTCTTCCAGTCAGCTTTACTAACTGTTGCTATCCACATATGTCTATTTTATTCACTTCCATATAAAATCATATACACACAATGAAGTCTAAAAGGCAAAAACTGCAGTTAGACCATGCAGTTAGTTAGCAATATCTGAAGCGTTACTTTTTACCATGATAAGGTGACTCTTGAGGCTATATTTCAATAGTTATTCAAATTATTTTTATCAAAAGAAGCCAGAATTCACCCTGAAAAATGGGRTTTGATAGCAGCAGAAAGAAAACTGAACAGTTGTATGTCCATTGGTGTATTACAAACAAGAGATGAACTAATGTCATATAATAGCAATGTTCATACTGTGTTGGCATTAAAAGTCTATAAAAGCATAAACTGATAGGTATGGATACTCACAGCTCTTAATAAAGCAATAGAATTTGATGGGAAAAATCAAGTGCTTGGTATACCAGAAAAAGATTTAAAACTAAAGCCACATTTAATCAATTATATATAAACCTAAACACATAATTTTAAAAAAAAAAAAGCAGTTAAGATTACATTTATTCTTCTTTATTAAAATTTCTAGCTTACTTCTTCCTTCAAATTTCAGTTTGCTAAGTTAAAAAGCTGAAAAGTTATATCTGCACTGGAGGCAAGGCAACCCACTCTTCTGGTTGACAGAACAYGTTTCCCAGGCAAATGGTTTATTTTGAAATAGCTTTTGTGAGTACAAAGTATGTTGGAGTGCTAACTCTTTTTGCCTCCAGCTGAGGCAATTTTCTGCTATTACAGACACTGTTTCAACAGCTATACACCATGCCCTTCCTGTCACCTGAGTACCAAACTCTGTTTTGATGAGGGAAATAAAATACTGCAGAGCCACTGACTGAATGTACTTTCACTATTTTTCTCTTTTTCTAACGCTGAGAAAAAAGAAGCAATTTCCTAAGCAGAACAAAAATGGTCCTGATGGTTTCATGCATTTCTAAAAAATGTTTACCATGTATTCTCTCTAATCAAAAAGCTTACATTTTTGTTCATAACTACAGGCTTGTCTGAATTTTGAACAAGAACAGGCAAGAATCTTCCAAAAAATCCTTTTCGTGTCATATTTATTTCCCTTTGATTTTGTTTTAAATGAAGATTCTATCATTAATCATATAAATTGCAAAAGAAGATAATTTGCACAGAGAAAGATAATTACATACCTTATATTGGATAAGGAGACCATAAACTAAAATGTTTTTCTTTTTAGTTTCTCTTGCAAATTTCTTGATCATAGTTAGGTCTTCCATCCCAATGCTGAAAGAATTATTTTCTGGAATATCCAAGTGCACCTGCAAAAGAACAGATGAGGAAAAAACAAAATCCACTTTTTCCATATTGCGCCAGTTAAGACTGATGGTTTTTAGTATCTTATTTTTATGTGTTAAGCACACATAAAAATACTGACTTAAAAAGGCTTTCCTTAGACAGCTTCTATTTACTACTGAATTTCACTACTTAAACATTTAKGGACATGAAAACTATTTTTTTCAAAGCAGAAGAAACCAATACGCGACAACATGTAATGCATGTTAAAAATATTCAAATCAATTTGAAAACAAGCAACATTCTTTTATAAGCTCTAGACTAACTTTCACAGGTTTTTTTTTTTTGTTTGCTTAGGTTTTTTACTATCAGAGGACTATAGAATACACGTGTCTTTTGTAAGTATCTTGAAGSTTTTCAAGACAAAACTAAATTCTTTGAAGTTTAATTGGAAATGTACTATCCTTTCAGTATAGCAAATTAGTTGCCTTAATTGGGTTAATTTCAAGATAATACTTCAAGTTTAAAAAGCAGAAACTACGTTAAAAGAAGGTAGGGATATGACTATCCTGAGCCCTTGGGCAGGGAAAGGCAGGTCTCATTTCCATCAGGGATGCTGCACAAATATGGCAGGTCTTACAGGACCTTAACCGAGTTTAAGACGTGCTTGGACAACACTCTCAGCCCCAAGGTGTGATTCTTGAGGTGTCCTGTGCAGGGCCAGGAGTTGGACTTGATGATTCTGATGGATGCCTTCCAACCTGGCACATTCTATGATTCTCTGAATTCCCTCTCAGGTATCCTGTGCAGGGCCAAGAGTTKGACTCAATTATCATTGTGGGTCCCTTCCAACTCAGAATATTCTGTGCTTCTGTAACTGGTATTTCCAAGGAGGTATCAACTAGCTCAATCCTTCCCTAAGTCTTAAAGATACCACATTTTAATCAATTTCCCTTACAAAACTTCTATTAGCTGTAGAAATCAAAATTATGTATGATGATTTGTCATATAAGGTTTGTGTCTATAAATAGCAGAAATACCATTATTCCTGAAAGGAAAATTATTTCAAGTTCTCTTTGTACTTTATGTTCCATTTATACTGACAGAAAATAGGTCCTCACTCATTTTCCCTTGCAACACTTTTTTTTAAAAAAGCTGTTTATTGCCTAAATGCATACTTACCAGAAGCAAAGCTATTGTCTTCTGCTACACAAGCAGTGATTAATTTTCACACACACTCATTGTTTTGTTATTTTCTACCCAAAACAAGGCTAAGTACTATTCATTTACAGCTATTTACAAGAAATTATAAAACCTATTATTTTGACAGAACTTAACCTAGCTCCTCTTTACCATTAACTTCTTTAACAGCTTTGAAAAGAGATCTTTCTCAAACTAACTTTAGTACTGAAGTGCAAATAATTGCAACAACAGAGGTGAAGTAGTAGCATTCCTTTCTTTCTAACCCTAAGCAAAGCAACAACATAAAAATCAAATCCATTCATACAATTTACAAACATGAAAATGTACTGCTCAAAAAAGCAATGTCAGTTTAAGAGTATGATTTGTCAGGTTACAGCATAATTGAAGATACTGCCTTGATGCAAACAARTAATTCCATCACGTTTACCTCTGTGATGCCTGTTTCTCCTGTAACATTAATCTTCCCTTTTGTCCAGATATAGTAATCCAATTGCTGCTACAGCTTATAGATGCCATGAAACCATCCAGTCAGGCACCAGGATAGTGGACAGACTTTGAATCTGTGGCAACTGATAGGTGGGAATATGAAAAAAAGTCATCGTGTCCAGTGCAAGCTCATCCTTTTATTCGATCAGTGCTCACTGGGCTGGTTAAACAGAGAGTCTGGCACAATAATAACACCTATCATTTTTACAATTAAAGAAGATKACTATTGGAAGGGGAAAAAAAMCCCTTTTTTTTTTCTTAATTATCATATTATTATGAAGAAATTGCTTTTTGTCATAAAATCAAAGAATAGACAAGAACTTTCCAATTACCCAAACCCAATTGCATTAGACTGTTCCTAAWAATGAGTTTGGAATGGAAGTAGTTAGCTGCTCTCCCCATTTATTCTTTCAAGAGTTTTACTTTTGAGAGTAAAAAAACATGTTTCCCTTATAGCTGGGACCTATGCATTTAAATGTCAATATACTGTTTAAAATTCTGATTCACATTTRTCTGAGAAATATTTATATGTCCTTTTATATTTAAAGAAAGTGTACCATAGGATTTTCCATTAACAATTCATTCAGTTAATATATTTAAAAAGTATATATATAGGAAAGAATAAAGTTGAGGAAAATCCCACTCATGAGCAATAGAGGACACCCAACACTGAATTTAAATTAAGACTGCTGAAGGAAGTTTCTGTCCACCATAACATCTGTACTGAATTTTAGAGCTCAGAAGTTTAAAGGACTTCAATACCTTCCAGTGATTAATATGAGACAATGATTTGTTAAGCTAATTCTTGTCACTCTAAACATACCTTCCAGATCTCTTCTTCCCTTCTGGTATTTCTAAAAGATAATGTGGTACATCCACCAGATGCCCAAGTGCAATTAGACAGCATAATTTTAAGAAGTGTATCTCTATCAGTGTTTTAAATATTAGCAACTGTTTCCACCTAGTTATAAGACTTTCTTCCAATGTCTAGTTCTTAGAAATTTCAAGCTGTTGTCAAAATCAACTGATGAATCTGGAGTATAATAAAGCGATTAAATGTATTATTTTCTCCTACACCTCTTTTAAAAGGAGACTACTTAAATAACTCATGCATGCTTCAGGCTGTTCAAGCAAATATACTTGCATTAAAATTGGTTCTGGGTTCTACAATGACTTCAAGACTTAGTATCTCAGGGGCAAAACCTGAGTTTCATGMGGACATAGCGTAAGAATTACTTGCACTCCTATTTCTTAGGAGATACTAAGACCAGAATTTTTATCGCTACAAGTATTAAACCATTTTCACATTCCCAGCATCACACTCAAAAAAGTATTTAATTGAAAGTCCAGACTGGAAAGTGCTATCAATTGGGCTAAATAAGTATGCTTTTGACACCTTAGCATTAGCTAGTTGATAAATAATTCCAACTTTATCTTCACACTAAAAATTCAACACAGACAGAAATGTTTTTTTCTATTCTTGCTAAAGGACAAATTAAAACGAATGAAGTGCAAAAATAAAGACTAATTTGCACATCCAGTGGCCTTGTAAATGACCAATAGAATTGGAGATATGTAATTGCTCTGATTATGAAAGGCAGAAGTAATTTATCTTTGGTAATTCAGTAAAATAAGGTTTTACCCTGAAGTTCCCTAGAAGTTCCCAGGGTCAAGAAAATAAGATTGTCTAGAAACAAAGTGCTAAATACTGATGTTCATAGAATCACAGCAACTTACTCCAAGAGAACAGTATACAATAGGTAAGGCTACAATAGGTATRATAGGTTAGGCTCTTCAAAAGGATCTGGACAGGCTGGATACATGGGCTGAGGCCAAGGGTTTAAGGTTTGAGAGGGAAAAGTGCCAGGTCCTGAACTTGGGTCCCAACWACCATACCCAGCACCACAGGCTGGGCAGAGGGGCTGGAAAGGTGCCCAGTAGAAAAGGACCTGGGGGTGCTGGTTGGCAGTGGCTGAGCAGGAGCCAGTGTGGGCTCAGGTGGCCAAGAAAGCCAGTGGCATCCTGGCCTGTATGAAAAACAATGCAGCCATCAGGACCACACACACATAACAAAAAGTAAAGCCACTTAATTCTATTTCAGCTGAGCATCCAAGCACAGTACATGCTTTGCAGCATCCCCAGCAGAGATAGAGAACAACAGCAAGGCAGGAGTTAACAGTTCAGTACAACCAGCCAGCCACAGTGAGCCTTTCACAGAAATATATAACTAATAAACTGTCATTTGCTAGTTCTGACAGCATGCAGTACATTCGTTGAAGTGAAAATGAGTTTCTTTGGAGACCAATTTACAGTTTGAATTTACAATTTTATTCTGAGTTAGCAGCAGTGTAAACTAGTCTAACTTTAAAATATTTATATAACATATTACTTATATTTAYATTAATTTAAAATAATTAATGAGATGCTTTCTACAGTAACTTACAGGAGTTACCTACCAAAATAAGGACAACYGGATATAAGAGAGGAATATTTGATTTTTCCAACATATCCACTAGTTCCTGGGTTTCTTGAATGGCCCACCTTTTATCCTAAAYAAAAATAAATATTTAGAATTACTGAAAACAACATTTATTTCATAAAAATGGAATTTGAAGAACTGTTATTTACCAAAAAAAGGAAATACATCACTTTTTTACTTTTGGAGGGGGGTGGGGTTTGGTTGATTAGCTGATTTGTTTTAATATACTTTTATGATATTTTCTGGTAAAGTTATAGATGTCTGAAAAATAATGAAATTAATAATATTAATAACCCTTTATAAACATATACATATAACCAAACAAACTAGATTAAGGGTCTTGATTGGTCTCAGATATGGTTCATCTAAAACCAACCTGTTCCCATACAGGGACCCAAAYACAGACCACATGGCATGCACATGTCCAGAGTGGGAAACACTAATTTAGACCACAGTAGCAATGAATGCACAGTTAGATGACTTCACATACCACAGGCCTCTCCTTATAATAACTCACTTCAATACAACAGCTAGGAACAGAAATTCTAAACTACTTCAGATTTCATCCCTCCTGTTCAAGAATTCATGGCTGGTTAACAGCACAGTGACAGAAGTGTGGAACCAGAGGAGAATGGACAGACGAGTATCTCAAAGGTCGAGTTTAGTGCACATTAGAAACACCAAACATCAGAATGAACACAGTACATGAGGACAAAAAYAACAAACAACTTATTCCTCAAAAATTCAATTATTATTTACCATTACTAGTAAGTTTAAGTGTAAAATAAAAGCATCCATYCTCACTACTTACATTTACACAAACAAAATTGTAGCACTGTCCTGAAATGATGCTTTGTAGACAGCTATCATTTTTGCTTAGAGATATTGAAATAGCTTCAACCTGATTAGACAGAAAAAGAAAAAAAGTCAAAAATTCTAATTCAGCCTTAACTATCTGCTAAAGCTTCCATCTCTGTAGCAGAAGTTATTAATTTAAATTATTTAAAACTAGCAATTATTACTTCCACTTCAAAAACTGAAATTTGCTGAAAATTTTGAGGCACTCRACAGTGAAGCATGGAGCCCATCATATGTTGAAATATGCTGCCCAGGGTAGGCATTCCAGAAACAGCCCTGGAAGCATCAGACACGAGTGCTGCTGCCTGGCTTCAGATGTTCAACTGTTTTGAGAGATGAAAACACTGTCCATAAAATGATCTAATGATTTTAGGCCTTTAATTCTGAGAAAACCTCTACAATACTCCAATATATACATTTTGTCTTCATGAAGTTAAGAATAAAATAAAATCAGTATGCATGAAAGACCAGGTGCATGGCTATTCCAGGATTCTGCCCAGAACAAGAGTACAAGACCCATCTAGAGTTTCTCCCTGAAATAATTTCCTCAACAAATATTTTTAAATAATTTCTTAGGCACAGACATACTAATTTTGCAACCTTTAACACAAGCTAAGTAACTACCTTATCTCAGTTAAAATAAAAAGTAGATTCTACTACATTATCAGCYTCAGTATTGCCTTAAGTAAAACAAWAAACCACGTAGCAGAGGGTGAATCTGTTCCCTAAGAGAAGATAACACTTTGAAGCAAAGAAAACATCTTGAAATTCAGGAGAAAAAAAAAATCTTCGCGTTATTTCCATTAAATCAGCAAATCCCACTGTTTCACAGTACAACTGAGCTTTATTTCTTCCCAAAACACGTTAAGTATCATAGCAAGCAACAGAAGTAATACACTTCTGTGCTCACTTAAAATGCCATTTAATCCCCAATCCAACAAAAGTACCAAATACAACATTTAAAAAGGCTTTGCAGTGCTATGTAAAGCTGTATTTGTTAATTTTTGTAATAATCAGGAGCTAACTTGTTTGCAAAGGAAGGTGGTTTGAAACCAAGAAGTTGATAGTCTAAAGAYTTTAGAAACATTTTGGGCTCAAAATTTGATAGCACAGACACAAATAGCTSACATTTAATATTTTAAGAATAAATTTTTWAAAAGTCACRGAACGTMTGAATTACTTTRAATTTCCAAAAATACTTRGAAAGTGCAACACTCCAGGGCTCACCTGACTTGAATCTCTGAAGATGTAAAAGCARAAATCCCTGGTAACTTTACAACCTTGCACATACTTCAATGAACACAAGCCTACTGCAAGCCAGTGTCCTTTCATAAGGTATTTGGACCATGACCCAAGGCRGAAGGCCTACTTTTATTTTTTGCTTTGAGGTATTACAATACGTTACACTTAAGCTTTGCTGAACATTTAAAAATTCCTTTAGTGCATCATTTGATTTAACTTCAACAATTTTATTAAGTAACACACTAGCATTTTTTGAGCCCCATATAATCCAGCAAAAATGAAATAAAAATTTTCTGTTGGAAAAGTAAGCACAACTGCCTAGGTAGAAGCTTCAATAAATCATCATTTAACTAAATTTAATTATTATTCTAYTTGCCATTTAATATCCTATGCAATAGTACTTTTTTTTCAAGTTAYAATTAATATTAATCAATGTTATCAGCTACATTAGAGAGCAAAATTACCTAAAAACACCAACTTCGTAAAAAGTGATTCTCACATAACATTTCAGTGTTTAAATAGGAAGGAGTATATGGATTTGCTTAACTACTTCTGGTCCTAGTAAAAACTGATATTCTTTAAATTTTTTTAGTTACCAGATGCCCTGTACTGAATTTTCAACTTTATTCAACATCCACTTCCATAAAGTCAAAAACTAATACCAGARCATTTGGAACCTGCAAATTTATTTAAATTATATCAGAATTTCAAATCACAATTAACACCAATGCCACAGATGGATAATACAATCACTAAGAAATTGGTGAATTTCTACTAGTGAAATGCTAGTTCTTTTTCTATTTGAAAACAACCAAATTTTTTTATATCCTACTCATGGATAATTATCCAGTCACAAAAATGGCACACAACTTCATCCAGTTGATTCCATTTCATGYGACAGCAGCACTTTGTCACTAAAAAAACAGGAGTACATGATTCCCAGTCACAGAAGAAAATACCTTCAGCTCTCATTTGGCTTTGTTTGCTCCAAAAGAAAGGGCTAAACAACAAATGAAAGGAAAAACTCAAGCTATGTCTTTCACAGTATGATATCTTTGACAAAACATTCATTCGTCAGTCATACTGTTTACAGTAACACTGACTAAAGTACAGGTAAAGTACTTCACAAGAAACAGCTGTAGCCTTAAAAAAATTTTAGAAATTATTTTCTTTATCTTGTTAGTTAAATTTATAGTCTTCTTTCCCCCTGCTATTGATATTATCATGTTATTAGAGCCTTTCTTAGAAAAATTTCTTTTTAATTCTTCTTTAAGGACATATGTAGAGGTTAGCAAATATTCCACAAATAAATATTGTTGCCACAGAGAACTGGAGTGTCAAAAGTATCTAAAATGTTAAAATAGTGGTCCCAGATAATATGTACTCAACAGAATGATTCCCAGTTGGTCTCTTATTTAGATCAATTACCTTCCAATTACCCCTTTGAAAAGCTTTCAGTGCAGTACACCTATGTTGCTTAAAATAATTATTTTGCACAAAATCAAATCTCTCTCACACAAGGTACCGTGCCTCATTGGAGAACAAATAGATTTGTGCATATATTCTAAGGTTTGAAATTCTGTATATTGGTCTACTTAAAAAWTAACTCAGAGATTTTACTGTTTAAAAGCATAGGGATTAGTGATGTCCTCCTACTAACAGCAGAATAGTTTACACAGAGATAAAAAGAGATATAGCAATGCATCTGGTGTCAGTGAAATGGAGACACACTTCTGCCCTATCATACAGCTATTCAGACTTATTCAAGCCTGCTAATTTTTTCACTTTTACATATAGACAATTAATAGATATAAAGCAAGATTCCATGCTAAATACAATTCTTCCAGAACAAAAACGTTCAGTGCAATGTCAYGTGACATTTCCAGATATAAGATAGCAATACAGGTTCACAGGGAAACATATCCTTCTAATAATTAACACACCATGCAGAAGATCAACAGACATGAATAAAGCCATTGCAGAAGTAACATTGTGCAAATCAGAWAACCTGAATTTTTGAACAGTTATTCCCTGTCTGTTTCTCTGGGTAACAGGAACATGTGATATCATCACATAAGATTTAATTAAGAATCACCCCAATACCAGTCTAAGCAATTACCAAATGTTAATCACCTTTGGAAAATAGAAATATGATAGCTCTATTAGAAAGAATAATGAAAAAAGATAGTTAAATGCCAGTAGAACATTCCATCAATATCCTAAAGCAAAGACTCCTATGAGCATTCACTGTGAGGGAAATGTACCCCTATTGCTCTACAAAAAGGCTGATTAATTCGATTTTGCATTCACAGCTCTSCAGGAAAACAACCTACTCTAATTGGTTCGTACTCCAAGTCAGACTTCAAAGTAACAAAAGCATTTCCTCTGTAACATATTTGTAACAACTTAGGCTTACTGAATTAATAAAATCTAAAGAAAATTGCCTCTCTGTTGTCTGCATTCAATTTCTCCTCTAATCTAATATGGACATTTTAAGTGGATCTGTAAGATGCCCCTCTACTGCACAACTGGATAGAAGATGCTTCTTTCTTGGTAACTTCCACACCTGATGTTAATCCCTTGTGATAAATACTACAGTGACACAGGAAGTCTCAGTTTCTGTTTTCATTATTAAAACCATTTCTTAGGAGTAGTGACAGCCAGAAACATTAAATTAATCAGACAGTTGAGAGCCACAGAGTTATACTTACTTTTATTTGGCTTTTCAGAGATTCAGGAAGGAGAAAACCTACTTGTGCAAGAGTTTCCTTCACATTGGTGATAACATAAACTTGTTGTGATAGGTTGTCTGTRATTAAGAAAAAAACCTTAGATTTCATGCAATAATAAATTAATCCAAATTACTAATCTGCTAAACATTACCTTCAATCCACATATTGTTGTTTCTTGACAGAATATTTTCAACAGCTGTAAATTTAAAGGCTACAARGTACAGTTAATGTAACTACGTAATTTATACAATATACATCTCAAAATTCAAATTATATTTTATATTATTTTGTACAACGTGAAACCATTACATTAGACCTGCCCCTAAAGCCCATCTAAATTYATTAAAAAATATTTGTTCAGGTCCACATAGACACTAGATGACAACCAAGAAAAATTTTTGAAAATTTTGTCCCTCTTATCACTTCAACAAATAACTAAAGGCTGTGTCAGAAATATTGAGTAAACAAAGCGGGGAAAAAAAGAAAAAAAAMACCCAGGAGATAACATAAGTCCTATTCTCAACAATATWTACTAAAAAGTTGCCAAAAAATGAATTAATGATTCTGTTTAAGGAGACAGCAGATGTAACTGTTCACCTCAATAGCAAAGAAGTTGCAAAGTTGTGACRAATATCTTGGCCTGGGGAACTTCCTAGATCTTTTACTAGGGGCAAAATACAGTATTTTGTTGCTATGAGGAACAGTAGTTTCAAGTTACTGCCTGATTTGTTCCACAAAGCCAGTGTTTCACAAAATTAGTAATTTCTCTTGTTATTGACATCAGGTTTTAGATTCAGTGAACATTTTCCTTTCTTTAAGCCAAMAAATCAAAATTCAAGTGTGAAACTCTCAAGTCTATTTAAGGCCTTTATCCTTCAGATGCAGAATTAACACACAGAACAAACCGCAAGGTTTCCAATACCTTTGGGATAGCCATTCCATAAGTGACTAGAAATTTCATACATGTGAAGTCTAATTATTTTTAAAGCAGACTTCAATGAAACTCCAGAGACAGAAAAATACCAAACACCACCACAAAATAAATTAGGAGTGAAAGACAAGAAAAATTATAAAAATATGGGGTAACTGGTCTTCAAACAAATCTGGATATAAACAATATGTATTTGTTGCATATGGAAAGTTATTTCTATAATTACATACCACATAATAAGTTCAATCAGATGCATAACCTCAGTAGAAACATCTCACTTTCTATTGTAAAATCACAGACTTCTTTATAAAAGTAGACATAAAGACCCAAAATTTAATTTTAAAGCTGCTGTAGAGTTAACACTATWGGAAAGTGACTTGTGATTTTTAAGCAATTTTCTGTGACCAGGAAAAGTGATTTAACCACTGATAATTCCAATAGATAATTAGAATGATTTYTTGAATCATGGATATTTATTATGTTCAATATTTATAATGTGACAACAAAAACACTGGTGACAACTGAGTTTGTATTAAGTTAGTGAGAAGGGGAGGGAGGAAGAAAGGGAGAGAACAATAAACATCTGCCTATAAACCATCGTAACCAGATGAAAKTGAGAATTAAAAAAATGCATGGCCAGTTCTCACAGGACTGGAAATCAGAGGATACCACAACTGTGGGAGAAATTATCTTCCCATAGATTCACTGGGCAAAAAAACTATACTGAACATGCATCACAGTTGGCTTCTACTTAATAGAGAATAACTTTACAGTCTGAAAAATGGGAAACCATATTGAATTAATTTCTTATCAGCAGAAAAAAACTAATGGGTAGATTGAAATCAGAGCAAGAGCCACTTGAATTTAGTACTGTACACAAAGTGCAGATACAAAATAGATATACATAATAARCCAGACTAGCATATCAGATTTCAAGAACTCAGACGCCATTGAACTAAGTAATTTAATGAAGAAGGTCAGATTGGAGCTATTACAAAAATTCACATGTGGAAGAAGGCTGTGGAATCCAAGAAGGCACCATAACTTAGGCTCAAACAGTTCTTTTTAAAAAGAAGYCTGTAATCAACAGCAAGTGTCAGAAATATTCTCACAAAAGACTGCTCAAAGGCTGCAGCTATAAAAACCCATCTCACTACTCTCTCCAGCCCTCTTAGATCTCTAATTTCCTGTAATATAAATGAGAAAGGAGAGGCAATTACAAAAAAAGCAACTAAGATTTGCAGGCTGGGTTTAATAAAGAAGAGAGAAAAAACAATGACATGTGGAAAACTGTATTTTTTTATCCAGAGAAGAAACAAAATATTACAAGGGGAAAGTATGCTAATAAAGTAGGAGAACCYTAAAGTAATGATAACACAAACATTGAAAAGATGCTACATGCTTTCAAATGATCAAGGAAATGAGTGAAGGAAGTCTGGGAAATCATCTTYTATAAAATCATCATAGTAAAGCAACAGTTCTGTTCTAGTTGAAGTTTGAAACTCAAGTGCCATTTAAATCCAAACTATTTCAAGTGGTCAAAAAAGATCCATATGTTACTTTAGACTGCACCTTTGCTGCATTGTGGAAAGGAAGACTGAGTGGAGCTGCCCTCCCCAGGACTGCCTGTGTCCCACTTCTGCTAGGATGATGGAGCTCTGTCACTCAGTAGTCACGCTGAACCCAGTGAGCACAGACGGAGTGCTGGCTCGTAACTCCAGGGATTCCATGGGCTTTGCTGCCTGCCAGTGAAACTCACTGTGCACAGCATTTCATTCCTGGTTTTCAGAATTCTGTTTGGGTGAATGAAATAGCCATTCTGGAAAGCCATGACATAGCCATGTCACAAATTTTAATACTCAGCTAAAAACATTTTGTTTCCCATTGGACCTCTGGATAATTGAGGCTGGAAGGGATATCAGGAGGTCCCTCATTCAAACTCCTTCTCAAAGCAGGATCACTCATGAGGTCAGGCCTGATCACTCAGCCTCTTACTGCTCTGCCATACAATCTCTCCAGGCAACCTGTTCACTGCTTGATTGTCTGTCAAGGGTGAAAGAGGTTATTCCTTTTATCAAGTTGGAACTTCCCTTGGTTGAGTTTTCGTGCTTCCTTCTGTCCTCCCACAATGAACCACAGTTCTACTTAATTACTTTCTGCCATAATTTCTTTTTCATCTGCCTAACAATTTTTTTCGTTGTTTCCTCACTATTACATTACATATCAAACTCTCTACCTTGCTTTGGCTTCCTCTACTTATTTAAGCTTACTGTTTTCCTGGAAAATTCCTCTTGCCAACAGACATCAYCCATTTACTGCCAGCTTCATTCCAGCTGTACCTGATAATGGAGTAGTGTTCCCTATTCACATGGATCACATTTGATCCCTTCCAACACTTTTAACGTACACTCAGAGCATATTTTTTGCATTAAATAAAAAATAGTTTAAACTTTGCACCGTCAAATTTAAACATTAAATTTCCCTATCAGGAGTTTTCTTCAATTAARCTAAATTTTATACAAGATCTCAGAATTTATTCCATCAAACCTTTTTTCTACATCAGGAAACCTAAWTTTCAATTTCTTCACACTCTCCTTTGATATGCTGAAAGTTTTAGATCACWTTATTATGCAGCAACACCTGCCACAGTCTTTATCCTAGGATCGTACCCAATTATAAATTAAAATGTGTTCATGTTTATGGAACTACTGTAGTTAGATGGTGTATTAAGTGTACTCTGATTGAAGACTTAGAAGTTTACCTTGAGGAGCATGCCACAAACAAGCAGCAATTAAAATAATACTTTGTTTGAATAAAGATAATAAATATCATATCCTAGAGAATTAATACCATAAGAAAAAAAATGCATCTGAATGGCAAATAGGTTTTAGCCTACAGACATAATTTTTTTTCTCTTAATTGCACATATATGTGTGTATATACACTTGTTTTTGGAAACATGCTTGTACCACACCATTCTTAGTCTGCTATTACAATTCCTATTATTTTGGAAGCACATGCTAATCATCAAAATGCTTTTGAAGTTTGCAGTGAATTCCAAGTAGTAAATTAATTTATCAGAATTCCATTTGCACTTTCTGCATAGCAATGGYTTGACTGGTTGGGAAATTCAGTATGGTTTCCTCTGACATCTTTAGAAATATGTTTGTTATGAGATGCTACTATACTGTAAATATAAGAAAAATTAAATAAATACTGCCAAGCATTCATTCATGCTTAACAGAATAGTTGAAATTGTTATTTGAATAACAAAGGTAACCAAAAATATCTAACAATTTTTTTTTTGTTGTATACCCATTCCCCATGTCTCTGTAGCCACAAAAACTAAAAATCAAACTTGACACTGACCCTACCAATATTAGTACAGAGGAAAGAAWGGAACATTTTGTGGTAGAAGGCAAGAAAAGAGGGTTGTTTTCACCTGACAGTAGCTATTCCAAGGAGTATTGCCCACCTGCCAGTCTATTTCTTTGGCTCAGAGCTGAGAACAGCCATTTGTTCACGAGCATGCTCATGAAAATGCAGATAAGATCTCTGTCTTTGCTAAACAAGGCTTATCTCAATTTTTATTTTTATAAATAGTCACATGGTTTCTTCACAGAACRCAAGTCATAATATGTAGCTCACAACAGCCATAAACACTTTGAAGGCATTACAATATTTTTCTCGGCAAAAAACTTGCAAAAATCATAATTTTATCTGCATCAACAGACACTTCTTTAGCCAAATGTGAGGGCAAATTATCCAATCTACAAATGCATGCTCTTGTGAAAAAGTAATTTATAAAGTAAGGCCCTTGAGAAAAGAAAAACAAGAAGGAGGAGGACAGAGTCAAACTGTAAGTTACAAACTTTTGAGAAGCACCATTTAAAGTTTACATGTCGGAACTAGAGCTCAAAGTTATCTACCTGGAGGGCAGTAATCCTAATGGAATTTTTTTAGGATG
Source organism: Cardinalis cardinalis (assembly GCA_014549065.1). Lineage (NCBI taxonomy): Eukaryota > Metazoa > Chordata > Aves > Passeriformes > Cardinalidae > Cardinalis > Cardinalis cardinalis. The sequence continues at coordinate 11,348,470 of JACDOX010000009.1, forward strand.
TTTTGTATTAGCCTGATCTTAACTACATTTCTAGATGAGTCAACCCTTATTGTAAGACAATGTTTTCTTACTTCAAGACTATTAAAAATAGGCGTGTACCACCTTGTCTGCATACTCTACAAGTTTATACCTGCTTAACTAAAGAAAAGCATTAAATTTGCTTTTTACAAAAGCTAAAAAGGGAATTGAGGAAGTCAGGAAACGAAAAAGAAATGTTTTAAGAAAACAGTCTCAAAAGAAAAAKAACTCATTAGTCTATTTACATCAGTGAAATGTTTCTTTGTGTTGCTTTGAATAAGAATGATATAGATGCATATAATMTCTAAGGTAAAACTAATGCATGTAGGGATGTATGTTTTTCTTACTTCTACCTGAGTCAAGTTTAGCAAGGGAGAATTTGTTGAWTTCCTGAAGAAAACCAAAATTTTTGATCACTAATAAACTGCAGATGACATAAAATTTGGAACTGTAGTCACAAAATTAAAYGTGTACACTCAGAAGTTCTTCATCACTACTGAACTCATCCARAGATAAAAACGTGTATCCAGCACAGTAAACAGGTAACTTAATAATAAGCAAATTAGCTGTGAAGACTGAAACAGTAGTGGGGAGCAATGTGAGGCTGGAGCCCTTAGTACCCAGCATMCTCCCAGCCCATGCATTCAGCTTCTGGGACATCTCTAGAAGACCTTGACAGCATGCAAGGCAGCATTTAGAGAACTGGTATCTTGCAACTCCACTTGACAGTCATGTAGGACATCCCCCTGAGGCACTTACATGGCACAAAAAGTGATAAGCAAGAGCACATCACTTACACAAGAGCATGTATTGATAGGGCAAGTAGGAACGGCTTCAAACTGAGATTAGATTAGATTCAGATTAGRTATTAGGAAGAAATTCTTTACTGTGAGGCTGGTGAGGCACTGGAACAGGTTGACCAGAGATATTGCGGATGTCCCATTCCTGGAAGTGTTCAATGCCAGGTTGGATRGGGGTCTGAGCAACCCAATCTAGTGCAAGGTGCCCCTGCTGATGGCCATGGGCTTGAAACTAGATGGTCTTCAAGGTCTTTTCCAATCCAACCCACGCCATTCTATGATTCCATGATTCTACAATATAACATCACGTAGTGGGTTCTGAACTCTCAAGAAAAGCAGACACTGTGATATAATCAATTACCCAGCTTCTAGGAAAGGCCTAACTGAGCATGCCAAGGGTTGTGGGATGGCTGCCATTCTCTAAGGAGACCTGTCCTTGAAGGTTTCCCATAGGTGCAGCACAACACAGTAGAACAGAGCTAATAAGATTTCTTCTGTAAAACTAACAACCATAAGACAAAATGATGCCACACAGGGGTACATCAGGATGATGCTCCAAAGGACAAAAATATATTCTCCCCTTAAATATGCTTTAAGTGTGGAATGAACTSTGCATAAATCATCTGCCTAATATTAATTTACGTGGTTCAACTGTCCACCACTGAAATAATTCATGCTATAGTCACCTGAAGGTCTGAAATTTTAAGCCTTTTGAAGGGCACAAAATAGATAAGGCACAACTTTCAAACTGYTGTCTTGGAGGACTAACAGTGCCAATTCAAAACCCTATTAACGATAATTAATGATGTAAGATGACTGTTACGCAGTGTCCTAATTTGCAATGAAGGATTCATTATACTACTTGCATAACGAGCAAAGAACATGTACAGCTTCTRCTTCCTGAACTCATGCAATGCAGCAAGAATCAAATCTAAACTTCAACAATCTTGATTGTCATAGAGACCTCCATAATAAGACTACTGTGGTAACTGAAGCAGATATATTGCATGCTGCCACAGCAAAGGGACATTAGATAAGTAAAGGGATTAGCCTGATTGACTACCATGAAGGTCTTCATTTTTACTTTAAACTACACAAGCTTTTTATCATAAGCATTAGCTGAAAAAGATTGTATTGGCTTTAAGGAAAAAAAAAAGGTGGTAACATGACATATAGATAGATAGATACATATAGATATACTTATCTCCTTTAAAGACCTATGAGGTTACTGAAGCCGTTGTACACACAGGAGCATGGAAATTCATTTGGATAAAGGTTAGTTTTGTTCCAAGTTTGTCATTTTTTGACCACTAAGGAAGAGTCTGGCTCCATCTTTACTGGAAGCCATTACTTGTCAGAACCAGAAACTTTCAGGCTTCCCAGTTCTATCTTTTTTTATTTATGCCTGAAAAATTCAGGTAAGTAGTTGTAACAGYGCATCTAATATGAAATATTTGCGCACTGTAATAACAAGACTGAACAACTAGCCTGTCACTCTCCATATCTCAATAGCTCACAGGTTTTCCTCTGATTTTCTTAAGCAGGAACTACATTCTTTTCTCTGGAAAAGAATTTTTAATCCAAAGGGAAGTCCCTTTCTCTTCATTAGTTTCGGGGGTTTTATCCCTCAGTTCTCAACAAGGAGTCAGGCAAGGGTCCCCTGAATCACTGCCTATCAGTTTACAATAACCAGCTCATTATACAGTATTTGAGAATTCTTCCTTCCTACATTGTTTTTAGAGTGAGTCCACCTAGATAAAGGCTAAATCCAGTCTTAATGTTAAACTGGTATGAAACCACTGCCACCAGGGGGAAAAAAAAGGTTAAGAAACTGTTCAGCAAAATATTTATAAATTAATGAAATACCTCAGTATCACATAACTGCTATATCAATTTAGGCAACTACTGCCTGTATGTAAAACAGTGAAGAGCCCTAAGGAGTTAATATTTAATTTTCACTCTACTATGTAGAATAGAAAGACTAAACATATTCAGAACTGWCCTGCAAATGAAAGAAAAAAAATTGCTTATTCCTTATAAGGCCCTTCAAAATTAATCTCYATTTGACTGTAATATACACAGCTTTTTATAAGGTTCTGTATTCTGAGAGAAGTAAATAAAGATAAATATGCCGAATAGAAAGATTCCAGTAAACAAGCTAAAACAACTTGCCTAAGCACATTATATTCATCATACAACTTTTCTTAAAGACATTTCAAACTATCACACACAAAATTCTTAATTAGAATCAGGAATATGCAAACTGACAGTCACAAGGACAAACACGTACCCTTAATGATTGATTCAGCTGCATACAGATCCCGCTTGTAGGTCACCTAAAGGACAGACAAGCCTCATTAGATTTAACACAGCAGGAAGGAATGTAAAACCAATAAAACAATGCCCTGAAGGCAATTCTTTACATTTTAAACACCATAAACAAGTGATATTGTCAATTTCTTAATTTTGGTAAAATATCACTGGCAATTTATGAGAACAGAAGTTGCAAAAACTACTGGAGACTTGAGAAAACCCCTTTGTCAAACACTTAGATCTGCTTAGAACTCATTTGAAATCTAAAAGTATTTTCAATCCTTTGAAAAATCATGAAAACATGATAATGCATCTATTTTTTACACATCCATTCTACTCTAATTTTACTGCAAATAGATTAATTTTTAACAGGACTTGGGAACAAATTTTTAACAGGACTTGGGAACACTGACAGCCAGGGAGAAACCTTGTTATTGCTTTTACTAACATAGGTGCAATCTTTCAGTAGTGCAATACCATTACTGTTAATGAGAGACCAATTAACCAGTGGGAGTCAGCGAGACTACAGTAAACAATGTGAGCTTTCAGAGAATTGATAAATATCAAATTCTTCTTGAAGACATTAATCAGATCAAGTTAGATGAACAATAAGATGCTGAATATTTACTTGGTACTTGCAAAAACACCCTTCATAACTGTCTTTATACCCTCATGATGGCTGACAGTCACAATAATAGGCTTTGCAAATAAAATAACAGAGAATTAAAGTCAGCATCTACTCAAGACATTAACAGTCTTTGCTAGCAATGTCTTCCCAATGACAAGCAGTGACTTGAACTGACACAAGTATTAAACATTTGTACTTGTTTTCACTGTAAATTCATTTTATGCTAGATAAAATTTTACTGGACTTCCTGAATTTTTTTTCTCTTGAGTCTGAATAAATTTTTTCTTTCTTTTTGAAATGAACTGGATTCCAAAAGCTTTAGTGCTGGAAGGTAAATCTTTCAGCAGGACACCACTAACAGYAGCAGCATCTTAGTCTCCAAGTGATTACTTAATTTTAACATAAGGATTCTCGTAACCACTTTCCTTTCAATCTCATAAATTAAGCTCTAGATTAAAGTCATACACAGATGAATAACATCTCATTATTTCCCCAATGCATTAYATTCCTTTAAAATGAAAAACTAACTTCCCTACAATTTGTCCTGCAGGAGGAGGAGCCAGAGAATGAATCTACCCTGATAAATCTTTGGAGTCTGGCTTTACATACAGACATGTACATTACTACTTACTGTTGGGAAGAATCAATATCTTGAAATTAGATTTAAGGCTAGAGTGAGCAACTGAGTGACTGACTTTGCTGCAAAGTTTCTATTCATCAGATTCTAGAGGGYCTTAATACTGAACTTTCAGTAAAGTGAAACAGATTATAATCTCAAAACCTATCAAAAAACAAGACTAAAGTCTGTTAGAAATGGTCTCATACTCTAACATTTACAGTCTCTTTGAGCTGCAAAAATATTTTTAAACAGTCTGATCTAAAAAAATGATAGGTGTAGTCTTTAAGAAAACAACACAGGAGAATAAAAACGTAAGAATAAAGCTTTAAAAAAACTTTTCGGAAATTCTGAGACAGACATCAGAAAATGGTTTGTTTTCTAGAGAAATAAATCAACAAAGACCATATTACATGCCTAATTTTTAATTCTTTCCAAATCTTTGATCCTACAAGATAATTTCAGATACAAGCTCCTATTAGTTTTGTGAAAATTGCAGAGTTCACAGAAAAACCCTTCCAGATACCATCTGCAACCACCCCTTACCAGTCAAGAAGGGAGAGTTTCTCTACACCTCTTTCAATTTGACTAAGATGTTAAATTCAATTCCATGAATGTTCCCTATTTATAACAGTTGCACAGGGCTTGAGCCCAGATTTCTCCATAGCATTCTGGATGCACTTGTAATACTCGAACATCTCTTTTCTAATTTCATATTTTTGTTTCTCTGACATACAGTATTTTGCCCACACACAGCGTAAACTTCCTACCCTCTGGGATGCCTATACCACATTTAAAGTCATTGCCTTCCAAGAACAATTCACTAAATATGACCTACACTTCATTTGTTTTTAACATCAGTTCTTTATATTTAGCTGCAAGGAAAATCGTACTCTTTGTTGAAAATGTTTTCTAGGAAATCCTTATAAATTGGTTACTTCTCCTCAATTATACTTTTATTTACAGATCCTTAAATCTTTGTCTGCAAACTTTATCAGAGAACTGTTAAATACCTTAGAGAGAATAACAGTTTCTGCAGAAACTGGTGAGAATTATCTTTCAAAATATATCAATTATCTAATTTTTCATCTATTTAATAAGAACTAGTACAATTACAGTCATCCTATTTTTAATTAAGACGTCATGTAGTAACAAGTCAAACTTCTGCCAGTTGTATGTTGTATCAGCACTACCATCTTTATCAGCCAAGATTAGTCTTGTAATAAAGTCTTGAAGTCAATTTCACAAAATAAATAAATTCCATGTTGGCTAACATTAATTACTTTAATCCCATGACTCTTTATTGATCAAGTTTTGTCTGTAGCAGYGGACCCTTTTGTCTTGTTGATCAATAGCAAACTCACAGGCTCCCAATTACTCAAATTCTCATTTTTCATGTGAAAGTATTAATTTTTATTTTGTCCTCTTGAACATACAGTGATCCAAGATTTTCAGAATGTTATTGCTGCAATCCAGCATATCCCTAGGCCAAATATTAATACTCAACACAAATACCTCACATTCACAAAATATGAAAACATGACCTGCTTAAAGCAAAGGCAGAACAGTCTTACTTATTAAATATCTCTACTTTTCTGTATAATTAACAATCTATTGGACCTTAATAAAGCCACAAAAATCAGCAGAGGAGTTTGCTTTTCTGTGTGCCTTTTTTGTTAATTGTCAGACTACTAGTTTTCACTACCTAGGAAGATGTTGTTTTAGAAGTTATTCCCCAAAATTACTTCCATGTGATGTTTAAAATTCTTCTTCAAACTGATTTAGTTTGATGTTTGGTTCAGACTTACAAAAATGTACATTAAATGCAAAAATACAACTCTTTCCACAATAAATACAAGGTTATGATCACACACACACACAAATATACTGCATTTCAGTTTAATGAAGTTTTTCCCCTCTTATACTACAAAATCGTACAAAGCTCCTTTGTATGAGATAGTTTTGTAGGATTAGAAAATAATCTGTTGTTTTTTAAAAATAGTGAGGTATTTTCACCCAGTCAACATTGTCTATAAATCTGTCTGAATTTTTAAAAAAGTGTTATTATACCAAATTTTTTATCTACAATACACACACATTAGAGAATAACAAACACATTCTGTTAGTTAATTTTTAGACTATTYAGAAATTTTAAAGCAATTTTACTTCCAAGGTATCAAAAACTGAAAATGTGGTGTTGATAGAGACTTTATGTTTCTTTTTTTTTGCCATCCTGATCCCAAATATTTTATAATTAGCTATATATTAACTGCCTTTAAAATAGAACTTATGAATATTTATAACACTGAAGTAATTTGAATTACTTGGTTGTTTTCACTACAAAAAATTATTTTAATTTTGTATTTTTTTTATTTTCTGGGAACAAATTATCTYCTGCTTTAGCCCCAACAATGACTTTGAAATGTTAATCTTCCTAATGTACAAGTGCTCAGGTAGAATAATTAACACTAATTCAAGAAGATTATATATAAACACACACCTTTTTCCACACCTTTGAGTCATTTAATGTTATGTATGTTGTGCATCTCATGCATAAATTGAAGTTTCACAATTATCTGATCTGCTCTTTAAAAATTCAAGGTCCACATAGGATGAAACTGGTTTTTAATACTCAAACTAATAACTGACTGCAGTCCTTTTGCTATACATCCTCTGAAACCTCAACTGAACAATGATTATTTATTTCAGTTCTTATTTATCTGGATGGAACATCTCTTTGCCTTGTGTTGAAAACATAAGACTGGAGCCATTGAGAGAATATCGGTCCTTCACATATGAAATTTCATTTAGCTCAGCTTTAAAAACCTATCAGAAAATAATAACAATATATTACAAATTGCAGTATTATGACAGCTAAGGCAAGAAAATCATGTTTCTGAGAGCTGATTAGTAACAATAGTTCCAAAACATTTTTTAAGCAAGTACCACTTGAGGAAATTGTAGTCTTCTGCATTTTATGAAACTGCAGACCGAGCATGACTGTTCTTTAATGGTACTGCTCTAGGTCACCTGCGAAACACCTTGGTACATAGTGACCAACASCAGGTGCTATTCAAGAAGGAGCTGTATTGCTCTGTAGGCCCTAAACTGAAATGAGCATTTCCTGCAGAAACAATGTAATATTTTACAGACCTTGTCATTTTTATGCCTTCCATTTTTAATGTCTTTACAAGCCACAGAAGACATCAACAAGTTTTAGCTACAAAATTAGGGCACAGGATGCGAGAAGGTACTTCAATAGCCTGGCACCAGCCTCTTCGTGTTTATATAAAATATTCACTGCTCTGCACTGCCTGCAGCACAGTGCCTGCACATAAATGGGTGCTCTTGCTACTGTCACATTGCACAACACTGTCAACACTGAGGTTGTGCTGGGTTGACCTTGGATGGATACCAGGTACCCACCAAAACTGCTCTGTCATTCCCCTCTTCAAGTGGATAGGGGAGAGAAAATATAACAAAAGGCTCATGGGTCAAGATACTGGCAGGGAGAGATCATACAAACCAGGCTCAATTCAGGGAAATTAGTTTAATTTATTACCAATCAAATCAGAGTAGGATAACAAACAATAAAACCAAATATTAAAACTTCTTCACATCACCCCTCCCTTTTTCCCAGGCTCAACTTTCCTCCCAATTTTCCCCACCTCCTTCCCTCCAGTGACACATGGGGATGGGAAATGGGGGTTTATGGTTTGCAGTCAGTTTATCACACAGTGTCTCTGCTGCTCTTTCCTGCATAGGGAGAGGACTTCCCTTCCCACATGTTATCATTTTCCAAATGTTTATAGCCCTCTTTAAAGTCCAGTGCTACTGCAATGGATCCCACATGCTATAAAGTTTACAGCATCAAGATGTTTAACTTTTTCATAAACAGTGTTGGAGGTGACACTGACACTTCAACAAGTCCCTTTCATAACAGAGATGTGCACAAGTTCAAGTCCAGATGAAACTGGGGACTGGTTACTAGTGCTATTCCTTGGGGCCTGATACTGGGGACAATACAAATATCTTTATTAACAACCTGAGAAAGGAGAAATACCCTCAGAAAACTAGTAGATGATAACAAATCAGCAAGTATCCAGTCAATATGCTCAAGGGTCCAACAGTAACTTAGAAGGATGCTGAAAGCTTGGAGAAAGGAGCCGAGAGAAACTTTATGGTCTATAACAAACATAAACACAGAATTCTGCATCAGGGACAGAACTACCCCGGGCAGCAGCAGTCCATGCTGATGCTGAAATACAGAAAACAGCTTTAGAGGGAAGGACCTTCTGGACTGAGCATGAGTCAGCAGTGGGGAGCAGTGGAGAAAAAGAATCCAACAGAGCTGTATCAGTACAGAAATAGTGCTTATTACAGGTAATGTAGGGATTATTCCCCTATATTTGGCCCTTCAGAGAACACTCCAGAGTACTGCTTTTAGCTTTGAGCTCCCCAGTATAACACAAAGAAGAACAGGAGGAAGCCACTGGAGGGCTGCTAAGATGGTGTGAGAGAACTCGGCTTGTACAGGCCAAATTACAGAAGATAGAAGGTGGGGAATGGTTAATTAATGGCCACAGGGAAGAATATATTGGACTTTTCTTGCAGGGCTTTCTGTTGGCCTTTCTTCTTTTCCCAGTGCCAGAGGGATTAAGGGAAATGTTGACGAAATATTATGAAAAAAGTCCCCATACAAGGTGATATTCATTAGAATTGTCTTCCCCAGAGAGACTGTGAAATCTCCCTTCTTGGAGATATTCAAAACTTAGCTGGACAAGGCCCTGCACTACCTAATATAACTAACCTAGTCTCACTTTCAGCAAGGTGTAGGACCCTGTGACATCTATTTCATTCAGACTTAATTATTCTGTCATTCTAAGCTATATTTATCTGCTGGACACCAGTAATATCTACAGATAACAAAGAACCAGATGAACACTCTAATGAGTTATATGACCATTAGYGGTGTATTTTGCTACCCTTCACATAAGTAGCATGCTTTGCAATGCGGACAATGAAACTATCCAAAAAATTGTGTAATGTAAATAACCATGACATAATCTGTCCCTAGAAGACTAAATAGGAAAATAGACCACATGCTGTTCCAGAAAGAATATATATCCCCAGTAAGATATCAAAAGAAGTTCTGTATGCAACCAATGCACAAGTAAATTTTGTTGTCAAATTGCACTCCAGATTCAGGAAATTGCCTTTCTTTTTTATGAAAGATTTGAAGATTTATGGTTATACTATTAGAAATAATGTCTCATTGGAGGACATTCACTGTCAAAGACAGATGCAGTGATTTGAGATTTCCAGAGCCTTCAATGTGGTAATGAATAAAATAAAATAAATAAAATATAAAAAACTTTAAAACTGCTTGACACAATAGCTACTAAAAATTAATAATGTCCCACCATCCAAATCAATGATATGCAATACTTCGAAGTAGAAAGGACATATGCTTTGGCATCTGTACATACAGCTGCTTTGCCATTCATCAGGAACCTACCAGACTACCAGACAAGGTAAATGATGCTTAAAAAAATGTAAAAGATTTTTTGAAGAGTGCTGTATTACAGAGAGTCTAAAGTACGACAAGGTCAAGTCTCATACCTTGTCGGTGCTCTCTTGGGGGCAGCTCTTCACGGCACTGGCTTCTTCTTCTTCAGCAGATGATTCTTTCTTAGTCAGGGCTCTTTCTAGGCTCTTCCTGACTAGCCACCCCACCCCCTTTTTATCTCAGTTATCTTGACTAGCTACAGCTGCAGCCCGTCAAGAGCAACCAGGACCCATCGGGGCACAGCCATGTATACAATATCTGCTACATTTCCCCCTTTTTTTTTCATTTCTGAAACATGTTTACATATTTACATATTCTACTTTTTTTTACTGTGACTCAAAGGCTGCTTATATTTTCTTAATACAATACATATATTTCACTATGCCTCAAAGGCTATGTACAACACACATATTTCACTATGCCTCAAAGGCTATGTACAACACACATATTTCACTATGCCTCAAAGGCTATGTACAACACACATATTTCACTATGCCTCAAAGGCTATATTCTTTTACAGCTCTTGGCTGTCATCTCTCAGTTTTAGGTAATTTTCACTCTATTTTCAGTCATCCTCACTTTATCTGGATCAGTTTCTCTCAGTTTTGGGTCAGCTCAGCTCCTCGATTCAAAGGTCATTTTCTCCCAATTTTGGGTCAGCTCAGCTCCTCGATTCAAAGGTCATTTTCTCCCAATTTTGGGTCAGTTCAGCTCCTCGATTCAAAGGTCACTTTCTTCCATAGCTCTCAGGCTGCTACACAGCTCTTGGCTGTCTTATCTTTTCGATCACGTCGGGGTCACCAATTGTTGTATTACAGAGAGTCTAAAGGACAACAAGATCAAGTCTCATACCTTGTCGGTGCTCTCTTGGGGGCAACTCTTCACAGCACTGGCTTCTTCTTCAGCAGATCATTCTTTCTTAGGGCTCTTTCTAGGCTCTTCCTGACTAGCCACCCCACCCCCTTTTTATCTCAGTTAGCTTGACTAGCTACAGCTGCAGCCCACTGAAGGATACCACAGCTGCAGCCCATCAAGAGCAACCAGGACCCATCAGGGCACAGCCATCTATACAATACATGCTACAGAAGAGGTCTTCAATATTACAGCACTACTGAATGTCATGAGCCACTCTAAAAATAAAATTGTTGATAGCCAGGTACTTGCCATGAAAAAAAAAAAAGTGATGTCCTCACAGGAAGAGTGAAGGAAAATAGACAAAAGATATAGAAATAGCATGAGAAAGCTCATACCATAAAAGAAAATTCTTAGTTTTAGAGATTACAGATTTACAGATTCTCAGGTCATTCAAATACCTAGATGTTTTTTCCTATTTACAGGAAAATGCTGTCTTCATGGATTATCTCAAATAACACCTGCCCAAGTTTCTCTACAATAATGAGCTCTAAAAAAGCCGAGACAAAACCAATTCTGAAAAATGAAATATAAAAGCCTAAATTACAATTGAATACACATCTGAATTTTTATGGYAATATGCAAATTTTATTAACTTTAAATCATATATATATATAACTACATATGATTATTGTCTTTACCTTCCAGAGGTCAGGTGTTCCTTCAACAAGTTTGGCATTTGTTTTACAGTATTTCAGAGCCAGATGCAAACATTCAGTTCCATAATCCAGGTCATAGTCTGTACACTGTAGTAATTTAAAAAGAAAAAATATACTAAATTAGTCTTAGATACTTCAAAGCAATAACACATTTTCTTTCATTAATGAAACCTTACATCTCAACAGTCCTATCCACAGTAATACCTCTGTATTAGGCACATAGGTTCAGCATGGATCAGAAATAAAACCATTCCAAATTGTGGCTATTCAGCAAAGTCCTACAGAAGTAAATAAATACTTCATAAGCACAGATTAATTCAGTTAGGTGCAGCAAGTACCTTGCTAAACCTTCACATCGCTAAATAAATTAATGAGAAGTTACACGTATAAAAAAATTCTTGATGGAGTTGAGAGAGGCCTCACTAGTAAGACACCACTGACCTTCCAGTGACAAACCTTTCGAGTACAGGAACAATTCAGCAGATGCAGAAACGTGACTCTTCAAGTACTGTTTTGTATTGCAGCATCAAAAAACGGACAGCAGTAACTAAGAACCTCCATATTCCTTATGTGATTCCCTCTATCTTTTTCTCCAGTTATCTGCACAGAAAATAGCAGTCCCATGCTACTTCATGAGCCTCACTGATTTAAAAAAAACAAAACAAAACCTAACCATACCAAAAAAGGTTTATCTACTTTTTAATCATCTAGAAAAGATATTATTCTCTTGACACACCCTTCCCAAGCAGTTTGGCTTCCTATTGATACTGATTATGAGAACCTCATTAAGGAAAAACTGAGTAGGGAGAAGAATATTCTAAGCCAAAACATAGGTGAAAAAGCAGGAACTGGGAGCTTATCAGTCAGGACTACCTCAAGAGGAATAAGCCTAGGAAAAGGAAGTTCTACTCTATTTTCATATTGCTAAATTAGCAGTCCATGCTACAAGGACAACTTAAGATAAAATCTTTTATTTAAAAAAAAAAAGGTATTTGAGAAGATCACAGGCTGGGCTAGCCCATTATTCAGTCCGTATTTCAGAGTGAATTGTCAACAATAAGTAATAATGAACAAGGCATTAATATGTTCTTACTTTCCCAGAATGCTCTCTTTGCCTCATATAAAGCTATTATTCTGGCTTCAGAAATCCCTATAATAAAAAGTCCCTGAGGGACACACTGAACCAGAAGCAACTGCCTTAACAGCACTCAGTGAATTACAGGAAAACTAAATTTACCCAATTATTTTTTGAATAGCAGTATTTTTTAGCAACTGCAGCAGGGAGTATTTCATTCATCACTCTTTTCATCACATGCTCTGTTATTCTGACAGAAAAACCACCTTCTCAACTCTTCAAAATAATCCACCACATCTCTTCTCACATCTTTCCACGGATAAAGAGATGAGTATCTATTCAGTCATTTTATGTGTGGAAACTGCTTTAAAACTTTGATCAACCCTTTTTGCCCTCCACTTACCTATACTTACCTATGAATTTTACAATAATATCCTTCTACAAACCTTCTCAGTTAGCCCTCATCACTATTATGCAGAAAATAAAATGCACACCTCCACTTCCTGTTTCAAATTGTTTATGAACAAAATAACTGCAGAGGTCTCAGTACAGACCAACATTAAACTCCAGTGGTGATTTACTGCAATGAAAACTAGTCATGCACTTGACCTCGTCTCATATCTTCTAACAAATAATCTACTCTAGTAAGTCCCAAATCTTTAAATTTCCTTCAAGAGTCTTCAGTAAAAGCTTCTGTGAAACATTTTATTAATGCACTTAGGTTGTTATCACCTCAATCAACCTCAAACAAGATGACAGTGAAGTCCTTAAAGAATGACAATTAGCTCTGCAAAACATAACTTTTCCTTTACAAACAATTCCACCGTGTCAAATTTAACCACATGTCTACAAATTCATGTTTCAAAGATACTGCACTCAGTAGTTTCCAGTCCCTCTAGGATTTGAGAAATCAAAATTGTCAAGCATGTAAAAATTTCAGTGGAATAAAGAACCAAAAGAGAGTACTGCAATACAACTTGTCATTCTTTTTATTAACATCCTAAAGAAGTTAATTAAAACAGATGAAGAAAACTTTTAGTTTCTATTCTTGTTTTATAATGTATCCGTGAAATTCAAGGAATTCATTGGCATTACACATCTGAATTGAAATACTCATACACACAGACATCCTAGAAAAAAACATTACTATCACTTTTACATTATTTAAATCAGTGAATTCTGACATTTTAGTTTGCCAGCCAACTTASAAAGGTACTTTAAATGTTATTGCTCTTTACAGTTTTTTTGCTTGAGTTACAAAACAAAATGTACACAAGAACATAGAGTAACTTAAAAAGCAAAGRATTTCAAAAAAACACTTTGGAACAGTGGTTCCAAATATTTTTATATTAAACAGAAATTTAAATAAACAGGATWAAAAAAAGGTCAATAAGAAGACAATAGGAAACTCTATCTCCAAAATACATAAAAATGCAGTGATCTCTCAAGTAAAGAAGTAAAGAGATAAAGTGTCAGTAAAACCAGAAATGGCCTAGTAACTTTTAATTCCAAATATTCATTACCAAAATGTTTCCTTCTTTCATTTTTTTTTAAAGGAAAATTTTCTGGTAGAACACAAAAATTTTTCCACTAATGTCAACACATACAGATTAAAAAAACCCATGTATTTTTATTTTTGGTTCAGAATGGAAGAGAAAGTATCAGAAATAAATTCAGCGATGAAAGAATTTACTTGAAATATAACCTTTTTAAATATATAAGTAATTAATGCAACTAAGACAAAACTAAGCAATTCCAACTTTTTAGCAAAGTATTAATCACAGATAATTAGTAGGGAGTGGAGAAGATCCTTAAATGGGCTAAGGCATCTTGAGCGTATTGCTTGCTTCAAGGGATGAAATATGACACAAAGCAAAGTAGTAATTAAAAACATWTTTCACTAACACTTGTATATCATGACATTTACCACTCTAATTATCTGTAATTGTTTCAACCTAAACATATTGTCAGAGTGTACTGTTCTCCAAGTCTGAAACACTGATGTCAGAAGAGAACAATGAAATGAATTAGCAGCACAAGGCCAGCTGTTTATATACCATCTCATGCTAAACATCTTCACATGTGAAATTTTAAATCCATATTTAAAGGGCAGAATTCAATAGCTTCTATACTGCCCTAAGAAATTCAGTTTAAAAATTAAGCATTATTAGAGAACACCTATAAAAAAGTCCTGCATCAGGCACAGCATCACCAGCCAGTCAAGGGCAGGGATTGTGCTCTGCACTGGGGCAGCGTTAGGGCACCTCAATATAAAAAAGACATTAAACTATGAAAGAGTGTCCAAAGGAGGGCAACAAAGATGCTGAGGCGCCTTGCGGGGAAGCTGTATCAGGAGGTCCTGAGGTCACTTGGTCTGTTCAGCCTGGAGAAGAGGAGACTGAAGGGAGATTTCATTGCAGTTACAACTTCCTTACATGAGGAAGCAGAGGGGCAGGCACTGATTCCTTCTCAGTGTTTATCAGTGACAAGACCCAAGGGAATGGCCTGAAGCTGTATCAGTGCAGCTTTAGGTTGGATAGTAGGAAGTGGTTCTTCATCCAGAGGAAGGAGCAGGCTCCCTAAGGAGCATCCAGCACCAAGCCTGGCAGAGTTCAAGAAACATTTTGACAATGCTCTTTGGTGGTGGGACTACTGGGGATGCCCTGTGCAGGGCCAGGAGTTGGATTCAGTGATCCTTATGGTCCCTTCCAACTCAGAATATTCTATGATTCTACAAGAAATCCAGAACATTTGTGAAGAAAATTCTTACTGACCCAGGTGCACAACCATTCTCATTCTAAGTCTTCTGTATGTAATTCAGTGTACATCTAGATTCAACTAACAATACAAAAATCTGTTTAATACTCTTACTCTTTCTAAAGCCCCTTTATTACTGAAAGCCTTTTTAACATAAGTTTGACAGTGTACAGTTAACTGAACTTGACATGCACACATAGCTTTGTGAAACAATAGACATAGTTTAAGTTTCGGACCACAGATTTGAAATTATGGAAATAGATGGAAAYATTGGCACAAAACATATCCACAAAAGAAAGAAAACATAATAGTTTAGCTCTTTAAATGACACAGAAGGAAATAGGTTACTTAAAAATGCTTTTGTACTGTTGAATATTCAAAGGCATTCTAATAGGTAGTTTTGGAGACACTTTTTTGTGGGTAGTTTTTTTTGTTTGTTTTCCAAGAGTGGATGTTTGAATAAAGTGCTACAAGTGGAATGAGATACATATTTTAGCATTACACAAGGTCTTCTTCCTCTTCCCCCCAAATTTGTTTGAAAACATTTTGAAAAATACTACTACTTCCTAAAATGCAAGGTGTAAAAACAGAATAAGAGATTACAGGAAAGAGCAGCTATGCAGCCTATGTCTCCCTGGTATTTGCTAATAGCCTGTATGCTTACTTGTTCCCAATACAATACTTTGAACACTAATTTCCTGTATCTTTATAAGGGAACTGGCAACCATACAACAGAACCAGCACAGATTAAGAAAAGGTTCAGTATGGAACTGTTATTTTCTTATATTTTCATAATTCCTTAGTTTATAATGACACAAAACAATATTCTTCTATGTATGAACTGTGAGAAAATTTTCAGATTTGCTCCTTTACACAGGTATCTTTAAAGCCTGTGTAGAGACAGCATTTTCACTTCCCTAACCCTTGACTGTGTAATCTTTAGCACTTTTTCCACTGTCCGCAGCGTATCCATTTTATTTTCCCATGTAAATCCATTCAGTAACAATATCAGAACACTTGCCCTTAAAATGCATAACTAATCAACAATAGCAGAGCTTTAGGATTTTTCCAGATCCTGGCAAATCAAGTTTCCACTGCTGAAATGCCAGAATACATCATGAACATTCACCATCAGGAACATTTTACTGAGTTAAGAAAAGAAGTAGACACAAACTCTCACTGAACCTGAATTGGCCTATTTTTATAATGTTTTATAAAGTTTTTTTGCCACGCTCATTACCATTGAAACCAAAACTTGCTGAATTCAACAGTGGATTTGCAGAAAGTACTCAGCCTACATCAATATGCCACAGCTAAATGAGAGACAGCAGAAGCAGCAAACAGAAGGAGGAAAYGTGAATGAGGAAACATTGAGATCAACATAAAATAGATTATCTCATCTCTGAAACTACTTTTACTGTAGTTAATTATTAAAACTGTTGTGACAAACATCCAGATGCAGTAGTAGTGAGGAGAACAAAGATACAGCAATTTACCCCCTAACAGAATTAAGCAAGCATTTTTTTATACAGATCTAGATCTATATCCCAAAGTCTTTCAGTGCTGTAACTGCAAGTGCCTTCTCCGTACATGCCATGACTTCCTGGCAATCTGCCATTAAACCCCTGAACACTTCCTGATTGCCCATTGCAATATTTTGGTACTCATGCTGCTTCCATGTACACTAAATATATACACCCATATTTTAGTWACAACATGAAGAAATAAGAAAATGGCAATAATCTATGTGACAAGAGTAGTAGTCAAAACACTGTGTTAGGACTCATTGTTTACCCTTTTTAAATTATCTTGCAAATTGGAAAAATACTTGGGAAAGAATTATTTGGACAAGACAAAGACAAGAAAAATCTTGCCCTCATGTAGAAAATACAGATTATTTAGGTTATTCTAAGAATATTTGAAGATGTAATTGTTCACATTCTCCTAATAAAGAGATTTCTAAATACATCACATTATAAAATTAAGAAACCAACAGATAATTTAATTGAGGTTGGAAGCAAAGGTGAGCCAAATTCAGGCCAAGCTAAAATGCATTTTTAAATTTTAAATTTTTTTAACAGACAAGATTGTTCTTGGAACAATTTACTTCAGAAAAATCACCTCTTAAATTATGCAAGATCATAAATAGTCCTTTTTCTTGCCTTTTAATATACCAGATTGTCAATAACAAGATATTAAAACCTCTAGTTTCACTACCTTGTGTTCTCTGTTACTCTCAGAACAAGCAGGAGATGACAATTTAGGTGGGTGKTCTCCCATACACGGGGTACCAGGATCCTCACTCAGTATTCAGCATTTWCTGAGCCTGTGCCAAACAGGTGATTCTCATGGATACAGGACACTTACCAGGGTAAAGCCAGTAACACAACAGTATTCTCATAATCCAATCTAACTTCCAGCTTGAATATTCGCATTGTGTCTTCTTAACATACATCTTCCAAATTATATCTAAAGACAAAATGTCTTTTCACTGCCATAGAGACGCCAAATTTCACCCATGGAGTGGAAGCTTTGCACCACTGCAGCAAACAGTTCCAAGAGCTAATATGTGAATTTGCAAAGTTCTTTGAGATCCTACAGGATGAGGAGTGACATAAAATGGAAGTAATTATCCCATTAGCAAAAACCCTTTTTTTTTCTTGTGCAAGGCATTAGAATCTCTCCAAACATTCTTGTGGCAGAATTTAATTAGGGCAAGGTGGGGATTCAGACAATATCCTGGCTCTACCATTGTGCCAAAGAACTAATCAAGTACAGAGCTATCTAAACTAGCATAGTTTTCTTCAGACCACCAATCTAGCTTCACTTTTTGAATAAAAGAAAGCATTACTAAAAAAATTTCTTTTAGCATATTTACCCTGAAAAGTATTCTTTAGAATTGGGTAGGCTTTAAGATAAAAAAATTATTTATTCCTCCCTGCTCCTCAGGGTAACGTTGTCAGGTTAAAAAAATGCTAGATGGAATAGCACATCTCTTTGAAAAATATCTCAGTGTTACAACCTGCAGAATATAAAAATAAGGATATTCATTTAGGTGAGGTTGTTAGCACTGCAGTTGAACAACAGTCTGCATGCATCAGCCTGACAATGAGTGGACAAAGGCAGAACCTCTGCAAAACTGCCTTATTAAAAAATTAGCGCCATAGCAATTTTGCATCAAAACAAGAAAAATTACCAGCTTTCAGTGTGCATTAAATGGAACAGAACTCAGGTTCTACTGAAGTTCCAAATAAACAGGTTTTTTAAAATGTGACTAAAACAAGTCATAAAATCAAAGCTGAACTGGACCACAACAATGAAAGGGTGCTGTTGATAATGTGAAGTTTCTCATGTAAGAAGAGATAGATTATCTTCTAACATTTTGTAGTACACAGATTTCCTTGTCAAACAATTATATCTAAAATCCTAATGACCTATGAAAAATCAGAAAGGCCTCATTTTGTTAGATTATTTCATATGCTTAGATTGTACATTGGAAAAGTCACAGATATTTGCCGTCTTCATACAAGTAGTACACCTATAATTAAAACCAGGGTAGGAATTTCAAAAAACTGCTCAGCTGAGTATCCAGCTTACTTGGACCAACCAAGTAGGCAGTTACACTGAAACTGTAATTACCTGTCACACAGACAGGAAGAATGCTACCTTTAAGACTCTATACAAAGAAGAACATTGGTTTGTAGTACTTTCTTCATACAAATCATACGACAAGATTACTATTAGTCTAGCCAGCTCTTGCCTAATTTACAAACCACTTCAGAATACCTTTAATGAGAAGGAAGAATACCTATAGACACAAACCAGAATGCAGAATTAGGACAAATACAATGGTGTTACATGGCATATATTTGTAAGACCTGAACACATAACTATAAACTACAAAAGTAAAGTGGGTGACCAAAGCCTGGGGATGTGGGAAAGTAAGTGGACCTACACACACACAGAGCATACAGAAACTGCAAAATCCATCTGAATAAGAATGAATTTTGAATATAAATTATCATCCTTACAACACAATGCACTTAATAAAAGATTCCTGATGCTTTTTTAAAAAAGACAAAGGCCAAGAAACAACACAGTACAACTTACGATAAAACATATATTCTGTGCACTATTTGTCATATGTTTCAAACAATGGTGATCTCTTTTTCAGACTTTTACACTACAAAAATGAACAGCTCTGACCCATACCACTAACTCAGGACAGAAGAGAATCAGACAAAAAAAAGATCCCCAACTGAATGCTTACAGGAGATAAAATATTAAGTTGGTAAACCTTGGTGACACCTTACATGCCTTGATATACACAAAGTTTCATGTTTGGTGAATGTTAAAAAGAAAGGTTGAGGTGCCTTGAAGATTCAGATATCTTTAGTCTTGGCAAGTGGATAAGCAGTGGTTTTTTCAGGATTCCAGCACTAGAATTAAATGCCCAAATTTTGTCTCACTTATATCTTGATCCTTCAGTCCTTTTTCTGAATCTGACCCTCTCTCCCAAAGTTGCCAAGGTTTTAGTCAACAATTTGTCTACTACTGTTCATCTAATCGCTTCTTGCTCCTGGCAATAATAATTTGACAGACATTGATGTTTTTAACAAAGAATGAAGCCACAGGAAAATCCCCAAATCAGTCTAGACATTTTGCCTCGAAGGACTTTGCCTGACCTATGCCAAAATATTGCTAAATTGCTACAGCTGACTCCACTTCCCTGCTACAGAGAATACTAAAATGCTTCACACATGTTTGAAAAAGAATGCCAGTAATGTTGTGCCCTTTCAAAAAGTACTTTAGAAGTTTACAAAATCCACATGGAATACACTCCCTATTATTTACATACAGAAAAGACAATACTTTGAGCAAATACTTTTACAATGGCCCTAACAATAGCCAACTTCCTTTCTTAGTCTGGCAAGATCTTCCTTGAACATTTCTAGGGGTTTGTTAGAGGAGAACCATTTTAGGATTTCCTTTTCTTCCACTAATGACCAGGTCGGACAGTTTGCAGACTACCTCTTTTCCCCATCTCCACCCAATCCAAGAACATCTTGCAATKATTTTTTTGGGGAGTGGAAGAACATCTGCCTCCCAGAATTCAGCATCAAAGTATGTGAATGATTCTCTCTGACACACTATTGTTTTGTATCTTGTCATTACTATGTTTATATATAGCCATTCTCTCCTATGCAGGCAGATGTTGTAATGGCCCATAAGTAAATGTAATTGCTTAATATTCAAAGAATGGTTAATGTTGGCTATGAACAGATACACTAATTCAGTGTAGCCCCAAAAAGTACTAATCTCTACATATTTTCTACACAGATTACATAGAATGCCTAAGATCACACTGATCTTTGTGGATATCTGTAAGGAGGTTACAGACATGAATCAGAGAAATGTCTCTAACCATGTTGAAGCTCATTCTCCTTCAATGAGTATTCCTGCTTCCTGTTCCTATTTTTTTTTTTCACTTCAGCTTCACTGTTCTGATTAGCTAAATATAAACTTCCATGCTCTGCAAAAGGTCTACTATCAACAGATGATTAAACTAACTATATACGTAATACAAACACCCCACCCTTCCCAGAAAGTAATTCTTGCAATAAATTTCCTCAGGTATAGCAGATCTTCAGGAAAATTGTAAGATAATGTATAAATGATCAGCAGAACAAAAATGTGTATTTTTTTATAAGATTCTTAAAAAGCTAACCCTTAATTTTGAATTAGTGATCAGACTTTGCCATACCACTCACACATGAAGGATTCCTGAAGAATAGCATTCTAACATATCCTGCTCTTTCTTCAGCTGTTGGTAGTTATTCCCTCTCACAAGGGCCTTGGCTTCCCTGGACTGGTGGCATTGGTGAGCAACTCTCTGGTATTCCCCACATTCATTGCTGACAACTCCTTAAACATTGCATCATCTTAGCAGGGCTGTTTGTTTGCATATCTGACATAAAAGTGGCCAGAATCTCCCACCTACCCCACTCCTTTTCTGCTTCCATTTTTGGTTATTTTTCTTCCAGATCATGAAAGAATAATGTTTTTTAAATGTTCCTGTTACCTTTCTTGCTTTAGCAGATATATTTCAAGCGTTCAATGCTTTGAGTATTTCAGCCTTTATGTACTGTGGGTTCGTTACTTTGTATGTAACACATTACGTGACACAACAAGAAGCTTTGTGTTAAAGACCAAAAAAACCTTTGAGATCCTTGTGCATTTCACAATATGTCAAAAACAAGTATTACAAAAATSAGTCTCAGCCTACTCTGATTAAAGGAAAATGGTAGTCTACCTGACTTCCTGATACTCTAATTCTTTTAAAAGGTACTGCTCCAGGGAACACTTGACTTCTGGTAAGTGAAGTCTTTCCCCCACCCACCTCCTCCCAGGCTTGCAGGATCATACTCCACATTTGTTCCTATTTAAATTAAGAAGTGGAACAGAAACATGAAACTACCTTAAGCAAAAATGAACAAGTCTGGTCTAAGGAACCTATCCCTTATTTGCTATCTTTGTAAAGGATGGATTTTCAATTAACACTTAAACTTTCCTGATTTTCCTTGGGATTGATAAAAATAGAAAAGAAACTGGTATTTATAAAGATTAGGAATTTGTTATTAACATAATAAAATAAAAACAATTTTTAAAAAGTTCAATTGGCTGATTTTGCCCCAGATAGTTCAGAATTGAAGTAAATCATAGATTCTGCCATTTTTACAACTTTTCCAGAGGTTTTACTAGTTATTAGAGATTTGCATTTTTGATTTTAAATTCTTTAATTTGTCCATTTACTGTGGTTCATTACATTGTGCAGGAAAAGAGAACTCACAAATTAGGACATAGCAGAACTAAGAGTAGTGATGCAACAGCACATTTATTCCCTTAACAAATTTATACATCCTTTTACCTAAAATCCCAAGGAAAATCCCTGGCTAACATAAAGCCTCCCACCTGCAAGACCCACACACACTATAAATACAGTTCTTTCTYCCCTTGCAGTTGTTTGCATTGGTCACTTGTCCACTCTGAGGCAGATACTCATTGTACAAATAAAATTTGTAACTTTTATAAATTTTATAAAGCTTATAAATTGTATACATTTGAAASTTAATAGTTATGAAGTCAGATGTCTTGACATCATAACAGTTAAACCAGAAAGTAATATATATCTGAACAAAGATCTGTTTGGAATACTTGTTTTAGGCAACAGGGAAGATGTAAGACCGAAAACTAAACTAAAAGAATCACAATGAAATGCAAGTGAACAACCTGGCTGAATTCCTCAAAATCTGTCCTGGATTTTTGGTGCCAAATATGAAGGGGATTCCCAGTAGTACAMATATATTTTAAGATACTATTGTAAATCAATCTTTTGATATTTGTACATAAAACTAATTAGAGGAGATTCAATAGGGCATGTATTCTTTCCCAAGTCATTACTATCCTTTTTTTATTTGGGCTAGAAATGGAAAATGTTTCCTAAGAAAATTACTTAATTTGGTAAAGATCATACAAATATATTTTTCCATATATTAATAATGTTAATACCTTACTCTGTTCTAGTTCTAGATAAATTTAAAACAGCTATAAAAGGAGAAGCACCTCTAGACTGCTCTTCCTAGATTGCTATCAGAGAAGAAGAGCCAAAAAACTGCAAATAGCAAACCTGTAAGGGTCAGGTAACTGACCTTTAACTGAATTTCACAACTTTGTGGTAAATATATGCAGAGATCTTACATTTACAAACACATCTGGAAGTCAACACTCTGAACCTACCTACTCACATCTGACAGCGCACTTAAACAGAGATGGAGTCTGAAAGCAGTATTCCACATTACCCACTGTGTAACTGCAAAGCCTGCGTTACTCAAAGCACTAATTCAAATAGACGGTTTCTTTCCAAGGAATGCATGTTTGACTGTTGTTTTTCCCCACACTGTTGTTGCATAAAGGTCACAACTGTATAAAATACACAGGCATGGGATCATGAYCCCAGGCAGAGTCAGCCAAAAGGAATTCCATTCCCAGCTTTGTGAATGACTTGCAACACKAGTAACAAAATTATTTTCTCTTTGTTCATCAGTACAATGGTACTTACCTTCACCAGGCTATGGGAATTGATTATGGATACGTTAATATTTAGAAAGCATCATAAGCTGCATCCATTCCTACAAAAATCTGTCCTACAGTAGCTTGACTAGGTTTTTCAGGACAACGATTATCTGTCTTTTTTTATTTGTTTGTACAGTTCCCAGAACAATGGGGTCTTAATCCTTGACTTGGACAGCTAGACACCATTGAAACATAAATTATTAGGAAACAATAAGAGTTGAGAGATTTTAGCAAAGTGTTATACTTCCCAAGGGTCCAGGCACAGAGCATTAAAATGACCAGAATTTAGCCAAAGCAAAGGAAACTGGGGACAAGAAACCATAGCCTTGGTTGCTTCTAACAACTTTGGTGGCTTGTTCTTGAAAGAGCAGGGATACAAAAAAGAAGACTGATGGAATGCATATGTGAGAAAAAAACTCTATTCAGAGGAGCATAGAAACTGCAAATATAGTTGTCTTTTGAGTGAGCCATTTAGGACAAGAGCTTTTTATGTATTTTCCAGCTCTGCCGTATTTGTAAATTATAAAAAAACATAGTAGAAAAAGTACTGGGTTGTTTGGGGGGTGGGGGGGAAGGTGGTTGCAAGAAACAGAACATAAACATGAAATTTGCCAAAAGATACACACATCAAACAGGGTTGTATAACCAACAGTAGCAGTGGTCTCTTGAGATGTGTTCTTCTGCACACAGAGGATACATTTCTTAGGAGTATRCCCACTACATTCAAGGTAGAATCTCAGAAGTATCAGCTGTGTGTCATACACTAAGAAGAACCCCCTGCCTCCTGTCAGAGGCAAAAAGGTTGAAGCCAGTCCAATCACTTGAGTAGCTCTTGATTTTGGATAGTCCTTCATCTTCAGCRTTTAATATCTTCAAGTATCAAGCATAAAGGGTATGACATAGAATTTGTGCCAACATTTCTAAGGAAAACAATTACTGAACAATTAAGTAACAGCTTCTTCATTGCCTGTCCTCATATTTTTCTGTTGTTARTGACTTCTAAGCTTTGTACTCTCTGAAAGTGAGTATCAGAAACCCGGGCTTGTTTAGAATTGAAAGACTGATGGGAAGCATGACTGTCAGCATGAACATGAAAAATAATTGCTTCCAAGTGACAAATGAAGAAATGCTCTGCTTCCAGTCAGTCTGCAAGATACCTGGRCAGGCAATTTCCACAAGGTGATGAATGAAAAGGAAGCAGTGCTGAGACAAAAGGCTGGAATGTGTCCAGTAAACTGTGAATGCAGGGTGGGGCAAATGAAAGCAGTCTTCAGGGCAAATTAAGGCAAAAGAGTCAGTATTTAATACATTACCCACAACTTAAATTTTCCTGAATAAAGTTAATTTCAAAGCAATATATTAGGAAAAAATGAAAAAATTACACCAGAGACAAGTAAACACTATTTTCAGCCACTAACCAAAGTATGTATAATACACATCCAACAAGAAACAGAATAACATTTACCTAGATGTAGGAAGTTATATTATCTCAGTATTTCAGAACAGCCTATATCCCACTTAATTACTATAAAATGTCATTATTACACTATGCATCCAAAACCCTTTGATACTCTCAGTTAACAATACTTTATACCGACACCTAACTTGAAACATATAAACACACTCATTTAAGTAATTTATTTAATGCACAGTAGTGTCTTTTCAGCCATTTAGACCTATCATCCCCTCTTGTTTTTAAAAGTTAACTAATAAAAAATTTGAATAAATTAGAATGATAAGGTATCCTGGTTTGTCCTGTCAACCCATGACATAAGGCTTTTTAAAAGACTCAGAAGTAATAGGCATACAGTTTGATGTAATCTGAAATAGATTCTGAAGCTCTATTCCTGAAAGAAGAGAAATAAAGTTACCTTTTTCTTTCTTTCAACTATAGTAAATGGAAAAAGTTCTTAGAAAGCCTTAATATCTTACCTGTTGGTATGCTTCATAGATTATATCAAACAAGAAAGCCTGAGGCATTTCACTTGCTCTGTACCTGGCACGTTCCAGTGAGTGGTCCAAGCAGCCATCAGCAGCAGAGGCAATAACAGTAGAAACTAAAGGACGAATTGTTCCTGCTGCCTGTGGAACAAAACACAATGAGAGACCTAAATTTTATCAATGTAAAAGCTTTAGTCAAAAATGCTTGAAAATTGGGTTTTTTCCTTCTTTATCATTTCTATTTGTCATAATCTCTAACTCATGCTACTTAGTCCATATGAGATTTTCAAGMTTAAGGTAGCAATGGAACACGGTATAAGAACACTTCAAGGGACAATTTACCAAAAAAAGAAAGAAATCATAAGCCCTTCATAAACATCTAAGATGTTCATTCTTCAGACTTTCTTCTCTATACACTGAAGGCAGTTTCTTTGAGGACAGGTCTAGGCCTATTCAGAGAGCAATCAGCAGCAGACACAGCTGAGAAGTCTTGACAATCCACACCACCTATTGCTTTCACAGATCTCAACTTGATCTAAACAGATCTGAATTGATCAGAACTAAGCTGCAAGAAAATTTTCAGAAAATTGAACTTGTTCCTCTGCACTGAATTCACCCTGTGAAATMCTGAGTAACCACACTTACCAGTGAAATCAGAGGGAACACAGCAGATACATCTGAAAGTACTCAACATCCAGCAGCACAGTGCTGCAGAACAGATATTTAAATGCTCATATTTCAGTTTAAGTTTGTTTAGGTTTGAAACCAATTAAACATATACCTTTGATTTTTTCATCAATATATAGTATTAAAGATCTGTGGCATCTCTGAAACAGAACTCTCCTAAATGGCTTTGGGCATTTTGATAGCAGAAAGTTACCCACACTTCATCAGCAATTTATCAAATGCTCACGTGCTTTGGATGTAGCTTAAGACACTTGGGACGAGAGTGGTCCATAAAATAATAAAGGAAAGAATGCAATGGCTTACCAAGTCACGGGGCAAAAAAGCATGCTCTCCATCAATACTAACCACTGAGAACAGCATTTTCACACTATACTGCTTATTATGAATTTTTAAGATGAATAAAAAAAGAATAATTGATGCTGTTTCAAACTGTATGGAATTATCCAACATCTTAAAACAGTATACCTAGAAAATCATTCCCAGTGGTGAATTCTGACACTTTTTACTGCAGATACAGATTTTCTGAGGTTTAGTGAATTTTGACACAGAAAAAAAAATAGGTCCCTCACTACAAATGAGAAATTTTACTTATCACTGTTGGCAAATCCTGCCCTAATATGAGTCTTGTCCATTCTTAGAAGATTTCTGACCTCAGATAATCATAAAATGGCAGAAGAAGACAAAAAAGGTTTTGCAACCTCAGAAGAGAAAGAACAAGTTCTCTTCCCTCCCCCTTTTACACTACTAAACAATAAAACAAAGGCAAATGCAGTTAGCATGTTGAGCACTTTATGAGCTCCAAACTACAGTTTCTCAGTTCATTTTTTTACAGAATTAATACAGAGATGTGAACCAAYTTCTCATGCCCAAAGAGTTCTGATATACTGCATAATCAACCAGGGCAGGGTGAAGGAAGAGTCAAGATTCAAAAGATAGATATGAGAAGAGAAATATCTGAACTACTTTCTCAAAATTTGAAAAGCACTTTTCCTTTCTAATACATGGAAAGAGATACCAATACAAAAGCTACATGGATCAAAACATTATCATCCAAAGACAAAATGTGGTACAGAAAGGTCAGTAAAAAGCAGGCAATCTCATTAGAATTGTCTGTAAAGAATCTCAAGAAGTCATCTAGGCCACCTTTCTGTCCTAGCCAGGATGAATTTTATTTCTCTAATAGAAAAGACAACTGAGAAA
This sequence comes from Cardinalis cardinalis, assembly GCA_014549065.1. Classification (NCBI taxonomy): domain Eukaryota; kingdom Metazoa; phylum Chordata; class Aves; order Passeriformes; family Cardinalidae; genus Cardinalis; species Cardinalis cardinalis. The sequence goes on from JACDOX010000009.1 coordinate 11,375,778, forward strand.
ACTAAACACCACTATAATTTTAGTAATATGTCAGTGTATTAAATGAGGTGTAAATTTAACAGATGTACTTAGAGCAAAAGCTGTGCATAGCAGAAGTAGAGACCAAATTATCTGCAACTTGTCCCCTCTCTATTTCCTATGATTCAAGGACATGGATTATTACATCTATATCCCAGCTGCTRGGCATTTGGACTATGTTATTTTGCTCTGCCGTCATATTTTAATTGGTCACATACACATAAAATTATAAAATTAGAAGGTCATGGGAAAAGAGAGAGCAGCATGCTACCCACAGTGTTTCTGTAATTAGCTGTATATTTGAATTTTTTCTGGAACAGTTACCATTCCAGAAAGCCATTTAGCAAAAGAGGGTTCCTTAGGCTGATCCAATATTTTATTACAGTTTTTAACAATCCTGTCATGTTACATTTTCAGCATAAAACAGGCTGGAAGAATACAATGTGACTTGCGTAACCAAATCTCACAAGTGAAACATGCACTCTGAGGAACAAAAACCAAACTGCAATTCTAAATAAAATTGAATACTCAGAATTATGTTCTTAAAAGAACTCTGAAACACATTGTTTTCTTGCCATCTGGTTTATTGCACAATAAAAAATTATGAATATCTGTATTGGTATCTTTGTGACAATACTGAACCACAACTCCTGCTCTGCTGAGGCCTAGCTCTTCCAAACAATTCAGAATGACCTAATTTCTACTAAATCCAAATGCAACACTTTTTTAAAACTCTGCAATTAACTTCTCAAGTAATTGAAAGCTTCACGGCACTTAACATTTAACAAGTGCATTTTTTAAACAACTAGAGTTTTATTTTACAATACCCCATAACTGAGTCCAGCGTGGCAGGGTGAGTTTTTCCCCTCTCTTCCTCCCACTTCAATAGGAAATTACAAGTTGGGCACAATAAGATTTTTTTCTGCAGCAGGTCCACTCCAACTATACCTGACACTGATCGAAAACATGAAATTTAATACAAAGAATAAGATTCATGGCTGATTTCTGATCATGCAAAGGAGAGAAATTCTGTGTATGCAGAAATAGGATAAAAGCAGTCATTTGATTTAAAAAGAAAGCCCTAATTTTTACTCCAGAAAAGGACAACTCAGTCCATGACTGAAAGCAGAATGGAGAGCTCTGGTACTTAGCAAAGCCAAGAAGTTTCAATTGCTCAGAAAAGCTTCAGATGATAAGGAACTGCAGTCCAAAACCCCAAAAGCTGAGCTTGAGCATACTTAGTAAGGTGCAGCACTGAGTCAAAACCTTAAAATCCAGAGACAAGACACAGAAATTGATTCTGTCTTGTTCACTACTGGCTCGCTTTCCACAGGACCTTTCTCTGTCTCACAAACACACACGGGGTCTCTCAACCAGATGATGTGACCCATCACAGGGCTGCCTTTGCCACCTCAGTGACACATAAATTACATTAATTCCTAAGGCCACTTTCAGACTGTGTGAAATTGGGACCAAGCAAGAGAAAACASTGCCTGTGGCCCTGCACTGTTTTCATAAGGCACAAGAGAGCTGAGTCCCAAGCACAGGAAGCTTTGCATCTGCAGTACTGCTGGCAACAYCCCTGAGCTGGTATAAGCCAACAGAGCTGCCAAACCCATGCTGGCTTACACAGACCTCAGCACTCATGCTTCAGCTTCCAAAACTGGCTCATTGCATCTCCATTCATGGTCTGGGCATAACATTTGGCATGGGAAATCAAAAGAATTGAGCTGTGAGTTTTGTCTTACATACAGGTCAAAGAGGGGCWGCTTTTAAGATGTATGGCTCATTCTGCAGTACTTCCTTCTGGTTAGCACAAACCTTMCCCCCACTCTGAAAAGCACAAAGCCTTTCTGAATTCCACTTAGCAGCCTTGCAATGAACTGAATGTGGAATTTAGGAATTTAAGACAGGGCTATAGACTACATTTTTTCATTCAGAAACTTAAATATTAGGGCACAGTAGGGACAGTATTACAGWAAGGCAGTATTGCAGCTAAAGGGACTTTTGTCCCTGATAATTGTGGGGTGTAAGTGAAGAACACAATCATTCAGCTAGTCCACATTGATTCAGTTACAGCAGCAAGCATTTTAATCTTTGCAAGGGATTTCCATGTTGGGTTTTGCAGTTATAAATCAGGTTCAACTGCTTTTTCAATGCCTATTTATGGAAATAAAAAATTATTTCCATATTTGTAAAAGAGAGTATATACTGAGCTTCAGGTACTTGAATTTTATTTGTTCTAATTTGAGAAGTATTGACTTGCTCTTTATGTCAAGAATGCACAAGTATTTGGCCTGGCTCTCAGGTCAGAACTTGAGTTCAGACATGAACTTAAAAATTAATAAAACAAAGAAAACCTATCCTCATTTAATATTATAAGTACTTGCTAATGTCACCGTAGTCCTAAAAGTCTTTTTTGCACTTTGAATTACCATAGCACAAAATACAAATCCTGTGAGTCTAAAGCAAATGCCTGGGTCTTATACTGACATCTCCCTACTCAAGAGTACTTGTCTTCCAATTTCTAATAATTTTAAGCCAGACCTCAAGTAGGTTTGCTTTCAAAATCATACAGAAAATGCATCACACGCCCTTCCTGAAGATGAAATGGATAGTTAAACTGAATTTCTTTAAATGTCCACTTTACAGCCTTCAAGCCACCCTACTTGAGACATATTCAACCACTAACCTTGGCATGTCCAGGAAATGCATTTCTTTTCCTCATTTTTGCATRTTTTGTTAAATAAATCAGTTAAAGTATCCAAATATGAGTGACCAAGCTCTTAAAATACTGTTTCATAGCATAACAGGCATTGAAATAAATACCACTAACTGGTTATTTTTCTTTTGCAAATAAAATATTGCAAGAAAAAACAACCTTCTAAACGATAACTTCCTTAAAGCAATGCTAAAATGTCCTAAGAATGCAGAATTCTATCAATTTCAGGGGAAGGGACAGACTCCTGTCCCTCAGAGGCAAGCTCATCCATTGATCTGGTGAAACTGAATCCATTTCCAGATGCTTTTAGAAACAACAGGTGTCTTTTATGACTCATTTTAAACTGCACAAATCAAAAACATTTACAAAAAGGTTCTGAGTCTTGTGTTAATTTTTTTGCATAATTGCCTAGACCACCACATGCATTCAAGAATTAAAGATTCAATGGTAACTGAAAAAAGGCAGAGAATGAAATGCATGATGAAGGTCAGTATAACAAGGCATCACAAGTGTTTCCAGTGGATCCAAGGCATACCCACCTTTTCACTAAACAGTAACATATTGTTCTCAGTTTATCATACTTCTACTCTAACAAGATGTTGTTTAGATGTGTGTATTCAGTGAAACCATAACCAGGGTGAGCTTTAAGATCAGACAGCACAATCAGTTCAAGGACTGCTGAATCCAAAAAGTATTGATGACATCTTTTATTACAAAATTAAATATGAATTTTTAGATCACAGAAGCTGACACACAACATAACAATTTGGCTAACATAACGCAGTACAGCTTACTTTGACTGAAAAGTCATAAATAATTAAAATCCTCATTTTATTTATAATAAGGTTATATTAGGTAGTAAAATCCAAACAGAATCCATTAAAATTTCCATAAGGATTAGGGAGGGCGATGGAGCTTTTATCACAAGCAACAAATTATCCAGCTTACAGATATCCAAAACACAGTGCAGTATTCACCAGGGACCAATACTCCCCACTTACAGCACAACACACCAAGAACGAGTTATCATAGAGCCAAAGCTCCAAAAGAGCATGAAAAACAACACACATCACTGATTTGGTCATTTTGGGTAGTCAGTGCTGAAACAGAACAATGGGAAATAGCTGCAAATCTCAATAAGTTGAATGACATGGACTAGGAATAAAAAAAAAGTCGTAGTGGCACAAAATCCTTACAAAAAATGTCAGAACTACAATTCCTTTTGTTTTAGAACAGTGTGGTAACAAGTCCAGACAACCACAGATCCTCCACTCTGGCCTACWAAAACAAAAGTATGCAATGTCTTTGGCATACTTACCTTGTCCCCAGTAAGCCCCAAGTAGTAACACAGATCCACAAAGTCCACTCACACAGCCAGCCTGGAACCCCCAACTTCAAGGATGTGGGAATGACAGCTTACAACTTCACAGAGTCTAGTCATAAATGAGCAAAGCCTTCCATCTCTCTAACATGACTTCTTTTCACTTTTTAATTACACCAACAATACTTTTCTTCATTCATAGCCTCTGCCCCCCCTGAAATTCATTTTCCCTACGCTATCTTCTCAGCTGTCTAGTAGCATTAAGCAAGTGTATATTTTATGTTTTATTTCTTTAATATTTAAATCATCCCAACTAACAATTCAATGTTTTAATATTACTTAGCAATAGGCCTGAGACATAGAAAAACAAGCCTTTGAGTGCTAAGTTTAAAAGAATGTTCCTATTCTTAAGCTTTTACATGTTTTCTCAATATTCATATTTATAAATTTTAATTCTTTATTCAGATTTGTTTTCAACTCTGACAAGCATAACAGAACTGAAGCAAGACTCACAAATAATTTAGCCACCCTGCCTTAGAAAAAATAAATTTGGCTCGCATATATATACTGAAAATAGAAGTACATTAGAAATACATTTTCATAATTTCAAAGCAGCTAACTTCTTTGAAACTGTATGCTGGAGATGGTGGGGCTTGTCACACTTACTAGGGCAACTATATCCATCTTGGAACACCATTAAAGTCAGTTTTAAAACTGTGAACTTGGTAAACATACGAACAATTTTATCTTGCTTTGCCCTGAAGACAAGGATTGCATTAGGACACTGGTGAACTACGTAACAATAACAATCAATGTTAATTCAGACAAGCTAGGTATCTAACAGTTTACAAATATGTCCTGGAATGGTTTTTGTTGGGTGAAAGACTGTTTATATGTTTCCAAACACTACCATCTCATAAGGATTTCAGTCTAAATTAGGTCTGGCTATGAACCAGCAAAAGAAGCTCAGAATAACTATGATTAATTTCTTCTCATTTTTTTCCATCAAACTGYTTCCACATGTTACTACAGGGAGAGTATTCTTTTACACAGATCAAACTACTTTCCAGGAAGGGCATTCATAGCCATCTACAGTATGAAAAAAAATACAGAAATAAACACAGCATCTCTGATACATGAAACAGGTAGGAACCTGCACTTCTATTCAGACATTTGCATTCAAACTAATTGTATCTACAGTAATCAACATACTTCAGACACACTTAGTAATTACCATTTAAGTTAGAAGAATTGTATCTACTGAAAGATTTCCTGTTTCAAATTTATCAAATAGAACCTTCAAAGCAAAATTCAAAAAGTTAATTACAAGATTAAAATATTTCACATATTTAAGGGGATGTTCCTTTCAGATTCCTTCTATACCTAATAAAACGAAGGCATATAACCTTTTTTGTAAAATAAAGCAATTAGAGAATTACTTCTAATAAACATTTAAAGTATAGCATTAAAATACCATATTTTAATCTTATCTTCTTACGTTTCCTTTTTTCTCTTTTCATTTTCTGTATTTTGCATCCAGCTCTTATCTAGGGCTACATTTTTTTTTCCTATAACCAAAATTCTTAATCTATGAGAAGTTTCATGATTCCAGCGCAGAGATGGAAGACTTAGGGTATTTCCTCTTCCAATCTATAGAAATCCTAGCAAAACAACTCTATTTCAAGGGACAAGATGGAAGCAGAAACAAAGTCATGACAAAAGCCATCAACCACCACGCCTATACAGAAGTGCAGTTGAAAACAACTGCTCAACCACGCAAGCAAAGTTTTCTAAACTTAGACGTGAACACTTGTCAAGCCCAAACTAGCCAAGCTTCCAAACTGAACTAATACAAGCCTGCACATAGTCCTCAGAGTTCATAACCTCATTCTGCATCCAGAACCCACCTACTTTCTGGATAGCAAGGCAAGGCAGCAGCTTGGTTGCATGGTTCCAACTCAAACCTGTCACCATCTGCCCCCATAACTCATTCTGTAAATGCTGTGTCCAAAAGACCCCCCAAGCCAGCTGCACACTTCTCTTGAAGGACCAGATACAGCATGGAGTCAGTCAGGACTACAGGACAAGCAAGATGACTCAGTAAAGAACAGTGCACCACAATAAAGGTAGTGGTGCTCTCATTAGCATGCAGAAACATAAATTTGAGTCCAGGGCATAGCATACTTTCACCCACACTCACACCCAGACTCTCCCATGTAGCATAGACATAACTTAGGTGACTGTGCTGTGGTGGGGCCAGGATTCCTTCTACTCACAAACAAGCACAATCTGCAACGTGGGCTGTGTATCCATTAGAAATTAAGTCTGAAGAAAAAGGATTACCTTCTTTCTGCAAGGGTATCTTCTTTAACAAAAAGAATAATTCTTAAATTACCTTATTTTGAATTTTGTTGGGGAAAAGAAAAAACCAAAAGACAAAATTCATAATCCTTATGGCTATGGCACGTTTGAGTCTCATTATTGAGCACTAGAATTTCCTTTATGCAGGCAGTATCACCAGCCAGTGCAATTTCAGCTATCTTGACACATTTGCACTGGCAGCTTTTAATTGCCCAAGGACAGAACTGGTTGAAACGTTAAACAAGCCTAGTCTTACACAGATATTAAACCTAATCATCAGCCAGACAAAAAGAAGGTTAATTAGAACACATGTAAGGAGTTTTGAACGCTAGGAAAAAAAGGCTTGTATGCTAAACTTCACCTAATTTCCTTAAAGTCTGTTTACCCAGCTGGCTAAAAGCAACAGTCAAACTCACTAAAATTGGGCACATGTTAATCTTAAACCAACACCAGGAAGGAAGAAGTTATAATTGTGTTTATTCCTAGCTGAAAGAGAGGGGATGTTTAATCAGAAATTTAATATACACTTTGATCCAATGTTAATGAGCTGACACTATGTTGTACATTGAAATGACTTCAAAGACATAGGATGCCTTAAACAAATGTAATGTATATTTATGACACTGTTTAGAAGAAGAAAATATTTCTTCTAATGAGGTCACCTTTATCAGAATATACTATCTGAGTAATTGGTGATAGCACATGTACATCAAGACATGTCAGAGCCCCAATTAGCTAGAGCAAACTAAGAAAGATAACAGCAACTGTTGCTCAAAAATTAGGATTGCACATGTTCTTTTTTACTTTACATAATTTCTGTTCTTTTGTATTTAAAGCATTTACTTCTAAGCATCAGTAAATATTGTTTTGGCCTGATCAACCACATGCTGAATTCTAAATGTTATTCTGTGGAACAAATAAGATTTATCAGAGAAAACAGAAAAGATTCCCCTCAAAAAGACAGAATAATAGGAATACATAAATTAAAAAAAAAAAAATTATAGATACTTAAAGCAGAGGAAAGAAGCAGAACTATATGTATAACAAGCTCAAAAATGTACCATAAGTGGAAAAGAAGAAAACCAAGTACATATGCACTAAGGAAAAGGGAAGAGTGGTACTGCAAACAATGAAGCAACAGTTATGTGAACATTTGATTTCATATCAAAATTGGATATTTTTTTTAAAAACAGACTGAAAGTAAGTCATAAGAATGTCATTTATGTTGTTCTTGTATCATGAATTATTGACATAGATTTTTAAAACAATAAAGCATAAAATACAAAAGTTCACAGGATTAAACCAATATATACATTTTTACTGGGTCATACAAATTACATAGCATTTCTTCTAGTGCATTCTTTATCTGTGCATTCCTTGTGAGAACCCAAGAATGGTCAAGGAAGTTAGTGTTTTCCATTGATACAATAGCACAGTACATTACRTAAAATACTTTTTGTCACATTATTAGCCAAAAAAAGGTCTTACTACCTTAATCAACATATTTAACTTTTTCTTTTAGTCACAGTGCATTAACTGAAAATGTTTAGCAACATGCTCTCGTTTAAAAGGTGTTTTTTCTTCTAGATACATTATTTTTAAAAATGTATCTAAAATTTTTAAAAATATTTTAAACTTTGGCATAGAGTCTCTATAGCGCTACTAACAATTTATATTAAGAATATGATACACACCACACATGGCATCCCTTASCTAAAGAGCAGCACATGATAGTGCAGAGTTTCAAGATTTTCTTATGACCTATTTATTCTTTTCAGTTGTCAGCAATAGTTGTACATTAAACACAATTACAATGGATTCCATAAGATGTATAATTCGGTCTAGGAAATTCAAATATTTCAAAGCAAATCACATGGCCAGTAACCTACCATCAGTTTTCAATATTTTTTGAAGCATTTTAAATCATACTTACAGCTTTAAATTTTGGCATTCATTCAACATAACTGACAATAAGATAAGCTACCAGCACTTTCTTGCTCTAACTTGTGCTATATTGCAAATCTAGGTGGCAAAATTTAAACAAAACATATGCTCTAAAAATTAACAAAACACAAATCCAAAAATTTTGCCACTAAAATTAACAAGACTGTTTATTTTATTTTGACTGCATAGTCTTACCTTGCACTTACAAGTAATGAAGCACAACTTACAGTCAGCAAGATATCTTTCATACCTCAAATACTGATTTACATTGCTAAAAGCAATCAGTGGGCATGCACTCTGCCACCAAGGATTTTGCATAATACAGTAAATCAATATAAGGACAAGTTAGCACTTATATTCAGTGGAGCAGAAATCTTGATGCAACTGCCACAGGAGTTAAATTTTTTTTTTAGGGGGTTTATACTTTCAGAAAGGTATTTTACCTCCAGACAGCGTGCATCATTACAAAATCAACATCATGATGTGAAGGATACTGATCCACTACATATCATTTAACACGTGATTTGCATCATTTTACGTAGAAGAAAAAAAACCTCAACGTGTTGTAGGAAGACTCTTGCACAATTTAATCAACCAAATGCAAAACTGCAATGTTTAATTAACAACTCTTTTCCCACGCATACAGTCCTGAGCAACCAAACCCCACGGGCACTAAAGTTTGTGGTCACACAGTGCCCTCAGCAACTCTGCACATGCTTATCAAATGTCTTTGCCTCATGAACTTGCTCGGCTGCTTCTCTTAGAACTTCTTGTGCCTCTCCTTGCAGTAAACCTTGGATTCAAGCTTCTTTCCTCTTACAATCCATTAAATTCAAAATTTCAAATCACCTCTTCATACAGGCTTCATCTAACACTTTCTGTTACCAAGGGCCTTATAATATGGATCTATTACTACASCTTGCCATGTCAATTTGGCTCAAATAGTGACTTTAATATATGAATGTGTGGATATGATACCTCACAAATTCTCTCCTACATGCTCCAGGGCACCTCAAGGCAGTTTTCATTCTTTCTGTACTACAGCCCACTGACTTCTTGGAAACAGGAGGATAAGCACAGAACCAGTCCAGCAAACTATTACCGCATATGAAACAGGCCAAGTTGGCTTTCAGAAGCTCCACCTAACCTGCAGGGCTGGTGTTGTCCTTGCCACAACCACCTGGATTACAAACTCAGCCAAAATGCAGCTGAGAACATACCTGCTTCAAAACCCAGATTATCTTTCTTTTCAATGCAATATTTGGTGAAAAGGAGTAAAATTTACATGCCTAATCTTCAGTACGAGAAGTATAGCTAAGAACCTCTTCCACATCTTGGCAAGTAGGAGTTGCTAGAATGATCCAGGGCCTTTATTCAGCTTCTYATAGATGCTGGACAAGGTAAGATTCCCCTTATTTTAAGAAACTATTCTTTAAACCTTTTATCTGCTGCAGGAAGGGGAAATCTGAGTGCTAAATAGACTTATCTTTGCTAAAGGCTACTTCATTTCCCAAATGTAATGTTGTTTTCTCAGATAAAGCATACAGATTTTAACTAGTCTCAAATAAACAGCAGTACCATATACGTTGTTTCTCTAAATTTAAAGGGGGTACATTTTATAGACATTACAAAAAAAATGACCCAAACAACCACTTAAGTACAGGAAACTATGCTCAGAATTTATTTTCAGAATAAACTAACCCCGTTAAAAAAAAAAAAAAGGAAGGAAAAAAAAAAAAATGGAAGGTAAAAAAAAAATGTGCATAGACTTCCAGAAACTAAAAAGGGGTGGATTAAGCCACCTTTTAGAAATACTGGTTTTGTTAGTACTAGGCTGGTTCTATTAGTACGACACACAAATTATGCCAAGAAAAAAGGGAGACTGTAATTTGAGTTTCTGTCTATGATTTATGTATTTCAGTTGGGTGAGTTGCCTCCTTCGTAATAAATGTGATTAATTATCTAAAGCACTTAAATTGAAACTGGGAAATGACAGAGCTGTTTTTCCCCTACCAATGCCCTCCCACCATCAAACATTACATCTTGTTAGGACTAAGACTACAAGGATTTACTAACAATGCATTAGTTCTCCATTCAACACGGAAAACAATTAACAACTTGGCTKAGAAGGTTTTAATTTATATGGGACCAAAAAATGCCATAAGCTATGGAAACACCACGATGCTTTCAATAGTTGTCCATTACAGGCATTGTACACCTGTTTTTTGTACAGCAGCAAAACCACACTTCATTTCTTCACACATTCAGGGCTGCTAAGGAGCTCCTGATCTTTACAGTAATGTAGAATCATAAAATAGTTTGTGTCGCAAAGAACCTTTAAGGGTCATGTAGTCCAACCCTGCTGCAATGAGCACAGATGTCTTAAACTCGGAGTGAGATCAGGTTGCTCAGCCTTGTTCAGCTGGACTTGGACTGTTTCAAGGGATGGGGCATCCCTCATCTCTTTAGAAAAACTCTCCCTCCGTTTTACCACCTCCCTGTAAAAAAAGTATTTGTCTCTATCTAGTCTGAATCTACTCTTTTTTAGTTTAAAATAATTACCACTTGTCTTATTTCAACAGACCCTGCTACACAGTTTGTTACCATCTTTCATATAAGCCCCCTTCAAGTACTAAGAGGCCACAATAAGGTCTCTCTGGAGCTCTCTTGTTCAGGATAATCAACCCTAAGTCTCTCAGCCTTTCATTGTAGGAGATCAATCCATCTGATCATTTCTGTGGCCCTCTGCTGGACCTACTCCAATAGGTCCACATCTTTCTTGGGCTGATGGCCCCAGTGCCAGATGCAGTACTCCAGGTGGGTTCCCATGAAAGCTGAGTAGAGGCACATAAACACCTCCCTGGACCTGCTAGCCACTACTCTCCTGGCCCAGAACACAGCTGGCTTTCTGGCTGTAAGTACACACTGTCAGCTCATGACCAGGTTTCCATCCACAAGTACCCACTTTTCTGAAATGTCCCCTCAGTCCTTTCATTCCTCAGCCTTTACTGATCAGGAGCTTGCACTTGGCCATGTTGAACCTCAGTGTTCACAGAGGACCACTGCTTGAGCTTGTCCAGGTCCCTGTGCATGACATCCACCCCTCAGGCATATCAACCACACCACTCACCTTGGTGTCATCTATCCATTTGCTCAGGGTGCATCTGATGCCAATGTGTCTGCATCAATGATGAAGGTATTTAAGAGTACCGGTCCCAGCAGGAACCCCCAGGGACACCACTTGTCACTGATCTAGAGCTGGACATTGAGGTGTTAACCATTACTCTCTGAATGCAGCCATCCAACCAATTCCTGCTCCACCGAACAGTCCACCCATCAAATCATTCTCCAATTTTAAGAGAAGGAGATTGTGGACAACTGTGCCAAAGGCCTTAGGGAAGATCAGAGAGGCAACATCCATAGCTCTTCCTTGTGCCACTGATGTAGCTACTCCATCATGGAAGGCCACTAGGTTGGTGGACTAGGACTTGCCCTTGGTAAAGCCATAATGGCATTCTCTAATCCCCTCCCTGTCCTCCATGTGCTTCAGTAGGCTAAGAGCATGTAGGTCTTTAAATGCTATTTTATTCTTAAATTGATGAGTAACACCTCTAAAATTCATTAATAATTATTTTTACACTGATGTTAGTCACTCTGCTAAAGCACAAAATTCATTCCATTGATGTCAAGATGGTAATAGTAGTATGTCATCAGTTCTTAATTCTGTTTTTGCACAGGGGTCTGACAGGACAGTGAGAGCACTGGAAAGCACCAAGCATACAATGAAAGCAGAACTTCTGAGAACACAGGATAACTTCAGATGATCCAGTGTATAAATATGAATCAAAAACAATCTTGTCACTGATGCAGCCTTTGCAGCTGGCTAAAATCAGTCTTTGAATATAACAAAGAGGACAAAGACCATGTGTAAAAATATTCTATATATGGTAAAACCATAGAAGATAAGAAAACAAAAAGATCCAAGAGCAAAAGTGCAGAGAAAGGTCAGAGGGTGCAAACCACTCCAGCATTCTGTCCCCATTCAAGTATACTACACCAGACCATCTTACTTATCCACCCAAATCTTCCTTTAGTGTCAGTGAAGAAAAATAGGTGGTTTTTGGTTTGCCACCCACTAAATTTTGCTAATGTAACCCAGCAACCATTGATAGCAAAATCAGGGGGTGAAACAGGATCCACAGGGGTCCATGTTTTCTGCTCCAGCCTTCTGCTACAGTAAGAGTCAGGAACAGAGTAAGCACGACACATAGTGTTTTCTGTCCGGGGGTATTACCTTCACCAACTGCCTCTGAGTAGGAGTCCATGAGACTGAGTAGCACTGCACAGCTGTATTGGCATGTAAGCTTTGTTCAGGTCCTTGCTAAAGCTCAGAATAAAGTAATGATGTTAGACAGCTTCCAGAAACCAGCTTTTAAGAATGCCATTTTGACTTAGTCCTTTCAACATAACATACTGTATTTTCAAATCTAGTTTATGTTAACCAGAGAAAAAAGAGTCTTTGGATGTGCCTACTTTTTGTAAACTCTCAATAGCAGAACTGACAAGTTCCCTCCCACCTTCCTGATTTCTTTTTCATGTAAGCATTTTTCATTTTAGTTTTGTTTAAAATGCAATGTTGGCAATGAAGATACTGCTAGAGGCTTTGGACTGATGCCTTCTGAAGCTTCCACTTTTCCCAACTTTTCCTGGCTGCAAAGAATTTGTTTCTAGAAACATATAATTTTAATTGCAAAATTACCCCAAAAACATAAATGGAATTTAATTGCTTACAAAGTAATATTTTGACATAATCAAGGTGTTGTTTGGGGGTTTAAGGTATAATTTATTAGTTCTGGTTAAGGTACACATTTTTATTCCCACAGGCAAATAACAAACTGATTAGTAAGTGTAATAAAGCAGTTTATTTGTCTGACAATTGGCAGCTAGAAGTGAATAACTTACTTGATCAATTGCCATTTTAAAGAACATTAAAGCTTCTCATAATTATGTTATCTATATGGTATGCAGACATGTAACAATACAGCATTACCCCTATTAACATAAGTCATTTAATGTGATGTTTCTGCCAGATTTTGTACCTTTCTACATAATGCAAGAGGAAGTAATTACTTTTTGTACTGAAAGATTGAAGAACTGACATCCTTTTAGATATGCAAAGAATTTGACCATAGGAAAGACTAAACATGATAGCTGCTCTTGATCAATTTTTTTCTGATATTCAAAAACATGCATACCAGTTTTGAGAAAAGTCACTGCTTTGCATTTAGTGCCTCAGAATTCTGCAGTTCTCAAGTGGAAATAGCCACCTGTCTCTGGGAAGGTGGTTTTCCAACTTGTCACATAAAATGCTATTCTCCTTGTGTTCCTTAATTCAATTACTTTGTCACGTAATATCAATAGCAGGCGGCTTTTAGAGACTTTGAGCACACATCTCTCTGATGGCCCAGCCTCACTGAAGCCAGTGGATCTCAGCCAACACAGAAAGCCACCACACACATTTCAGTCACATGTTATGCAATGGAATAGACTATTATACATGTACACAATCACGTTTTGAGATCAAATGATACTTCAGTGATCCAGGTTAGGAAATATTTACTGGTCAGAAGTTCAGAAAAACTAGAATACTGACTTGAGAAGGTCCATGGASACTGCCTTGGTTCCCCCTACTTTTTTATTTTAAATACTTTACATTCAATTAAAAAGAAAACCAGGAGTAAATATTATACTAAATTCACAAAACTTTCAAGAAAAATTGAACAAGTTAAATACAAATGAGATATGATATACCTTAACATGCAAAAACAACATAAATTCAGAAAAGTTATTCTCATTTCAACCCAAAACCAGTACAATTAACTGCATTCTTCTACCACTCTCAAACAATCACATTTAAAACTGATTTACAAAGAGGATTTATTTTGAAGTCTTTGACAGAGAATCAATTCTGAAATGCTATTGTTTGCTATATGAGAAAGAATTTTAAAAATATTTTTGACCTAACAGAATTTAAGTTTTAATTAATGGAAATCTATGTTCTAGATCACTGAAAACTACAGTGCAGAGTCTCTTTTATTGCCATTTCTTATCAAGTCAATCTAAAAAACTACAGGCCTACTAAGAAGAGGCTCAACATTAGATTTGCAACATAATATTCTGAGAGACTTGATGTAATTTGATTTTCATAATGATACTTAAGGCATCAATAATAAATATTTTAACAAGCTATATATTCCCCTTCTACACTATGAAGGTGTAGTAGCACTAAGGAAACACCACAGTTCATTCTTTGGACTCATTATTCCACAGTCCAAGTTGTGAACCACCTGTCAACTATCTTTTACCACATTTTCTGGAGAAGACAAGCAGTGGTACATTTTCCTAGTTTTCTAGTACCCAAACAATCTGCTGTCACTAATGACTTCTACCTCAGGCCATGTCCTTGAAGCAGGGAAGCATTATGCATCTCATTAATGGAGAATTCAATAACAAATTAGAAACAATTAAATTTTGCAAACAAGCCTGTGGCTAAGTCATGATTTCTTACATCTCTGACTTGGGCAGCTTCATCTAACAGTTCCTCTTGTTGCTAGTGCATACCTCTCCTATCTCCTTGCATTACACAATTTCTTACCAACTCTTCTCCTTCATATATCACTTTGTCAGAAATTTTTTTGGTTTCTGTGAGTAATCCCAGTCCTCAGATGCAGTGTTAAAGTGGAGAATATCCAACCTAGTGCTGGAGGCTTCCCACATACCRTGTTTTCCAGCAGTCTGCAATGCTTACACGTTCTAGAACAATTTAGCATTATACAGAGACAGCTCTTTTGCTGTTTATTCAGGATTTGCACATAAGTTTGAGATGAAAGCAAAAGTCTGCACAAAGTACTGCAAGTCAACCAATGCAGGACACATACTCTGACTATTACTAGTAATCACTAACAGAACTGCTCTAGCATTAGGTGATAATTCCACATGGAAAAAGAGGTAAACTATCATCACATAACCTACCTTTCAACTAACAAATTGCTGATTGATTCAATTGCTTACTGACAGTCTCCATGGCAACAATTATTCCCTGTACCAAATAATACCTGCAGCATTTAAAAATGTCAACCTCCCCCACGTGACCTTTCTGCATAACAGGGAATTTGGATCTGTTCTACTTTAAAAAAAAAGTCATCACACATTAATAAAATCACTAGAAAATTCCTGATTTATCAATCATGATTTTAAGCTGTAGAGTATAAAGCACATTAGAGAGTTCCATTGCTGTATAGTACATACCCCATGCTCTTTAGCAGCCATAACCACCTTTGAAACAGTATCTTCTTCAACAAAAGGCCTCACAGCATCATGGATAATCACTACTTCTGGCTTCTGGAGCAAATGGCTGGAAAATTCATTCTCTGCAAACACTCTGAGTCCATTGAATATTGACCGGTGACGAGTTATTCCACCTTCTACTACTGTAACTCTKTTGTGGCCATATTTTTCAATGATAGTCTTCATTGTTTCAATATTTTCAGGAGAGACCACCACAACAATGTCAGATATCCAACTTATCCTAGAAAAATCGTACAAAASCAGAGAAAGTAGACATGAATGACTAAATAAAAGTGGAGACATGTGAAACAAAGAAATTAATAACAATAAAAAAATCAAGATAGCTAAATAAAGAACTTCTCKATATACCCAGGTCCATGTTTTTGTACTCCACTCCTTAAAGGGGAGCTATAACAAAAGATTTATCCCAGTGACACTGGAGTTCTGGGAAGGGACTTGCTTTGAACAACCACTTTGCAGAGGGGCACATTCTGATAGCTCTTCAAAAGCCTTGAAAACATTTCTTATTCCAGCATCATTCCTAACTTCAAATAGAACTTCTAAATCAAACAGGGACAGTTTGCTAATCACTTTCTAATAAACTGGTAAATCCTATGGCTTGGAATACTCCATATTCCAKTGAAGGACAATGTACAAGGGAATAAGACAATCAAGAAAAAGTCTGAAACAAAGATCACTATCAAGACAGGCATGAGCAGTAATTGACAGAATGGTAATGAATGAAAACTGTAATGCTTTAATATTGACAGGAAACATTACACTGGATGTTTGAAAAAAATATATATATATTTATAAACACAAAGGTTTCTGCTGTAAGAAGCTAGAAAAATGTAAAAATATAGCTGCATTAGTTAATAATACCATATCAAAAATATATTTTTCGAGATTTCCAAGATTCTACTGTTGGCATCAGTCCTGCTCTAGAACTGAGGGGTTGTGTGGGGGGAAGTGAATCACCCACAGACCAAAAGATTAAAACCAATCACAACTGAAGCTAGGCTGAAATCATACTTCTGTCAAAGTATCTAKTAATACAAATTCTAGTAATATGTGGCATACTGTACTTCAAAACAACAGAAACACCACAATTCAAATCCATTGTAGTGTCCTATTTACTAGATACCTATGTAGAGAACATTAAAAAAAGTAATTGTGTTCTCTTTCTGCATCTCCACAGATGGCAGAAGAGCGTTTTAGCATGTCAGACAAGAAACTCACCAGATGAGCAATGATTAAAAGAAAAATTACTATGTTAAAATTACCCACGCGTAGCTTACACGCCCAACTAGGGAGAAAGAGAGACAAGTACAATACACTGACTAAAACTAGTAAAGCTACTGGAACTAATATTGCAGATACAAGAACAAAGGTACGAAGAACTAAATATTTGCAGTTAGAAAAATAAAAGTATGAAATTCACAGTTCCAAAATACACTGGCTCAAGATACTGACTTCTGCAAYGACACATGAGAAGACACTGCCTGGGAACCATTCTTACTTCAAAAGTAAAATTAATCTGTGTTACAAAGCAGTTGCCTAGAACTATGTGAAACAACAGAGCATCTTCCACCTTATTAATGGGGGTGGGGGTTGTAATTAATAATATTCCATGGAAAACTGTTTCAATGAATTTTAAAATAACTATTTAAAATAAAGTTCTATTAGCATTCTTCAAAAGAAAAATACTTGTCCTTATGTTCATTTTACTATTAGCAAAGGCAGAAAATACAGCCAAACCAACGTATTCTCAGCATTCTTTAAGTATTGAAGTTGCCCAAAAGTAAAATCTGGAATCATGTGGTTTCAAGTTTCATTTCAATTTGTCACTCACTACAGGTCCATCAAAAGGTTTAAAAATCTCTCATATGATTTCTGGCATACTCTTAAATTTAACTACAAAACACAGCACTTCTATATGACTTCAGTTTGGAACTAGGGCAAACTAACTGGATTCATCTCAGTTCTTCTTTTAAATAGAGAGTCAGTCATTTAAGAAAGTAAAATTCAGAAAGAGCTGTTTCACACTAATCGAGAACAAGAGCTCTGCATTTTGATTTGCAGAAAGACTGTAGCCTTACACAGCACTCGGAAACTGGACAGTCTGCACAGTCACTGTGACTGTGTCAGAAGAGAACTGACACTGCCCTTTCTGGAGTCAAAGGAAACAGATTATGAGGCAACTGGGTAGCACACAGCATCCTCTGAGAAGCAGGGAGGAGAACACAAGTACTGGCCAGCCTGTGATAAATCTCTGCACAGAGGGGGTGGAATGGCTCAAGGCCTCCAGTGGTGCAGTACACCAAAAAGTGACAGGATGCGGTCACAGCTCCACCCTGTGTCTGCACAAACACATTTGTAAACTTGAGTATGTCCTCCTTAAACTCATTCTGGACCCATGTTCTATAATTAGAGCTGGGATTTAGGGATGTAACATATTAATATAAGAGCATAAAGGTATCCCCCAGATTGATTACATACAGAACAGCTTGGGGTTCGTCCCACTAAAACTCACGAAAAGTACTAATCCAGTAAAGTGTGCTACAAATTTTAATGAATGAGGGCTGTGCACCACATAGGTTGCTAGCTCTTCTGAAGATCTGCTTATGGAACTGTTGCAAACTGTTTTAAAGAAGTAGAAAGAAGTAGTATACACTCAATCTGTCAATAAATGAATCCTATTTCCCTCCCTTAATTTGTCAGAAACATTTCACACTAAAATAATAACTATTCAGGACTGCAGAGATTCCAGTTTACTGGACTTTCCAGTCTACTGCTCAAAGCCAGTTTAACAACACCATTTCAAACATCATTTCAATTTCGTAACTGTAATATTGGATCAAGCTTCAGAAAGAATCAGCATGACCCATGAAAAAGATCACAATGCYGTACTCCAACATGCTTTAACAACACACAAGTCTAATGCTTCCATACAACACAGGCTGTGGTTCCAAAGTGGAAAATCAAGTCTGACCAAATGCCCAGTTACAATCACTTTACCACTGCCTTGGGAGGACCCCAATAYTAGCAGAAAGCAAACAGTGAGGCAGAAAGGACTACATATTTCTTTCCTGCAGCTATCCTTCTCCTCATCACCTACACATASACTTACTGCCTAGTAAAAGATAGTATTGTTCCAGTAAATTTCAAACAGAAGTGCAAACACTTAACAGTAGCTGAGCTAGAACTGAAACTAAGGGAGCTCATTAACTCTGCAGCAGATTAAGCTATTCCTTCAAAACACAGGCTGCAGAGGAAATGAAACAAGCCCACTTTGAAACTGAATCACCTAAATGGCATGCTGAGGTAAAAATGTGACCCAGATTTAACCCTCTACCACTTGACTCCCATAGAAACCAGCGCTGAAATCWGATGTAAGACTCAAATACCCAAACTCAATCTCTTACAACTCTTACACTGCCACTAAAAACTCTTCATATAACCTACTGAGACCAGAARACCAAGCCCAGAACCAGGCAGTCACTGATGAGACTGCTTTAGCAGTGTTAGATAGGAGCTTCCACTGTCACAGAAACTTTCAGAGGTGCAAGACAAATCAWTATATTACTTTTGCACACCTTATTAAAAACCAAATGAGAAAAAAGCATCAAGAAGAAAATGAATTTGCCGAATGCAAGTGTAACTTCCTTTTGCTCCATAAAAGCTTTGCTATGAATTTGATGTATGAAAGAACATATTCATACAAATGTATCTCTTACAGTACAAAAATGGAAGCAGGAAGCCTTTACAGTAGATTAAGAAATTTTGGAGGATCTYATGTACAGAAACCACTCAATTTTTTCCAGAAATAAAATGCTCCTTAAGAGTCAGACATTACAAAAAAGATACCTCCATAAAATTTAACTATTTTTTTGCTGTGACTATTTTTTGCTCATAAGGTATTTAAAAAAAAAAGCTAATGACAACTGGACAAAAAKAAGTATCAGAGTAGATCCATTTAACAAAACTGTAATTGTGTGACCTATAGAGTCAGTGAACATGTATCAGTCAATAGAGAAAAACACTAGGCAAATAACTATGCAAGACACTTCAAAAGAGGTGCTTCTTTGGGAGCTTCCCCAGGGGATTTTAAAAGACCTCCCCCTGTTTTAAGATAATACAATAAAGAAAACAAAGCTGACTGAAACCTTTACAGAAAAATTTAATTCTGACAGTGAAGATATGAGCTCTGCTGTCCTCTTTTATAACCACTCATTGTACTTGCAACTGGTGAAATATGAGCACAGCAAGAACCACAACTACTTTAAAATCAAACTTTACCTTAAGTTTTTTCCCCTCTCTACAGATCAGTAAAATATGCATGCATATGTGCATTCAGAGCTAAGATTCCTCCCTGCCTCAGAAAAAGAATTGAAAAGGCTCTATTCTAACAAACATACAGCCAAAAGAAATCAAATGAATGAAAAATTCTGCTAGTTGTTACAGAAGCAAAAACAAGGAATGCCATTCTAAATCAGTGGAACTTGTTGCAAAAACTTTGCATAGTTCAACAAAAGCGGGAACAAGTTAAATGGGAAAAAGAGACATTTAAGTTTTCTAAGACACTTTAATTTTAGCCCAAAGGTAGGGCCTGACCTTCCTATCAGTGCCACTGCAGTGACAATTAAAACCAACAATTTCTTTTTACCCTAGTTTTGTTCATCTCCTCTTCCTCAGGGAATCATCTGTGATTATTATTGGCAGGCCAATATTCTACATATTGTTATCSTATACAACAGGATGCAGTGCTTATTCATTCATGTCTGCTCTTGTCTCAGCTGCCCATTTTTCCCACACTGATTTAAGAATCTCACTACTTTCAGCTGAACAGCATAAAAATATTCTTCTACTGATCTTTAAAAACCACGTGCAAAGATAGCTGCACACCCTTGAACTGCTCGTGCATTTGTCTATACACTGCTACCTCTTTTCTAGATTTAAAAAAGCTCCAAAATATTCACACCAACYGAGATGTCCAGTTCAACAGAAGTTATTACAGGCTAATGAGTCAATGACCCATTCAGTTACATCAGGTAAACAACAAACGTAAGATAGAGTATGAAGCTAAACACAAAATCTGCCATTTCTGGGTAGATTATCTGATAAACTGCAGTTCCTCAATATTACATGCCTGTGCTTACAYATGGACAAAGTAAGAACCAGGTACATCCTTCACAGTTCCAGAGCCAGAAGTAAAAGTGTTGAGATGAAAATGAAATCCATCCCAAGCTTTGGAGTGCATCTGTTCCAGCTCCTCATACACATCTRTACCAATCAACACTCCAATTCAGCAGAGGTGGCAGGAAGCTCTGCCTTACAGAGCACTGGCAAGGGTTATYGAGCTTCTGAGCAAAAGCACCAAGTTGTTACTGCCACAATCAACTTGGCTGAACTGCACAATCAAATCATGAAATCAACCTAATTTTTTGCATCTTTAGGACAAATATAATACTGCTGCTCAAAGTATGGCTATTTTCTCAGAGCTTACTGGCAGTACAAATAAAGAGGTTTTTTGGATGCATAACATTTCCTTCCCAAACCTCACTCTGTTCTCTTTTCTCTTTGTTTGCTATATGAGAAAGAATTTTAAAGAACCTCACTCTGTTCTCTTTTCTCTTTGTTTGCTATATGAGAAAGAATTTTAAAAATATTTTTGACCTTTTCCAGGTCTCCAATACACTGAGTGAGGATATAATTCTTCTCTGTAGATTCCCATGACATTTTGGCAGAAATTACAGCTGTGGCAAGCTTTGGATTGGACGTTTTGCTTACTGATGTGCTTAGCTTTGCAACTGGCTGCTGTTGAAAATTAAATAAAGAAAACAAGCAGTATATCTTTCTTAAATTAACAAGTGACCTGAGGGAAGCCTCCCTGGGTGGGAATGGAAAAAGAGTCCCAATTTTGAAGTTGTACAAGTTTCCATGTGTTAAGAACTTTGGGACATGCTGGCAATTTTACTTCTTTTACCAACCTCCAACCCTTCCTATTTATTCTAAAAATCTAAAGGTTTGTTTTCCTACAGGTTACTGCAACACATCCAGAATTCCCCTTGACACCCTGCTCCAACCTGTAGTGTTTCAAGTGACACTAGATACAAGACTTACATTATGTTAACATTTGACAATAATTTATTAACTGTCAGTCACATGCCTAGAACTCAACAGCCTTATGGAAACGAAAAGCCTGCTAAGAAAYCCAATTACTTTAATCCTTTGCTCCAACATAGAATCACAGAATTTTAAGGGTTGGAAGGACTCTACAGATCATTTAGCCCAAATCTCCCTGCCATGGGCRGGGATACTTCCCAGTAGACCAGTTTGGTCAAGGCCTTATCCAGCCTAGCCTTGAATGCTACCTGGGTTGGGGCATCCACAACCTCCTCGGGAAACCTGTTCTGGCTCCTCACCACCCTAACAGTAAAGAATTTCTTCCTAACACCTAACCTAAAYTTCCCATCTTTCAATTTGTACCCATTACTCCTTGAGGTATCACTAGAACAAACATGGAAAAGTTACATTTGCACTTCCACACTACATAAGCCATCAGCTTCTAGTCCAGGAACTGTAACTTAAACATTTTTCTTTCAAACTTCCGGCTGATGCAAGGTGTTTTACCATGGGCAATAGTGGAGCATAATGCAGTGCTGCACATCAGTGAGTTCATTCATCCCAGAGTGAGGAGTGGATCATTTTTCAAACCCTTTGAACATTATAAATCCCACCACCAATGGCAGATCTCTTTTCAGGGCTGGTGGATAGTCAGTCCTGACTGTCACCAACAGCTGCGGCGGGCTCACAGCTCACCAAACCAGCCACTGCAGCTGCACAAACCCTCGGCCTTCGAGGCTGAGTAGGCTCAAACAGCTGATCTCCAAAAGCCAAGGAATGCGGCACAGCCTCGAAGCATGGCCAGGGCTGGGGAAGGAGGGCGGAGAGCCACCCGGGCTGGCGGCGCTAGAGCCAGGCTGGGGTGCGGGAAGCGCCAGCTCCCGCCCGGAACTTGGTCCCAGGTGAGGGGGCCCAGGCACAGCCCGGTTCCTTCCCGGTGTGACCGGGCGGGGAGGGACGGAGTCACCGCAAGGCAAACTAGACCAGCTCTAGTGCCCAGGGCCTGAGGCAAGGGCAGGGAGGGCTGCCTGCGGCTCTCCGGGGGCCCGGGGGCCGGCAGGAGTCTGCGGGGCGCGGTCAGAAGCCGAGCGGCGCCGGGCTCGTTACCTCTCCATGGCCCGCACCGCGTAGCTGACGAGCGGCCTCCCCTGCACGGCGCAGAACTGCTTGGGGGTGGCACCGCCCAGGCGCTCCCCGCTCCCGCCCGCCGGCAGCACGGCCGATACCGACACGCCGCCGGGCGCGGCGCCGCGGCTCCGGGGCTCCATCTGCGCCGGGCCCGGCGGCAGCTCCGCTCCGCTCCGCGCCCCCCGCAGCAGGAACAGCGCAACCGCCCGCCCGCCTGTTTTATTCGCCCACGACGTCCGCGATCCAAAGAATCCAGCGCCCGCCCGCTCGCCTGCCCCCGGCGCACACCGGGCCCTACCGCGAGCCCCCCCCGCGCTACGCGAGCCCCCGCAGGAGCTCCCCCGGGCCCCGGAAGCCCCGCGGGAACGCCCGGACCGCGGCGAGGGAGCGGCCGGGGCAGCGCTGCAGGGCCGAGGCGGGCACACAGAGACACTGCCCGGGCACGGCTGCCATGGGCCCTTTAAATGCCCGGCTCGCGGGCGGCTCGGGGCGGGGCCGCGCTGCGGGGCGGGGGAGCCGCGTCCCTCCCGGTCCCGGCGGGAGCGGGGCCGGGGAGCGTGGCTGAGGAACCTGTGTCCCTGAGGGGATAGAGCCTCAGTGGCGCCCAGGGAAAAACTGACGGTATCCCGGGCCCTGCGTCTTCGCGAGAGCCCAAGAGGCTGGCTGGGACACCTGCTGAAATGTGGTGATTGTTTCCCTTCATCCTAGGAGGGGGGGATTGGAATAGGATCATATTGGAATTGTTAGATTTGGAAGACCTCTTAAGTCATCGAGTCCAATCCTTAACCTAGCATGACCGTATTCACTGTTTAACTACATTTCCCGAGTGTTACATCCACACAGCTTTGGAACACTTCCAAAGGGACTCTGCTACTTCCCTGGGTATCCCGTTTTAATGTAAGCCCTTTCAGTGAAGAATTTTTCTTAGTATCCAACATAAACCTCCCCTGGTGCAACTTGAGGCAATTTCCTTTTCTGTCCCTCGCTACCCGCGGGAAGAGGCCGATTCCCACCTGAGTCCAGCCTCCTTTCAGGCAGTGTACAGAGTGATGGATGGGGTCTCCCCCGAGCCTGCTTTTCTCCAGGCTAAGCAGCCCCAGCTCTCTCAGCCACTCGTCACAGGACTTGTGCTCCAGACCCTTCCCCAGTCTCTCTGCCCTTCTCTGGACTCACTCCAGCGCCTCAATGTCTTTTGAAGTGAGGAGTCCGAAACTGGACGCAGCACTGTAGGTGTGGCCTCACCAGTGCCCAGAATAGCAGGGCTACCACACACTATTTCTGATACAAGCCAACATGCCATTGGCCTTCTTGGCTGCCTGGTTCATGTTCAGCCACTATCAATCAGCACCCACAGGTAAAACTCAGTGGTAATCAATTCACTGCAAGGATCTGGGACGTTCCAGCATGTCTCGTGGTGTTACTGTAAGCAGTGATGGCTGAGACATGTTTGGGAAATTCCCAGGGCTGATACCCATTAAATGGCAGAGGAACTAGAGCCTGGTGATCACCTGTCAGGACCTTAGTGAGTGGCAGGTGCCAGAGCAGGCCAGGAAGCTGAGCCAGGCGGTGCTGGTCAAGGTCAGGGAGGCATCAGAGCAGGTGCAGACTTAGGAGGCCAACAGTAAAGAACTGCTTAAAAGCAGTTCTCAAAGCACAACAAGGAAAGGAGGGTTGAGAAGAGGGCTGCTTCTAGCTTTTCCTAACAACTCTTACTAGTGGAAGGACTGTGTTTGTATTTGACAAGTTGGACTCCTTAACTCAGTCACCCAAGCTTGAAGGTTGGGGTACTCAGGGCCTTGGCCCTTGCCTCTTTGATGTTATTTTTAKGAAAAATTCAGTGTCTTACATGCGGGCTATCCTAAAATAACCAAAATCTTTAGAGTCTGCAAAATTTCTTTATATCTTTGAGAAGATAGCTTATTTACAGCTTTTCAGGTTTCTCTTAGTTGTGTTAAGAGGAGCCTAAGAAAACCACATACAGAGAACTTTCTGAGGAGTACGCATTTTATGTGCATATAAAGTTTATGTGCCAGCTGGGCTGCTTTGCAGCGCCAGCTGTGGACTGGAGTAAAATSATCATACAGGCTTGCAGAGGAATCAAAAGTAGGAGTCATGCAATAGGAGTGAAGTGATCCCTCCTAGCAAAGGCAAGACTCCACAGGTATTCTTGTTACCTGCAGTTGCATGAAAGTCGTGCACAGCACAGGCCCTTTACATGCTGAGGTGTCAAGCTTTTGGAATGGAGACTTTTCACCAGAGAAGGAATTAGCTAGAAGTTGAACTGCCTTCCTCCCAATGAGTGCYGGTCTCATTGTCTTCAGGACAGTTTAGCATGTGGGATTTTTGTTTTTTAAATCCATTGGTTCAGCAACTACATTAAACTGTTTATGTTCTTTTTTAGCAGGTCTTTTATTTTCTTTTCTTGGAAAGCATTTCACTACCTAATTCCTGACTGATGACATATATTTGTCTGTTGTCTCTTGATGACATATATTTGTCTGTTGTCTCTTTCAGGACTTCCAAGTTTGTACTGTGAGTCAGCATCACTTCATTATTATTCGATGCCCAAAATTAATTTTTCTTCTTAAGCTAGGCACCTCTAATATCCATGATCATCTTAGATTCTGATTTTTTTCTTGCAGCAGTTCTATACAAATGTGTTCATGGAAGCTTATTCTGCAGCATTCCCATTTTTCTGGGGTTTTTTTGGTGTAACACATTCTGAATTCCTGCCTCAGGTCTTCATGCATTCATTCATAAAACCCACACCTCTTGTTTGACTTTCTGTAAGGAGCAAAGTAAGTTCTTTTTAGTTCCATGGCTTCTCACACTGTACATGRGTTCTGAGGAGTAGGTAAGTAAGACATTCCCAACACCAGAACAGCCTTCAGAACTACTTTCCCATTCCTTCTTGACATTGTGGTTTTGTATGTCATCACGTACACCCACAATCTGTTGTGCCCAGTACCTTCTTTCTTGTCCAGCCAGTGTTTCCCCACTTCATCTCATTCATTAATATTAATTTCTGTGAAGGAACATGTGCCAATTTGGTTGTGTTCTTGCTCTGAAGTCCATTTCCCTTACTATGCTAGGGGTATTACACTTGATCAGTCCAGAATAAATTATAGTTGATGGATGGACTTTGGTGGATGCAGACTTCAGTGTCATCAAATCTGTTGTGTATCATGGTGAGATTTTACAATCCAGCCAAAAAGCACTTTGAAGCTGCTTTTGGCTGCACTAGAACATGAAGTGTTTCTGAAGTTTTCATGCTTTCCACAGTCCCTGTGGAGTCAAAAGATTCTTGACTTGTGTTGATAGCCCCTGGTAATTTCTCCAGAAGCCCATCAGATTCTTGGCATCTTGGTTATACTGAACTTGCTACTGCTATTTCTCCTTTTTTTTTTCCTGTTTTCTTAGACAATGATGTGGAAGGAAGAGCATATTTAGCATTCTTAYATATTTATATTATGTTTTACCATGAATATATATATATTTATATTATGTTTTACCATGAATTAAGAAAACCAGGATTTGGGGGTTTACATTTTTTTAATATTCATTTGTTATTAACATGCAGTGGAACCCTTTGTGAATGCAGCAACACTTTGTGAATACATAATTTATCTTCAGTTCCATTCCATTATACATTTTGTATTTAATCAATATAATATTTTAGTTGCTGTGCATATATATGCATGCTCATACATAAACATTGGAAGTGGGTAAAATGTAAATTCRCACATATTGGAAGAACAATTTTGCACAGTTTTTTTCTGGATARAAAAGGACCGAGGCAGCATTTACCTCAAAGCAAGTAAAGAGCAGGCTAATCTATCATTTCTGTGCAGGGGTATAACATCTGAAACCACAGCTGTAGTTTGCAATTATGCAGTAAATATGCCAATCATATGTTTGAAAAGAAAAGTGGGTTTTTTTCCCCTTTTTTTATTGGAGAAAGACGATATGTACAAATTGGAATCAAATTACAGTAGTGAAATGCACCTGACAATTTGACTGCTGGCAGGAAAAAAATAATCTGTTTCTATGACTGAAACTCCTATAGGATTTTTAGAGAACATTAAGTTATGKGAGTGGTAGATATCATTCTGAAAGGCTTTTGTGGAAAAAATAGTGAAAGAATAAAATTTCTTCATTTAAAATTGCAGTTGAGTCTTCTGTAGATGGGGTATAGCTGAGAAATTGTCCTTTTTTCAAAACTCTTGAAGCATTTTATTTTTTATGCAGGCAAAAGAAGATTAATTTGCCTTTTCCTGACAAGCTGCAAGGTTCACTAGTGTTTAAAGGGAAATGCATGCAATTGAAGAATRTTTTGCAAGTTAAAGTAAATTGTAAAAGCAAAATTACAAAACCCGACAGTATACTTTGGAGGTGCAAGATCTTTTCTAAAAGACAGCATAAATATAAAAATATTACAAATCTGAGAGCTCTTCTTGAAGCTAACATKGTGTCTGTAGCATTCTCAGCAGTTGTGTAGGCTTTTAACCAGAACCTTGTGTTTGCAGGATTGCATTTCACTAATTTTATCCAGATATATAAACTTTTACTTCAGTGGTGGCAAGCCATAAAATGAACATCCAGAGCTGCAAGGAAGGAAGTGGAATGCCAGTTCTCTTTAGACAGTTTTTGTGTTCAAGTAGGATAGAAATMTTGGCTCTCCTGAAGTCACCAAWAACTGTCTCAAATCCTAGAAGTCACTATTTACAGAAACTGACRCAGCTTCCTTGCCTATCTAAGAGATTAGGAAGCCCCCCAAAGGATAGAATTTCAGTTTTTATCTTGCATGTTTGTTGCTGTTTGTAGCACTTTTCACAAGATCTCCAAGTCTTAGGCTTCATGGAAAGCATGATTATTTTTTTCCAGATATTTTATTTCAGTTCTGATTGATCACTAGAAAAAATAATTGTGTGCCAATTTTATTTTATGCTCTTCATAATTTTCTAGCAGTTGCCTGAGTCTGAGGGYTGATCAGCCCTCCACATGGTCCTTTTAGACTGACTTACATCTTCACTATTTCAATCTTTGTTACACAGCAGCTGCCTTGAAGTATTTGCTCTGTGGTGACAGTGGTTTCCAAGCCAATATAGTGTCATAGGGAACATAGAGCTTGAGGCAGTATAATAGATGAGGCAATGTTGAAAAGGGCAAAAATATTTTCTTTCCAAAGCATATTTAGCACCTTTAGGGAAATCTTATCTAATTTCACATTAGCATGTATTTATATTTGTATTTTTACAAATATGACTGCAAAGGGTAATTTCTTGGTCTGAGATTCTTTGATGAAAGATGCTATAGATATGTGGAATACTTRGATAAAGTGTTGTGCTATTGATTTGCTCCTATTGGTATGTGGAGCTGAGATCAAAACAGCATGTACAGCAAGGGAGTAACACACATACATAACTTAAATTATGTGAATGTTGACTATCAAATATCAAAGCCTGCTTACATGCCTTATATACAGTGTTTGTAGARCCACCTATAGATCAGATCCCTATGGGGAATTCTGAGTGCTATTTCCTTCATAGACAATTCTGAAAAATATATTTTTTTAATAGTTGAACTGTAAATAGAGAATATTAATGCTAGRAATGTAAAGGAAATGTGGCCTTTGAACACAGAGGAGTGTTTTCATGCTTGCATGTCATTGTAGTTACGTTGAAAAACATGCATTGCATTTCACCTGTTGTGAATGTTGTGTCCTGTGTTCTTTACATGTGTAAACCCATTTGACATTGTTTTACATGCTTTTGATAGCTAAATTTCTTCTATGAATACTTGAGACATAGACGAAGCATCTTGCTTGTGCGCTGTACAAGTGCTAGAAAAAAATTGACGCACATTGATTTTGATGTTTGGCATACATTTTAAAGCTTCAYCCTAAAATGTTGTATTTCCCCTGAAGTGTTTATCCATTCTCTATCTGATAATCATCTGAGCCTCTGGGATGAGGAAGGTTATTTCAGGAACTGATTAATATTTTGTGTACACAAAGTAAAGGAATTTAAAGATAAGAGAAATACCCTATAGTGTGTAATCCAATAATTCATGAGAGTGAAATTCCCTGACTGCAGAATTTTTGAAATTCAGAAATGTTAAACATTTGAAAAAAGACTGCTACTGCTTTGGGGAGTGCTTGAGCAGGTAGGCAATGAGATGGAGGCCTTGTAATTTTTCATTAGAAATGGCTGACTAGTCTTCGACGCTTGGCTCTGGAAGGGTCTTTGTAGATTGTARGTGTGTTGGTCACATGCTCAGTAATGCCAGGCTTGGGTAGGCCTACCTCAGCTTTAACATCATCATGTAGTGTGCTGTGCATAGGAACYGTGGTTTAGGGTCTTTGGCTGTCACAGTGCCTGGATGGTGACACGAATGAAGACATGCAAGCTGAGGGATGGAAATCGCTGTGGCTGTTCTCCTCTGTCACTGGGACATAAGAGCCACACCAGCCATGAGGATAGTGCCCTATCATGTCAGTAAAAAAGGAAATGTTTATTTTTGACAGATGTCCAGTCATGACTGAAGAAACAGTTACCTCTGAGGAAAGAYTAATGGTAGTTTCCTTTCCCCAAGATGATTCAAAGCAGACATAGTCTATGAACTGGTTAAGTGGTGTTGAGACAACATGTCAAGGTGCCAGTGCTATAGAATAATGTAATGAAACATTAGAAAATATATAAGAGTTGAAATTAGATTTGGAATAAAGTTGGGATTTTCATTGCTCTGAATATTTGTTTTAATTTTGATGTGTGTATATTATCATGCTGTGTTTTATTCTTTACCATCTTCTGCGTTATTTCCATGGAATGTTTGTGAAGGAATATTAAACAATTCACCAAACTTCAAGTGATTGAGATAATCAAATAACACCAATGAAAATTTGCAGATTTGTTATGTATAGGTATATAAGTTTTTCTGTTTATTGCTGCACTGAAAGCATTTTTTCTGCATCCTTTGTCATGTTAATAATGGTCCTTACTTTAAGAACACCAGGAATGTTGTTCATTGGCCCTACATCTAAGAAATATAGGTGAAGTCAGTTTGCCAGGGTTCATATAGGAGGGATTCTGTCCATGTAAGTTTTTACTCAGTAAATGAAGACTGGTTCTGACTACTCCATTGGGGACTGAAGTTGCAGCAGGCAAGGCAAGGTATAGTCCAACATGAAAACTGGACTTAAGTCTTCATTGCCTCTTTATATGGTATATGTTAGATAAAACAATCATGTGCAAATAGTCCTTTTCTCCTCTTCTTTTGATTTTTAGTGCTACTTTCYAACCCTTTTGGTAAAGGGATGTGCCTTAAAATGCAGTCTGCCTTGTGGTAAGGTTTGTGAATCTTTTTTCTCTTTCCAAACAGTTGCTTTATAGTGAGCAAAACATGCAGGATGGTAGTCCCTAAAACCAATAATTTTGTCCTAGTCCTTTGCCTTATCCTTTGCTGACTTTTGCAGTTCTAGCATGAAAATGTCAGATTGGAAAGGGTCAATCCTTTGATCCTGTTCAATTTTTAGAAAGATCAAGGTTACAGATTTTTCCCAGCTGCAGAAATGTGGCTACCTGTTGTCCAAGAATTTATACAGAGACTCAGCTTGTTTAGCATACACTGCTGAGCAACCATCAAAGGTTAACCATTTTCCAACATACCAATCTAGCTGGATGCAAACCAACTACTTGATGARAAATGCTCTGTATCCTGCTACTGTTTTTCTCAGTATTGTAGTCCAACTAATTTTATTTTTTAAATTCTTCCTGAAACTTACCTGTGCCAATACTATTATGTTTTTTCATATTTTGTTTTCTTCGGTACTGAATGGTTCAGAAAATGGATTAAGTAATGCATCCTTCTGTGCCTCTGTGTGTGTGTGTGTGTGTGTGTGGTGTGTGTATGAAAAGGAATTGTGGGACAGGTAATATAAATATTGTAAAGAAATGAGCCTGGTCATGGAAACACCATGGGAAAGAGGGTTTGATTTTGCTAGAGCCAGAAGTTTCAAAGGGAAGGGCAGAAATGACCAGATTTGCAAGGGACTGCAGTATTTGAGATAAGACTACCACAAAGTTCTATGTTTTTAAGATTCAGACAGTGGCTTGAACGGTGTGTCTAATGTCTTTAGAAGACATATGCCAAGAAGTATTAAATTAAGCAAATAAAAGTGGAAGTCCTTAATATTTACTTTATTCTTGGCAAAAGATGTTGCAAACATTTTCTTCTGAGAGAGATGTCAAGATTCATAACTGATTTCAAAAAGATGAAAAYAAAATATGGGGACAGTAGTTGCATAACACCTAGAAGAGGTTTTATGTATAACTCACTACTGTATTCTTGATGGTCTTGTTTACAAAATCAGATTACTGTAATTTTATACATGTATATGATATTTTATATATTTTATGTAGGTGGTAAGCAAGATTTTGAGCCAAATTCTTCAACAAGGAAGTCCAGGTGTGTGGCAGACTGATAGCTTTCTAAGAAACCTGTGCATGAATCTTGTCAGTTTAGGCAGTATTCATTCTCCTCAGAAATAGGAGGCTGTGGTGACTCACTGTCAGAAGATATGGACAGTGCAGTGGAATGTGCATTTCTGTGAAGATGGCAGATTCTRAAGTCTCCCTGGCTCAGTGTGGAACAGGACAGACACACTGTGCTGTGCATTCTTCCCTTTGCATGGGAAGTGAAGGCACAGAGACAGTCAGACATGGTTTTCTGCCATGTGTATTTAGACTTGACAGTCTGCTACATCCCAGGGGTAGCAATGTTCATGGGCTAGTGGGCTTGGCAATCTGCAGATGGAGCAAGTCTTTTGAAGTCTCATGAAAAGTTGTGAGGACAGAAGAAAATGAAGAACTCACAGCATATGCAGTCCTCCACGTGCCATTTTGTTCCTTTATTTTGATCCATCTTCTTTCTCCTCTTCTAGACATACCCAGGTTCAGGCATTTCAGTATCTGAAAACAGATGCAGTGCAGTGATACAACCAGTTCCCAGGYGCTATAAGCTGTTCTGGCTAGTGTCCTAAAAATTGCAATAAAGATGCACAAAAGTAAAAGTTTCAGCAGACTTTTTCAATGAAGACAACAAAAATACACCAAAAGCAAGTGTTCCTTGCTAAAACCAAAATTTTGCAACTTTGCATTTTAGAAACACTCAGACCTCTGTTCTCCATCCCAAATTAATGGCCATAGGGAATCTAAAAAGGTTTTCTCCAACCCATCCCAAAGTAAATGAATAAATAAATAAGCAAATAAATAAAATAATAATCTAACAAGCCACAGATGCTTAAACTTGCTTCAGCTGCAATTCAGACAAAATCTTTGTGCTGCAGAGTGTTTTTGCATAGTCACTCTATTTCTCAGTGGCTGTTCTTGTGGTAGGGCTAGGCAAGTACTTTTCTCCTTAGTCCCTCTCTCAGTTCTCCACTGTTTTATGTAAAAGAGTTTTAATGACTGTGCCTGGATAGCTCTTTATCCAGCCAAACACCAGACTTCACAGAATGGTTTATGCTTTTATTAAGTTGTTTTACAACTTCTTCACTTCTCACTGGGCCTAACAAAACAAATTAAATGTGGAACTCCTAAGCCAAGTCAGCATTGCTTTTCCTCTCACTAGTCAAAATTTAAAAATAATGCATCCAGACATTTTAAAATCAAGAGATTTTAAATATTTATGTATCAAAAAGTAAGTATGCTATAGTGATGTAGTTTAGAACAGCTAAGAGTTTAAACAATGAGACAGTTATACAGTATTGTACAACTACTAAAATAGAGCAGGGGACAAGAAATAAACAAAGTGTTCAAAACATTTTTTTGTGATTTAGTATTTTTTACTTGAGCAGATGGTAGTAAAAATCACTTTTTGACAGGAGTTACCATTGCAGTTTAGTAAACAGAACTATATTATCATTTCAGGGGATTTTGATTTAGGCCTCTCTTCTGATAGCTGAACTATTTTATTTTGTTTTATTTCATTTTCCATTACATTGAAGAAATACCATATTCCACAATCATCCCTATTAAAGAAGCTGTCCAGATTTTCATTTCTGTTAAGACATTCTCTGTATTTCTTTGTGGTTGCAAAGAAGCATTAAGAAGGCCTGAACTTCAGGTAATRTAACATCACCTCTTTTCACTTTTCTTGTCAAACCAAAGGGAGRTAAGAAAATGCCAACTCCCAAAATGGAGTTACAGTCCAGTGTTTCTAAAGATTTCTCTCAGCAATTAGTAGAGACTATTTATTTTCAGGGCATGTTGTTCAATAAGCCTTAATTAAAAATAAGAATATTTTCTTGTCATGGAAGTACTGAGTAAGGTAGATGTTTGAATATTAACTCGGTGGTAGGCAATATCTCTTGTAAATCACACTTTCCTAGTGTGTCARTCCACATAACTCAGAGAAGGAGTGAGCTGAAAGGCTGGATGTCTTTCAGAAAGATGCATGGGCAGGCTTTTTGTTGTGGGGGCGACTTTCAGGCAAAATTAGCAAATCCAGTGACAGAATGTCTGCTTAGCTCATAAATCTCTAGAGAATTTTCAAGTTTAGCCTGGAGTGATGTTTATATGTATGTCAATGAACTTAAAATCAAAGCCCCTTGCCTGGCCTCCGGGAAAGGAAATACATCATGAGAATAGGATACCTTCCAACTCTAAGGATTCCTTATAATTTTCAACTGAACACCTCCAGGTTAATACTGTAGCAACAAGACTCTCACAGTGGAATGTATTGAACAGTCCTTTCTTGATTAATGTTGTACTTCTTCAGGAAGGACATAAAGGTCAAGGTTAGAAGGACTAAAGTGATTTACTAGCAGAAATCTGTTAGGTATTTTGAAGGCTGTTATTCAAATGTCTGCTTTATTTCCAAACAAATGACTGAGCTTGGATTGGGTGATTTTGATTCCAAGGCTGTTGGAAAGGCGAGAGCAGCAGATTTGTTACTATTATTAAATAACTGAATAAATAAACTTGTTAAGGGCCTTTCTAGTCTAGATTGCAAATGTCAGGCCCTTATGACTTCCACAGTTGATAAATGTCTTAATGACACATGCTATCTACCACTGCCTCTAAGAAGTGTGCCTCTGAGTGCCTCCATGCTATCAAAACAATCAGCATCTGGYTAAGTTTGTTTCTAGTAATGTCTAAGGAAAATTGATTTCCACTCATTATAAAACAATTTACCCCTTAGCTGGGAGCAGATTTCATCAACTCAAAAGTAATGAAATAGTGATGGCAGATTAACAGATTATTTCTAATTTATTCAGTTTTCATTTTCTAAAGAAGCAAGTATGAGAAATTATAAAATTATTAGGTTCTTTTTTAGATATTTGAATGCTTTTTAAGAAAGCATTTGGAATTCTGATCTGCCTATGTGATTGAACATCACTGAGAAAGTCAACTTCTATAAAATTTTTGTGTAATAAATTTAGACTATTTCTAGTCTAATGTATTAAAAAAAATCTAATCAGCCTCTACATTGTACTTTTTCAAAGCATTTACATATTTCTTGTATCTATTGGACTTAATACGTTAGGTGAAAATTTTAACAGGTTTGTCTTTTTAACTCAGAAGCAAACTTGAGATGTATCTTGTCTAAAATAATTTCTGTTTAAGAAATACTGTTCCACTGAGTCTTTGAGAAACTTTGCCACTGACCTCCACAAGAGCAATGGCCCATATCCTGCCCACTGCAACTTTACATGTTAGAGATTCTCCACAAGAAACCAGTTAGATGTACTTGTGTAATGCCTTTTGTCTGGATCCTTGGATAGACCCCTGTGGATTCACATGTAGCAGGATGAAACAGAAGGCAGACTGTATAGGCCACATTGARGCATTCAGAGCTACAAGCTGCATCCCAGATTAACATTATCCCTTCAGAAAATTCTACATTAACATATTTCTAGTGCTGCTTTCCTGTAGATCTCTCCCACAAAAGGCCACTCGTGGCCAAAGAAGAGACCTTAACTAACTCAAGTGGCACATCAAAATTAAATTCTGCTGATGGACACAGCTCCTGCTGGCTCCCCTCATGTTCCCTCAAATATGCCAGACTTAGAAATGGGGCCCATGGTCTTTCTATAGCATGTCCAGCAAAATTTCACAAAGTCATTTTAGCAGAAGTGTGTCAGATTATTCCCCTTTGGGTAATTCTGCGAAAAAGGRCAATCTGTAAGTTATTATCCCTGTTTCTAAATGTAAACTGATATTAAACATGTATTTTGTTCCTATAGACTAACTTCATTGACTGAAGAAGAGTTATGAGCAAGATATGCAGTTTTTTGACCCTTCTTATTTCTGGAAGTTAAACACAGAACAGGTAGAACAGCTTTACTGATCTTTAGTGACTGTTGGCATTGATATTGRTTATATTTCAATCCATTATCTCAATATTTTGTGTTTTATGATCTTGAATAAGTAGCTGGATAGCAATTTAAAATAGATAGATGTTTGGCATTTAGAAAAAAAAATTCTGTCATGAAATGATTGAGACTATAATGTCTGTTAAAATAATAAAAAAAAATCTGCAAGTCTGCTGAACTGATATGCCTAGCAGCAATGTCATTTCAGTTCTCTCCCTGCTAACTCCTTTATTCATCATCTCTCCTTTTATGCTTAAAAGAAGCACCTTTAAGATCAGAGAATTTAAGTATAAATGGTCTCTGGTCTCATAATTTTGATACTTTCAAAGTCAAAATTGAATTTGAAACARCTAGTTCATTAATGCCATGGGGGTTTTTAACTGTACTACCATGTGGATCGCTTAAAATTGAATAAAAAAATCTGTCTTTTACATATGGCAAATTTTAAAGTGAATTCTTGAACGTAACTTTGAGGAAAAATCAYTACATTTTGTCAATAAAAATTAGGATTCAGTAAGTCAAGTCAGGCATCAGCAGTGATTTTAAAACAGTTCTACATTAATGACCAAGATCTCTGCCAAGAACTTCATGATGAATCTTTTGGAATTAAAATGCAAAATAGGATGAGATAAAAGAAGGTCAAAGAGAACTTGGGTGAGACCTTATCAGGTAAGATTTTTCATTACTTTCCTCTTGTGTAATTTTTACTTTGGGTGCAAATGGATTGTAAAAGTTAATGATTTAAGAACAGCAGAATCCCATGATGAAATCTTGCCCACAGTGTTTAAATACAGCTTGAAAGATTAAGAACAGGTGATTCATGCACTATGTGTTGAAAAGTAGATTAATTCCTGGTTTTCTGATACATTCTATAATAATTTATGAATAAAAGTACAGGACTCTATTGGTTCTATAGAAAAAATGAATGTAATTTATACCATTATACTGACTTGATCATTACTAATGAAAAGAAAAAAAATGGTGGTGTCTCACTAGCTAGTAAAATTTCTCAAATAGACACTTCTTCTGAAATCTAGAGCATGAGAATTGTTAAATAAGAACCCGACTTGGACCATTAGTAAGCACCATCTGTTAAATGGTGATATAAGATTTTTACATTGAGAAAGATTGTTTCATTGTTAAATTTTATGGATAGACTTTTTAAACCAAATAATATTCTCCCTTTTTTTTTAAAGTTTAAGTGTTGTGACTGGTTGAAATGTGTGCATTTTCATACAGAGAGCCAGACAATACCATTTTTTAGCAGTGTTTATTTTTGTAAAAAAAAAAAGAAACCAATGAATTTGAAAGGAAGTCATCTGTCTTTTGATTGCACACTTTTTAAACAAAAATAATACAAGATGAAGAATGAAAAATACAGGTTTTATGTTGCTATGTCAAAATAACACCTAAGTCTATGAATGTTCAAAATTAAAATATATATACCTAAATGCTAAAATGTCTATTTTACATTATCTACAAAATGCATGTTCTAATCCAGCCCCAAATCATAGGAAAATACTTTGATACATATGAAAAGCTATAAACATAATGAAATTTTGAAGGGAAATACACATAAAAGCTCATTAAATAATTACAACAACAAATAAATAGTTTGTTCAGCTTTACTTTTTGATTGCTGCCATGCATATTTTAATTTTTGGTATACTGAGATAAGAGAAAGGTGAGCATGCAAAGCACTTTTTTTTAGAATTAATCTGAAAGCAGATACACGGTGTTGTATTTTAAGCTGTTGTCAGAAGATCATAAAACATGATATAAAAGGCAATAGATGTGATAAATGTTCTCAGGAAAACACACAACAAAGCATCATTTTACAAAATTGACTTCAGTGAATACTCTTGGCAAATTTTCTTTTCTTCCATGGCTGGAGAAATTGTAAAAGTTTATAGTGTGGTTTTGGAAGGCTTGTATTATTCCCCATCTTGAGCATTTGGAAAATCACCCAAAAAGTCCATATGCTGAGAATGCCCCTTTTGATTTTGGTCAAAGCAATAAGCATGTAGTGTCAACTGAGAACACAGCAATGGCAGACTTGTCTTTAAGCAGTCAGAATGGTAAAGCAAATGGTTACAGGTGAGTTCAATTTTGGCACAAGAAGAGGAAGATGAGAGAGCAGAAGATGTTTGACTTCTAACTTGTACTATGCTTGCTGGATTTACTGGCTCTTTTCCTTTCTTTGTGGTGCTGGATGGGTTTTGCTTGAGAGGTTCCCTCGAAGTTGTGGCTGGACTCATTGTGCTGCCTRGTGTATCGCTTGCACTTGCAGGCTGTGACCACAGTTATTTTATAGGTTCTTATACTTCCATCCTGGCACTGCAGCTGGATCCTCTGAGTGCGAGTTTTGTCATTGACACATCTCCACTCCTGCGAACTCCGCCTGCTCCAGTACTTGGTTCCGTAACCTCCTCCAATCCAGTTGGGCAGCAGTGGCAAAGGGAGGCATTCTCCAGCACACACCAGTTCTTTCAGGGGGTTAATGCTGGT
The DNA here is from genome assembly GCA_014549065.1 of Cardinalis cardinalis. NCBI lineage: Eukaryota > Metazoa > Chordata > Aves > Passeriformes > Cardinalidae > Cardinalis > Cardinalis cardinalis. Next base: position 11,413,629 of record JACDOX010000009.1, read on the forward strand.
GCACTGGCCGTCTGAGATGTACTTGGTGGATCTCAGCTCTCGACAACCAACTTGAACGCGATCTGCAGAATGCACAGAACAAGAAACACTGAGATCAGAATGGAGTGATTTCCTTAACCAGTCATTTTCACATTAACCAGGTATGTTTTACAGAAGTTAAAGCAGGCTGTAATCTTTACAGGACATCTTTTTACTGCTGTGTCCCCCAACACAAGGGCCTCAAGTGCTGATGGTATCTCTGGAWAATACCACAGCATAAAGAAATCCTAATGACATGCACTCCAGCAGTTGTGGTAGAAGAGGCACTTTTATTCTCTGTACTTCTTCTCAGGGACATACCTTTTAGAAGAGAAAAAATGCCCCAAGGGAAGAAATGTTTCCTGCTCGTTCTCAGTCTAGGGAATCTGCTCTGTGATGTTTACAATAATTATGTTGGATCATTAGCAAGGGGGAAAACACTGCTTTGGAAACAGTTGAAATGCTTTTAAATTAATTTCAAACAGTGTGTTTCTTCTTGTTCCATTGTTACAGTGGACTGAACTCTCCCATGAACTCTGCGGCTCTGAGCAGACACTGCAGAAGTGGTAACAGCTGAAGTTACCACAGAATGGGGTTCTGCCTATGAAGTTTGAAAGATTAGTAGTAACAATTTCAGAGGGGTCCTTTTGCCCTCAAGAGTGCACCATCTTGTAACTGTAGTAGTCTGTATATTATATGTAACATAGAGGATCCTGCAAATTCTCTCAAGCAGCTGACTGAGCCAACATGCAGTTTCTCACACAGGCATGTTTGTACCCGTCTCTGTGTGCGGCTCTGCGCCCTGCAATAAACACAACTGTTTATTTCAGTAATTATACTTTGAAATAAACGCCCACAGTGTGCTTAATTTTAATAAGCAATCTTTACTGTCTGTGCTCTCCCTCTTTCCGAAGGACAATTACGGCACAGATTCTACACACAATGCAATTAACTAACGCTTTTAAAATAGAAGTAATTACTAGAAACATTTCAGAATGAATCATAAAAGGCTTTGAAGGTACATCTACATATCACAGCTACAGGCTGCTTCTGTTTCTACTTGGATTTTTGGAAGCAAGGTCTAAACTGAGGCACTGTGTTAGGATTGCTTCACCCTGTCCTCTGTGTCTCGGGGTGGGCAGGAAGAGGGGACTGTAAATCTGCAGGCTGATCCCAGGGAATACAGACAGGGCTGCTCTACTGCCTGCTTTGCAGAAAAGATCCAAGCTTGCCTTCCTGCAGCTGCACTCAGGAATGTACCTGGAAGCATCTGGTCACAGATCTGAGTTTGTCTTTCCTTCTGTTTTTCTGTCTTCCCCGGCTCAGCTTTTCACCAGTGACAGCTCAGTGACAATGAATACCTACTGGGCTGTCCCAGTAATCTCATAGTGATGAGATGTTTCCTGTGCATTAAAACCCTCTAGCATTCATAAAAGCTGACACACCTGGCTTAGCTGAAAGGTATCGGTGTCACTTGTTGCCTTCACTTTCCAGGGATGACTCTATTTTTATCAAGTTGCTGTGGGTGGTTTGGTGTGTGTGTATGTTTCTCTATCTGGATTTCTTTCTTTTTAAGGAGGTGTGCAGGGTAGGGAACAGATAAAGTCAGCAGGTTTCCACATCCCCACATGTCTGAGTTATATACATAAAACTCAGAAGGAAAAGACGATATAAAAAAGGCAAGTTAGAGCAGAGATCATAGGTAAATTACGAGCTGATTTGTTTACTTTTGCTGGAGGTGTTAAGCGGGTAAGTGCTACGGCAGGAAGTAAAACTAAACAGCGGGAACAAAATTCAGAGTTTTTTATTGCACTTGAAAAGTAGCCCAGACACCTCCCCTGCCCGCAGTGGGAGGTGAGTCAAAAAAGCGAGCGCTCTGGAAAAGCCTCTCTCTCCCTTTTCTTTATCTCGCTTCCCTGCCGGATAGATGCCATAGAACCCGGCATTCCTGGATGAACCTCGCTCAGGAAGTAACCTGCCCGAGAGAGCCGGTCCTACAGGACTTCCCAGCACGGGGGTGGGAGGGCAGCTGGCTCGGAGGCCGCCCGGCGAGGCAGATCCCGGCCCGGCACCAGCAGCATCTCCCGTGGTGGCCCGGCTCCCGTTCCCTGGGGCGCCGCGCTCGGGCCAGGGGGCCGGGGGCTGCCGCGGGATGCGCGGCTCCGGCCGGGGCTCCGCTGCCGCTCCCGGGGCCGGCCCGGGCGGGGCTGCCGCCCACGGCTGCGGGGGAAGTGCCGCCGGTGGGATACTCACTGTTACGGTCGGATCCAGCGCTGCTGTAGTGCCTGCCTCCGTTCCTAGCTTGATTCAACGTGCTGTTGCTACTTGGGCTCGCCGCAGCGGGTTTAACAACGTGAGAATAAAGTATCTCTGTGGCATCGTTCTTGAAAGCCAAGTAGCTTCTCGTGGAGATGCAAGCCAGGAGAAAGCCGTAGAAGTGAATGGCAGGGAGAAGCATGGCTAGTTCAGGCTGTCTGACAAAGCTGGATGAAATCTTTTCCTCCTGCTTCTTCTGTGTAACTGAAATTGCTCTTGCAGGTTTCCTTTATATATTCAGAGAGGTTTGGCATTCATTCAGGTGTAAAGTTGTGGATAGCTTCAGAATGAAAACCCACAAAAGGGGTGGGGTCCCTACATGAGCTGCGAAGACCTTTCACCAATAGGAGAGAAGACTGCAGTAAAGGAGGAGTTAGATGCACTAATTGCAGGATTCCTATTTGGGGCTTTTGAGGGTATCAGAAAACKCTTAGGAACCAGCACACAGCAGCATTCAGGCTGAGACCTAGAGACTGCCGGCTCTGCCCTGCCATTCCCTATGGTCCTGCATGCCTGGCACTGTGGCATAATGTGACTAACACGCTGTCAGAATGAGTCTCTCCTGCCCAACTTATGCAAAGTTATGTACCCTCTTCTCAAACTGAGATGAGCTTTGTACGGATGCAAAATTTATAAAACTTACAGAAGGCTGCTAGTTACACAAATACTGTCTGCAATATACCAAAATTATTTTTAAAAAATATTGTGAATAATTTAAAGCTGCCTCTAGATGCTTTAAATTATGCAGCTTTGATCAACAGGGAGTACTGCAAGGGAAATTACTTGGTTTAGGGGAATATTCTCTCCCTGGTGTGCAGAGTTATAAGTCTGTATTTCTGTATCACCAAACATAAAAAGTGTCTCCTCTAGGCTCCTTAGTGCAAACGTATCCATATTCATAGCCTCTCACCATGCTCGTTCACCAAACTAGTCTTTTTTAGTTTTGTACATTGCCTAGAGCATTCTATATTTTAATGTATTATTTCATATGATAAAGGAAACAAAGAGAAAACTTGCAAATCTTTTTTTCAAAATTTTGGAAGAATAATCCTTACTTTGGCATAGTTTTTTGTTGTGGCATGCATTTACTTGATTTTACATAAAATTGCATGGCCCAGGTACAAGCACCAGTGTAAACTGAGGCATTGCCAGTATGCCAATGCTTGTCTGCATCATGGTGAATGCTCTATAGATTTTCAAAATAAATAAAATACCAGTGATCAACACTGAAAACTCTAGTGTTCTAACCAGAAAGGAAATCCTTTTCTTGGGAAAAAGCACAGCCTTGCAGAAGGCCATATTATGTAAAGATTAGACTGTAATCTCATTTACACTCTAACTGAGTTGGTATCTAAAGTCACACTGAATTTTATTGCTGTAATAAAATCATAAGTGGAACACAGGTTAGTTCCATCTATTGCCAGGATCAAAATCTGTCATTCAGAGAAGACAACTTTGTTTCACCCTAGTCACAAGCAGACATTTGTCTATTTTAGCAACACTTTCCTCTTGCATCACTAAGAAAGTTATCCTGGATTTCAGCAGGAGTAAGGACACATCCTCAGTGAGTGCCAAACTAATAGCTTTTGCTGAAAGGACACAGGAGAAACAGGAGTGTTTCAAGGTGAAGTGAGTTTTACTGGCAGAGCTGTGTGTGGGGAAGTTGAGTTGATTGCCTGCATCTATTATGACTAGCCCAACCCAGTTCTGGAATAACAAGAATGTTGCAAGGCAGAGTGAGATCTTTCAGCAGGGTAATGTATGGAGGAGTGGGATCACTGCTAACCCCTTACAAAATGCCACGTTCCACTCTCATGGAGAATCTAATCTAACCCCAAAAGCAAAGATGTACATTTTACCTTCCCTTAAAAAAACCCCAAGTTTTCTTAAGCAAATAATCAAAAAAGAAATGTACATGGCAGATCATCAATATTTCAGCTTTTTTTTTTCAATAGATGTGAACCTTGTAGATGTTGACATCCTATTTAATTTTTTTTTTCATATTCACAGATCATACAGATCTTTACACATCTCACCTACCCTGCAGGATAGTCTCTGTGCTGAACTGAGCCATTGTAATTAAAAGCATGGAACCAATTTTCCACTTATCCACAGTACCTGTGTATACCAGTCAGGATACCTCTTCCTAGTAGAAAGATTTTCCCACATTAGACAAGTCTTTAAAAAGTCAGAGGTTACCTTGAGAGGTATTTTCTTTGAAATAAGGCATATAATCTTCTCACTGAGAAAATGAATGGGACTTTGGAGTTGTTATAGGGCTGGGTCTACAAGGAGCTTGCTGGGCCTCAACCTTTTCAGCTTTCAATGAAAGCTTTCAATGAAAGCATCCTTTCAAAATTAATCTAGATTAAACCGTTAAGTTTGTCACGTACATCTCTTGGTCTTGTCACTTAGGAGAAGGAAGACCTCAAGAAAAGCCTTTCTGCCTTTTTAAAGGAGAAGTTTGGCTCTGAACTTGCCACAGGAAAGATAATGCAGATTACCTAATTTTTCTGTGCACTAGGCACTGAGTAGACATTGTTTTAATTTTATTTATGTTTTCCACTTGTTACATATATTGTATGAAAATGTCGTGATTTCAGTTTCTTGGTCAGTAGTGTCACCCTCCCTGCTTTGAAAGGTAAGCAGGCTTCTGAGGAGTTTGTTAGTTTGTCATACTTTCTTTATCAAACCTAGAGCTTGCAGTCTTTCACTCTTTCTGAGTCTCCCTGAGAGAGATTAGAAGTTGCTTGAAGGAATTCTGATCAGGTAAATTTGGTTATTCTTCCTCAGTGAACTTCAGAATAAAAAGGTGTTTCTTGTTACTTAAGTCAGAATGAGTTTCCAGACTTAAAATACATTTTGCTATCATTAGTTAAATGTTGTGATAAGTTCTCAAAGGTGAAGGCTCTAAGTAGCCTCGTAGCCTCCAAAATAGACTCATACAGTGTATATTCTGTTCCCATTCTAGTCAGATTTGATGGCTTGTGTCGAACATTGCTCTGCTTAATCTGTAATATTGGCCATAAGGAATATATTACACAAGGTCTTTGAAGTCTGTGCTGGCTTCCTTTTTGCCCCTGGGCATAACTCAGGATGTTCTTATTGATCTATAAAACTCTATGAGCTTTGAGTCCTAGGCAGTAAATTCTCTCTCCTTTATCTTCCATTATGATGCTTAAGATTAGCTGGGGCATACTGACTATACCTGAGTGTCTGGAGAGGTTGAGTGCTCAGTGTGAAGGATCCAGGAGTCTGGATTTCAATGCTCCCAAGGATACAAGAGAGCTTCATTCTGCTGCTTGGCATAGTGCAAAAGGACCTTGTTTATTTAGGTACTTGAAAAGTGACTGTGGGGAAGACACAGGGCAGAAATYCATTAACCAGATTAATTTAAATGTTTGTACATGTAGCCAGGGATAAAAAGCTACATTTAACTACATGCTTTTTTCAACTGAACTGCTCCTCATATATTAACAGCCTTCCTTCTGAGTAAACCTAAAAAGAGTGGTAAAGCCATCCATCACTCTTCAGAGAGAATGGTATCCAGAGTTATCTGCACCTCAAATCTTGCTTTTTGCGTTTTCTGTGATGGAGAAACCACGCTCTCTCAACGGATGTGGAATAATATAAGGCATACGTTCCATAATGATCCCAAAAGAGAATTCCCTTCTTCATAGTCATTTATAAGTCTGTCAGGATCCCATTCTCCATGTTTCTTAGACACTCTAATGATGTCCAAAGGGCAAAGTTTTGTGCAGAGTGCACACACCTGTCTAGCAGCACAGAAGAGCCACAGGGAATAGAAGAGTATGCACTGACAAGTACAAATGACTGCCAGAGAGCTTTGCAAACCACATGATCACTGAATGTGCACCAAAAAAAAGAAGGAGTCCTCAATTTTTCCTGAAACTTAGGCCTGCCCAGTTGTAATACTGACAGAAAAGGGCCAGAATTAGAATGAAGGTGTCATGGAAAGAAAGGTTCAAAATTTGTGTTTAGATTTTTATTGTTAGTTCCAAGAAGAAGACCACTGCACTTTTGACTTGTTTTGAAGCCAGATACTTTGAGAGTAAGCACAGGCTCAGATAAATGATTGCAAAAAATAAGCTGACATTTATTACTTTGCACCTTAAAACAGAAAGGACTGTCAGGATATTTTCTGTTAAGCAATAAGTATATTAGTAATGTACTTCAAAGCTGCCTGAAATGTGATTTGGAGCTTGATAAGAGAACTTGTCTGAAAGTGAGGTAAAACTGTAATAAACGCAACTGTTGAGAACTTGTAAGCTGTTGTGCAACATTAGCATAGTTTTAAAGCTCATACAGAAAACATGTTAGAGAACCAAGATGCCCTCCCATGCTGCAAATTCTAAAACCAAATATTTTTTGAATACTGAGGTTTTTCTGTACTGACACTTTTTAATTTTCTCAGTAAATTACATTTGAGAGATTCAATGGAAAACATAACATATATTCTCATTAATAAGAATTACTAATTAGTTCTGATTTATGTCTTCTTCATCTCCCTGAATGCCATATTACAATTTTTTTTTCTGCTTGCTCTTATACATAATGTAGACAAAGTAATTTAGGTCAGGCTGTGGCTTCAAAGGAGGTAAATTATACTTTTATCAAAAAAGACATTAAATAGACTGAAAAGGGGGGATTTTTCTTTTTTTTTTATTCTAGGAAAATTTACAGTAGAGTGAAGAACCCTTCTTGAACATTTGCAATAAGATTTTAAGACAAATTTGAAGACAATGTGGCTTATCATCCAAACCATATTTTACGATTTCTGCATGTGTTGAAGAAGAAAAATTAGCAAAACATTTTACAAATTAAAAAACAATGAGAATAACAGCCTGTTCATTGGTGATAACATTTTTGGAAACTCTTAGATGACACTGAAATGTAGCACTTCTCTTTTCAGGAAATTTAGGACACAAAAGGTGGAATTTTTTCTGTTTTACTACACATAGACWCTGAAGTGAACTGGACCTTGGTATCTACATATTTTGTAAAGTGTTGCTCTAAGGAGTGAAAGTCCTATTGATTTTCAGTGAGCCAGTCACTTAAATGCTTTTGAAAATTTTACCCTCAGGTTAAAATTCTGAAACTCCTACTCAGTGTTAAACAGGCAAAGTCCCATCAGCATGCCCCAGTTGCAAATAAAATAGAAACTGAGTAAAGGTTTTGAAGTCTGACTTGTCTCTTTATGTGTAATTAACTGAACTCTTAATATATCACTATGTTTCAGTAAACTGCTTTGTGTTTCTAATTATGTGGTCTGAAATGATTACAGTGTATTTAAAAAATGCACACTCTACTACAAACCAGCAAAAAAATTTTGGCACAGTGTCAGGATTTCCAAGGCAAACACTTGCCAAACCTGTTGTTAGATCCAAAGTCATAATTTAAAAACAAGCCTACAAGGTATCTGGAAGAAGATCCCTCTTTCCTTCCTTCTGCTCCATCTCCCACTCCCTTTACAAGGAAATCACTTTACATTATCAAAACAGAACACTTGCTGACATTTGTCTCCTGGTAGGAAACTTGCCCCTGCTACGTTCGGATTTTAGTTTCAACTAGTGCACATTCTTGTTAAAGAAAAAAGTTACCTTCACCAAGAATGATAGTGTCCAAATTCTTCAATCAGATAAACATGCAGAATTCCCTGCTGAAATTAAGGAAGCTCCTAAGGGCAAAACCTGGCCCCAAATTAGAATTTTAATAATTGTAATACTGTATAATCCTTTCCCTGCCAAGAGACAAAAATGGCCCATCCTGCACAAAAAATTCACAGGTTTACCACACACTCAGTCAGGGCTTCCACCTATGAACTGCAATATACTTGATCAAAGTCTATAGAGCTTATTTGATTAAAATTAATCCGTCCGATATGATGGGGCATTTGGACAGTACTGAGAATTTCTTATTTGCAGATGTGGGATCTGCAACAATCCAGCAAATGCTTTCACATTATCACCCCAGCCACAGTTTGAAACACTGAGAAGGAGCATTAATTAAAATGGAAATCTGTCTCTTTCTTAAAGGATCTATCTTGATGTGTTGTTTTTAACTCCTGGCTACTGAGAGTATTTCCTTCCTATCAGAAATTAGTTTTACCTATTTTTTTAGTTTCACCTATTTTTTTTTTTTTAGTCCCAAACTGTTTCATGCAATAAATTAATGAATCAGTCTAAATGAAATTAAGACACAAGGCTAAGTATCATCTGACTACACAGACACTACTGCCCATTCCAGACTTCTCTTCTGGTAATTTTGATTACCTTGAATTCACATGTAAAAAGAAAACATAACAGGAAGAGTTGATTGAGATCTCAGTGGAAGGCTCTAGAATCTCTTTAAAATTGCATTTTTACTGAACTAAAGCTTAATAAAACTGATTTTGGCTACGAAACCTTACCTTAGAATGGAAAAATGCACACTGAGAGTTAAGTTTCCAAAATTCTAGGGCTAAATGCCTAATAGTTTTTAGGCATTTTTACAGTGAAAACATTTTGTTGTTGCAGTTGAGTCATGCCAGTCACAAATATAACACATAGAAACACATGCGCAGTCTGTTTGGTGAAGAGTGTGAAAAATGTTATTGACATGAAGTTGAGAGGTGGGAATGAATATTCAGTACATTCCACCCATTCTCCAGGTTCTATGTAAAATTTAATATCAAAACACTTCAGGGAAGAACAAGAATGGCAACTCTTTGCAGCCATAAATGTCAAGATTTCAAAATCTTTTCTTCAATCCAAGTCAGAAAAAATCTTCACACTGTGAGTCTCCTTACAGAAGAAAATTCAGAGAAAGAACAAAATCTAGCCAGATATTACTATTTTTTATTTTTTCTCTGATTAATCTTGACTTTTAATAGTGGCAGTTCACCAGCAATAGGATAATCCTTGCCTTAGGTTTTAAAGGATTATTCATCTCATCTTATTTAAGCTCAGAAGTCATTTAGTATGCCTTCATGGTAATAAATAATTGTTAGCAGTTGTTGCTTCACAGAGTTTTAAGCAAAAAAATCCTCTGGCCTGAAGTGCAGTGGGATTTCAGTTTTCATCTACTGCTCTATATATCTATATGGTCACAACAGATCAGCACTTTGAATTAAAATGTAGTTAAATTTGTATGGTTACAAAACAACAATGAAACTGCTGTCAGCAGAGATAATCAGCAATGATTATTTTAAAATTACTACTTTGAAAACTAAACTTTGTCCATTCTGCTCAAAACTGGCCATAACAGTAGCTCTTGTCACTGTTGCACCTCACATCACAGGAACTAAACAGGCTCAACAACAAACACATGTTACACAATATTCAAAACCTTGACTCTATTTATGCCTGTAACCTTCAGGCAACTAAGACATTCTTTTTCCAATGCAAAGCATGGTTGTTGTGACCAACATTTATTTTGGGACTTCAGTCTTTACTCTTCGGAATGGCAAACTGGTTTAGATGACTTATAAACAGTACTCAAGAAAGGAAATGTCAGAACATTCTGTTTGTTCACTTGGTCTTTCTGCAATTCTTCAGAGCTTTTCAAAGTGTTGCTTTTCTAAAGTGTATCCTAGGATGGAAATGTTAGACAAATAAAGCTTTCATAACTGTCAACATCTGAGTTTGTTTTTCAGGAGAAATATCTCCAATAAATTTTCACTCTGAAGAAAACCAGAGTAGGGTCCTTCCTTCTTGGAGTTTTCATCTAAAATGTAGCTCTCATCTCATGTATTCATGCCTGCCTGATTAGAACAACAAAACACTTTTTACTGTAAATGGAAAATCCTGCAGGTGGAAATTCCTGGCCTGATTCTCCCCTGATGGTAACYAGACTGGCCTCTTGTAAGTCTTGGAGATGCCCATTTACTTTGTAGGGCTGGATGTATTAAGCCGCCTTGGTACGAACAGCCAGTAAGAGATGGTATTTTGCTTAATTTTTGTTTTTTCTCATTACATGCTACCTTTGCTACCTCTTAGGAGGGTAAGATCATGAAATCTTGTCTTCCAGCCTCCCTTGAGAGTTTTGCCTCACAGATGCTCATTTCCATCCACCTCTTGCACAGCTGAATGGAATTAGCGCCCTGTGCCGACTCCCTCCTTTTCTTTTTCCATTGCAAACTCTGGCAAGCTGTTGGAGCATGAGAGGTGTGATAACAACTGCCTGGCATTCCTGTGTCTGTCCACCTGGCTCCTCTTTGCGGGAAGCACATTTAGCAACCAGAAGAGGAGACAGATATGCTCTGGGAGCATATCGCTCCAGAGATTTTTTTTCACAATTGAATCTTCAAGGAAGGAAAAGCATTTGAAGTACCTATTAAAGCTGCATACTTGCACAATGTCAGAAAGAGCCAGTAGATTAGGCAGGTCCCAGGAGGCAATCTGGGGACATATTTTATAGATTTGGTATTCTGAGGAGATTTTACAAGTTCCTATGATTCTATGAAAGTACCTGTTGCTATAGAATTCCTTACAACAGTGGTGAAACATATTTAAGATGCTTTCTTACTTTATGCAAATCACATAGAGGAAAACTAGTTAAAAGTTACTTCTATATGTAAAGAAATTATAGCATAAGTTTTGCATTTTATAGGTGTAGAGGATGCCAGTAAATGTTATAGCTCAAAAGCCTACCTGAACTTTGAGGTTTTGCCCTCTCTAGCTGATATAAAGTTTCATGACTGCTTCTTACTTGAACTTTACCGCATTTACATATGTAGCCTCTTACAAATTGTGCATAGAATAGATGTCTTTTGCTCTTTCTAACAAATAATATAGAGAACCGAAAAGAGGATCTCATATGCAGAATAAACTCTTTTGTTCTGGTCAACCCAATCCACAATTCTTGCAGACATAGTATCAGTATAAGGTCTGTTAAGAAAAGAACTAAAACTGAAGTGCTGGATTTATTAATTAATTACTTTCACTGTTGTAAAGTGAGTAAAGTTGTTATTTTATTACAATTAATTCAATCAACAAGTATAAACAAAACCAAAATGATATGATGGTTACTAAGGACAGAGGAATGTATTGCCATGAAATGCATTTTATTGTGCATTCTAGAAAACACTTTAAAAAATGTTTCAGTTAAATAATTTGTTTTCTAAACTGTCACAAGGAAGAGCAATCGATGCTTTTTGCTTCAGCAAGGGATCCTTGCCGAAGTCAATAGAAATCCTTCAATCATCTCACAGGGAGTTGTGTTTAGAGCCTCCATGCAGTAAAACACTCACCAAGGGAGTAGCTGGCCAAGTTCTGATGATCTGTGTTCTGAGGTTCTGAGTGTGCACTTTAAAATAACCCAAAACATCTCTCCAATAGGTGGCACATAAGATTTCATAGTCTAAAATGTAAATACAGCTATGATATGTCACCACCAGCCCAGAAARCTCTTCGGTAAGAAGTTTGGACTTAAAGGCCAATATGAACTTTAACTGTCTATATGCAGCCATCAGAATGGTCTTTTTACTAGCTTTGGCTCAATTAGCATTAGATTCACATTTCCATGTTAAAAAGAAACATTCATCGTATTTATGAATAGCATGGTTATAAAAGTTTTAATTTATCCAGCTTGTTTAAATAGTTTACATCTTTTCATTGTTTCCATTACTTTATGTTTATTACTAGTGTCAGCACACTTGTGCTAATTATGTGATGGCAGTGCTTCCCAAGCACTCATTCCAAACATCTGAGGGAGGACTTTATTCATTCTTCCTGTTAGAAGTGTAGTCTGTTATGAGGTCATTAGTGAACGTATCATATCCTTCCCCCCAGTATGCATTACTTCCTATGGGCACTCAACACTGAGGCTCCAATTTCAACCTCATGCCACATGCAGTAATGCCACTATATTAAAAAAATTGGGGACTGTCCTTGAAAGAGAAATTTGGGAATCCTCCCATTCCCATTTGGTCCTTTTTGTATCACTAACAGTTCTTTCTTTTGATACAATAGGTAATGTAGCAGTGACTTAACACCACGTCACCACATAAGACTTATCACACTTTCTGAAGCTACAATACCTGAAAGAACTTGAAAATATCTTAATTATCCCACACAGAAAGATTAAAGGAAGGAAGAAAGTCCAAGGAATACAGAGGGTGCTTAATGTAATCATACTTCAGGATTATTCTTGGCTAGGTGTGTTGCAGAGGATTGAAGTCAGTCATTGTTTGCCTTATTACCTTATTACCATATGAGGAGCAGAAACACTGAGTGTGCTCTCCAAATCTAGCCTTCAGCTTTGTGGCACACATAATCTTTGCATGGTAAAAGTTCAGACTGTATCCTGAACCTTAATTGGCTTGGGCTCCAGCATCAAAAGATGGCGGTGTGCTTGAAAATGTCTCATTAATCTAATCTCATGATTTTGGGGCCATTACAATGCATTTTACGTCTAGGATTTGCCTCTCTGCTGTCAGGCATGTGTGGATCTCTGAATATTCTCAAGACCTGATTCTCCCATAATTCACACCACAAACCCTTAAACTAATACCGAGGCGTTACTTAGATGAGTGCCAGGAGGTGGAAAAACTCTCACTCCTCTCAGAAACGTTGATTATACTCAGTGGCTTTGTGTGGGCCAAGCTTTTGTTCAGGCAGCCTGCCTGGCCCACACCCAGGCAAAATCAATCATAGTAATGGTTCATCAGCTAGTACTGGGAGGTTGGTTTTCTTTGTAACAGTGTAAATTATTTAAAACCAAGCTGTGAGTGGGCTATGTACAAAAGTAGAGATGGAAAAATTGTGGGACGTGTGGCTTAGGATGCCCATATGTGCAGTCAAACCCACTTTTCAGTTTGTAGTCTAGACATGGCCTTATGGCTTGGATTTGGCAATACTGAACCTCACAGAGATGAAAGTAGGATTGAATACCCTAAGGCAGATAGATTGGAATGTGGAGAAAACCTAATAATGCAGGTTACTTTAATGTCTGCAGTATGACTGTGGTCAATCCCTCTCTTTTAAATGGGGAGGGGGAATTTCATGTCATCAAAATTTGGCAGGCACAATTCAAGACAAATAGTTTGAATCTCTAGTGAGTGTGGTTTGGAAATGAAATTAAAGTTTCTAATACATTTCTGTAAATTTTCTTTCTGAATATTCAGCTAAACACAGCTTCTCTCTTGGTGGCAGCTGTAATAATAAAATATTTTACATTTATAAAGTGCTTTTTATCCAGAAAAGTCCCAACAGACTTTAAAAACTGCATTCAATCGGAATTGCCTAAATATGACTAAACTGCATGGGGAGCAACAACCAGACATGGAGGCACAACACATACCCTGGGCTACAGAAGTTTTGGCCATGAACACTAGACTAAATCTCTACCACTACTGAATGAATACTACAGTTTTTATTTATATTAAATGGCCAGGACCCTGGATTTTTCAAAATACGCAGTTGATTGTAAATTTCACTGAGTACCTGGAAGGGTAGAAGCAGTGAAATTATTTGGTTGGGATTGGAACAGTAAAAGTCTGCATGTTTTAAAGCTAATGCTTAGAGTGTTAGGCTTTGCTTGACAGATATATCTGGATAATAATTCCTATGTTTTCCATGCTGCTGAGAAAGTTGTTAGGTACAAAGCCTTAGTGAAGCTGCAGACAAGCAAAAGTCCTTTCCTACAGGAGAGTGAACTGAATATTAGCAGCATTCATTTGCCTGATTGGTATGCTTTGCTAAAAATAAAAAATACTAAACATAGCAGTAACTTTGAAAGAAAATAAATACTTCATGCAGGCAGCTAATATAAGTAATAATATTGGGTGAATGTATATTAAAATCACAGGCTTTTTCATGAAAGTGGAATTAAAATGGAGAATGTAGTAAGTGCTCTTTCTGTTTGCTTGCAGAACTGTCATGTAGCATTGTATTTTGGCATCAAGTATGCTGGAAGATCCAAAAATGCTCGACACAAGTCAGGACTGAAATGTCTGCTTCTTTAGAGGCAGGAACTCTCACACAGTTCAACTGCAATTGTGCATAAGTAAGGCAGGATCTAGCTTGCTGAAGAGCAGCTTGAAATGCTGAAATGTTGCTAGTTAAGATTGGAAAAGTTAAGGATTTACTACATGGCATCAGAAATACTAAATCAAATTGAAACTGCACTTTTGTGTATTGAGGCAAAAGTCTCAAGAAACTAAAGAATGTATTTCACCCAATGAAACAGATTTTTGGTTTATGTATTCCATGCTAGCTTACTCCTGCCAAAGGGCCCGTCCTCATCCAAGCATTTAATGTAAATTATCAATAGAACACTTAGGGACAAAACACAACTCATATGGTACAGATACTAGAAGTGTATGCAAAACATTTCAAAATATATATTTTCTTCCCTTTCGAAAAGTAAATTATAATCTACATACTTCCTTTTTTTCTTTCTTTTTTTTTAACAAGTTTTTGGAAGAATTCTCTTAAAATTGGACCAACTTCATTTTAAAAGAAAGTAGTGATTGCAATTGATGTTGCTTTTTGGGACCTGTTATTCATGAAAACATTTTTTAGCTTTCCACACATGGTCTACTGGCCAAGTTGTGCATGTTCTCTGTCACAAACTGTAAATTCTTTAAGAAAAACAGAAGAGAAGTACTCTTTTTGTAAGTGTATGAAATGCAAATTTTTGTTGTTTCTGATTTTATGTTTGTAGGAGAAACACAAAAATGGAAAATTGATTTTGGATGAAGTCTTTAAAAGAGATTAAGAAAATCAGCTGTCCACTTTAGTTGGTTCACAAAGATGGTTTATTTTCTATCATCTGGAGATTTATTAGAAAAAGACAATCATTAAAGCAAAGCACTGTTTTTCATTACAGCCCAAAAATATGAGACTATGAAAGCCACAAAAAATATATGTAAATTATTAATTCTACAGGCTACAGATATGGCAAAATACTTGATGAATACACATAAAAAATATTCAAATGTTATTTCTTAAATAGAAGAGTAAACAGAACATAGATCAAATTTTATTTCACTTCTCAAGGCTTGTTTGAGATTGAAGGGCAAGGGGATACTGCCAGCTGATTTTATGCAATACAACCAGGTTCTTTTGTACTGAACTTCATTACCTCTATTGACTAAAGCACATGTTTCAGAAAGACACTGAAATGTGAAGGAAAATTTCTTCAGAGATGTGGAATCTATCCCTTCTGCTAATCTGGACCTTCTCCCTTGTTATTAAGAATATATATCTTATCTGTAGCTGAAAGTTTGGGATTTCATTTTTTGACCACAAAGACTTCTCAACTACAATACTGCTAGAACTTTCCTCTGTAAAGGTAAAAGCACACTAGGTCTCAGAGATCTCCAAGTCTTCTTTTATTTCTCTCATTTATCACTCTTCAGTCTCTCAGACAATGCCAAACTACTTAGCTGAACACAAAGGAGTTATTTTTGTCTCTAAGAATATGGCATGAGGCATGCTATACACAGAGTACAAAACATCAAGGCATTCATGACAAAAACCTAATATAAGAACAGTGCTGTCAAATTCTGAGCAGTGTAAGAGTGAAGAATACCTTAATAAAAATAGTTATATCTGTCTTGATCTTTTACAAGCTTTGCTTCATCATGCAGATAGGTACTTCTAGAAAATGGATTAGTTGAGGTGGACCCCCTTGCCTCTGTTTCTTGGAGTTTTTTAAAAGATCATATAACAAGAACTGGGCCTATTTCAGGCTGGTTGCTAATTTTTCACTGGATGCTGGTGATTTGTACCTCTGCACAGTCCAATTTTGCATTCTTTCTAGAATCATCTTGCAGTATAAATTCCAGATTCATTAGACTGATCTCATTGAACTGTACTGGCTTATGAATAAGTTCTACAGACATTGTCTTAGATTCTAAAGCTGTGCACAAATTTGGAAGTTGATGCTTTCATGGACATGAAATAAATGCCTCCCTAGAACTTGTGGGATGAAGGTTGGTGTCATTTGATGTGAACTGGGAGCAAGGTTACATGTTCAGGCGAGCACTGTGGTTTCAGACCAAAATTTCCATCCCCTAGAGGTATATTTCTATATTTCTTCTGTATTTCATCAGGCAAACACATGAATCTGCAGAAGGCCTTAGCAATTATACTGATGCCCCACATACCAGTGGAGTGTGACAGTCCAGGAGCATACCAAGGAATAAAGGCAGTGAATGCTGAATTTTAAACCACATAAGGGTACATGTAATTGCTCCTCATGCTTCATAAGTGCTATAGAAAACACTGGGAAGTAAAAACCCTGGAAATTCTACTAATAAACAAGGACTTAACACAAAGATTGGAAACTAGTTAGAAAATCTGAGACAGAATATAGTGAATAAAAGGATGGAGCATACTATTAAATAGGGTGCCATCATCACTAAGCACTTTATACCAAATTATGAGCTCTACCTCAAACATTTCATAGAAATCTTATGACTTAAAGACAAAAGAATCCTGAGTTCTTGGGCTTTTCCTTTTTTTCTTCCTCCTTGGTTTTTTTGGTTTTTTTTCTTCTCTTTTTGTAACTGTTATTTACTTGTCATTCTGGGCCTCTACATAGGAGGTCACTCCCCACAAATCATGCTGCTTGAGAAGTGGCTAAAAGATGGATGAGGACAAGGCATAGAGCTGTGCTGGGGGAATGTCTCTTGGGAGGACTGCACAGAGCAGGGCCAGAGGGAGGCCATGAAACAGTGAATCCACCTCCTGAACCACGACAGCTCTAGAACCTACCTCCTCATCCAAAGCAGATGCTGAAATGTACACCAGGAAAAGAAATGTTGATGCCCTTCAAGGTTAACTAAATCAATCACAACCATGAGTGTGGGATCTATGTGGTGTCGAGTCAATCTCTTTTTACCCATACTTATGTATCTACTTGTCCAACAAAGAAATTGCCATTGGCAACAGTTTAGTTTAGGTGACATATACATACAGAAGGACACACTACAGGAACCATAGATTCTATTTTTATTTTCTATTTGGTTTTTCCTGACTTACTGTTTTGCTAGTAGAGATTTTAAAATGATACAGTATTCTTTCATAAACACAACCAGATTACACTCAAATACATACCTATGGCTTCATTCAGTAAAAAACCTTCAATTCTCATCTTGTGGTTTTCTGCGAAATTTTTTCAGTCTGTCACATTTCCTTTCTCTATTGTTACTAAATACTCCATGGGGTACCATAAGTGAAGATTCAAGAGAATGCTCTATTGTAAGATCTTCCTTTTGTGCTGGCTTTTGTCCTGGCAGGAGATAAACCATCTTCTTCACTCTGTCTGGGACACAGATGGGTATGGGCAACATTCTTCCACTATTGAGTCATTATTCAAAAGGATCTATTTTTCCACTTTTTAGTGGCCTCCCTTTTTCAAAATTTTGTCACTGAGTAGACTGTTGAGTATTTAATATTTATATAAGCTTGGTCTTTTCCTAAACCAGCTTGAATTGATTAATTTAGTGTCAATATTCTCTAAACCATGCAAAATTTCTTCAGTTGTAATAAAATACGGACACTTTAGATCTTCCTGACTCCATTGCTTGTTGAAAGATGAAAATGGGCAAAATGTAATGCAGCAATAAAGAACACTGTTTATCATGGGGTTTTTTCCCCAGATATGGCAGCTTAATAAACTGTAAAATTTGTCCTTGAGCATTCATGTGTAAAAAAATGTTTGTGAATTTCAAGAATCTGTTGTTGGTATTTGTGAAATATGCACACAACTGTTCTTTCCTTTAGGTGGGTCCCAAGGCCTATGTTGTGATAAGGTGGATAAATGTACTTAAAACAAATGTTTATATTTGCAAATACATATTTTTGTACTATAAAATATGGTTTTGCTCAGGTATTTACAGTTTTGTAGCCATATTCAATCTCACTCTAATGATAAGAAGCAGTATTCTGATGAAAATCCGTCTCAAGCATGGCCCCTAAGTAACTGAGACTATCAGACCTTTGTGTTTGAAGCATTGATTGTAACAAAGTTCAAGCGCTGATGATACCCAAGGCAGCACTTAATCACTGAAATTTTAGCTTGTGCTTCTGCAGTATTTATCATGCTTTTTTTCACATCACAAAGCAATCTCAAAGCATAGAAACCAGGTAGCTTCTAGATAAGTTTGATCTAGATGATATTCTCCAAAAGCACAGATGCAGGCTATCTATCTATCTATCTATCTATCTATCCATCCATCCATCCATCCATCCATCCATCCATCCATCCATCCCTCCATCCATCCATCCATCCCAGAAATACCTTCCTGAAATGTGTGATGTGGCTGTAACTCATGCCAGAAATGCGTTCCCAGTAGCCTGCACTGCTCACTAACGCAGACATCATTCACATGGCTCACCTCAACCTACCTGCAGAGCAGAGATTACCAAGAAGGGCTTTGCCAATCTGACTGGAAATTTCAGCCCATCCAGCCAAGTGAACTACAAAATGGAAACACAACTGGGGCAGGCTCTTCTATGCTCGAGGATTCATTGCATGTACCTAAGTTACGTAATGTATTAGCTAGGTAAAAAGCCCTGGATCAAAACTTTTCTCTTTAGTCAGAGTCCAGAACAATTAATTTCTAGAATATGCTTTTTTTTTCCCCCTTGGCTTCAGAGGACAAATGTGTTGAGAGGTGTCCTTAGAAACAGAGTATTCTACTAAATTTTCTATCAGCAAAAAAAGAATTTTGAAGAATTTTGAAGACAGCATTATTGACAATGTGTGTTATGCATTTGCCTGAAAAATGCATTTTGTCTGCTATGTTTATATTTCTCATGAAGCATGCAAAGAGAGAGATAGAGTTTCTTTTTTAATACTAAAAAAAATGGAGACAGAATTGCATCTGTGTATAATTATAGCTGATGTGCTGAAAATTTGCAGATCTATTGTGAGTTCATCCTCAGCAAAACCTCACACAATCACCCCTTTTTGTGCCAACAATTGAGTTAAATACCCTGGACTTTTCCACATTGCAGTAGTGTTGGGAAATATTATCAACACCACTGTATTTCTAAAGGGGTATCAAACATTTTTTCATGCCGGTTTCTAAGTTAAACTTGGCTGTAAATTTTTAAGCACATGCAACCATGTAGTACTTTCCCATTACATGATACATTAAAGAATCTTAAAATACAGAAGTTGTATATGTAAAACAAAGTAACCACAAATTCTTACTCTTCAGAAAGCAGCAATATTCCTGTAAAGCGGGGGGACATAATTTACTGAAATTACTTTTATTAGGCAAGCCCAATTTTGACTTTTATGAAGCCAAGATGGATTTCTTAAGTTATTTTAACAACTGAACTATTCGAGCTTTACATTCACTTTTAGGATTAACAATGCTTAACAGATTGATCCTTGCATTTACCTAAAGCTCTAAATTTAACTTTGAGAATGTAAGAAAGGTTTTACTGGGTCAGACCAATGGTCTATCCAGCCAAGTTTTCTGTCTTCAGCAGTGGCAATAGGAAAAGTTATTCAGATATAACAAACCCAGCTGTTCTCAGAGGTCCTTTCATCTTTCTCTTTCCATGACACACCATTGTTGTGTCAGGGCTGTCAGAGGCACATCCTCACCCCATTGTGATACCATCCTTCTATTTGTCTAATTCCTTTTGGAACCTATTCATGTCCTGAAATCCCATGTGATAGCAAGTGCCAGAAGTCCACTACTTTGTGTTTAAATAAATGCTTTTTAAAATTTGTTTTAGGCTGATATTCTATTATTTTCAAGTTTTCGTATTACAAGATAGAATGAACAGAAATTTTGCTTCTACCTTATCCAGAATTTTCATGACATTGTCACTTCTCTGCCCCACTTTCTCCTTTCACTACTGAAGACTTCCAGTCTTTTTTGTCTCTTCACATAACGTATTGCTGAATTCCATATTATTTCGTTCCCCTTAGAGCTACATGTTTTATACAGAATGCCAAGACATTTTTAAATTTCGCAAAAAGAAAACTGAAGCTTTTCATATTATCCATCTGATAGTTGCTTTTCTAGAAAGACAGGTAACTTTTCCTTATTGTTTATGCATAGAGGTCCAACAATTACTTTTGGAGAATACAGTTTGACTTTCCTCCTTACTATTTTCCAACAATTATTTTATATGTAATGCTATCAATTAACCTAAAATTTAATATTTAAACAGTATCTCATTTTTGCTATGGCAGGCTAATATATTTAGCTGTGCTTCAGTAATACTTACACTTTCCTCCAGTGTGCTATTTGCTTATTCCTTTAGTGCATTTATCTATATCTACTGCTCTTTTAATTATGTTAGGCTCTCCTGGAATGTCTTTAAAGTGTTGCTCAAAGACTCTGAATCATGTATATTCGTTACCTTCTCTGACACTCAGTATTTCTTCTGCTCTAGCAACTTGGACCGAATACTTTTCGCCTTCATTTGAGGGGTGTTTTTTCCCACCTCATCTGCTACAGAGTTAATTTTGCATTACTAACAGGTATTATGTACAAGCACAGAAGCTTATGGCCACAGGTAGCTATCTTTTTCTTCCTCCCAGGAGAAAAATGCAAGCATTGTGCTGGCTGTTAGAGATTTATAGAACACAAAGACCTCATTCATTCTCATTCCAGGGTCATCGCTGTGTGATCTTCTTTGAACAACTTGCAGATAAGCATCAAGAAGTCCTCATGAATAACAATGACTGAACTGTCATGGCAGTAATAGCATGATTGAAGAGAGCATCCTTTAAATGCAACACATAGTAAGGAATGTGGAGAAAACTTCCATGCCTTACAGTTGTGATAAAATGCCAAGTGTCCTTTTTAATATAATGGGGAACTGGAATATTGATTGGAAACAAGTCTTGAACAAATGGCTTATTTAACCAAGAAGAGAGGGGGGTTGTGTTTTGGATAAAGCAGAGTGGTGTGTGGGAAGCTCAGAGAACAGAGTATCTATCTCTGGTTCTTTTATTCCTCTGTGTGAGGCCACTTTATAGCTTTCAAGGAAATGCCCTGATGGTGCTGCTGAGTTTCACATGAGCACATTGACAGGATGCACAGTTTGGCACAGTTGCCTATTTCTAATCTGAATTACAAATAGTAGTGGTGGCAAAGATCCAAACTGACCTATATTGGTGGAGAAATTCAAGCAATTATTCAGGAAACTGTAATGCAAACACATTTAGTTGTTTATTTTCCTGTGGGGTTCAAAATGCTGCAAGAATCTCATAGTATGCTACACAATCAAGAATTCCATGCTGCATTACTTAGATTAATAATATGGTGAGGTATCTCATGAGACCGAAACAAGAAGATTCATACAACAAGGTTCTAAGGAGGGATAAACTGGGTTTCTTCAATTCCTGAATAAGTTTCATAGAAGTAGGACACATGTGAAAATTGGATGGTAAAGATTCCCATGCCCAGATCAACTAGGAATGTCATGTATACTAATTAAGCAAACAGAAACAAGAAAATAACTTTCATGAAGTTTTGAGGTGCATACAATTCACAATAAGACAGGTTTCCAGTCTCAGTGCCAGATAAGCCTAGTCAAAAAAGATAATTGATTAGTTTTATGCACCATTGCACAGTGTCTAAAGGCATTCATAATCTATGGTTGATTGCATTTTGAATATTGCCAAAAAGAATACAATCCCCTCACTGTTGGACAAGATCACAATATTTATATTGACAATTAAGAACTTTGAATAATACATGGTCCCATCATCTTTTCTATAAAATTAAGGATCTTTTATGTCTGAAATCAAAACCAGTCCAAATAGTTAGGATTCTGACAGCATTTTTTAATTACAATTGCTTATTTGTATAAGTTGTGCCTTTGTCATATAAATATGAAAATACATTCTCACAGGATGGACTTGGATTCTATTAAATTTCCAGTTTTTCTTAAATGTTCTTATAGTAAGCTGTCTGCCCTTACAAAATGAGATATAAAGGAAGTTCTTAGTTTGTGAAACTGAGAGAAAAAAAGCAATCTTCCCATTTAAAAATTCTGTCTCAGAAGTTAGTGTTAAATACAGAGACATCTTTCAAGAAGAGTGATTCATGTTCACTTTGCCATAGCACAAGCTGAGGAAGAGTATATTCTCTCTCTGAAAAATGTCCTGCTTCACAGTCAAAATTTGGAATAAAAAGCTATTTAAACATTTCTGAGGGAACATGGGAACCATCACTATAACCTGTGAATGTCCCAGTCAAACAAGAATGCTGAATCGCTTATAACATACCAATTGTCAGGCACTTCAAATAATTATTCTCAGGTTCAAACTTCACTGTATGTATTCAAGTGTTTTAAAAGTTTTTTAAACTATTTTATTAAAATATCTTTCAATCCACTTCCTTTTTTCTCCCTTCTAATTGCAGGGAGCTCTACTATTTGGGCATCAAGATGAGAGTCAGTAGATCTTAATTTTGTTTCCATCATTACTATTTTGTGCTTTGAATTTCACACTGATAAAAATAAATTCTTTATTAAGCTTCAGGATTTATTGATGGAAATACCTATTCACAGAAACTAATGAGACTAATTTTGGTTGCTGGCTCCCAAGAAAGGCTCTAAGTTATCTTGATATCCTAGAACAAATTTGAGACCAAAAACCAAACCAAAGCCGTAAGTGCAGGATCACCATTGCAGTATATCCAGTGAACAAGCAGTTACATTTTGCTCATGGAAGCCTTGAACTGAAATTCCTGCCACAAATCTGACAGAGGAACAATTTGGGGTCCTCTATACTCATTGGACTTGAGGCATAAATGGGCTTCTCAGAGGAAAGTACACACAGAAGAACTGATGGAACTGGCATGTTCTGGTGATGCTGGAGAGCCTCTGAGACAAGGGGAATCCCATTGGGAACTGGTGCCACTGCCCAAAAATTACCTCTGAGGGTTCTCATTCTGTACAGGCAGAGGAAGAGGTTGCTGGGGTGCTTTGGCCACCTAGCAGATGTCAGAGCTTCAAATTGCATTTTCTGTTGGCTACTCAGTGTACAATCTGCACTGCACACTGATTTCAATTAATTCCCTTCTGGACAGCTAATTTTTCCAGCATGGCAAGTTCATTGAAAATTATGAACTTCTGTAAGTGAGACAGTTTTCATGAGTCAGGCACAGCAATACTAAGTTTTATAACTCTTATGTTTCCCTTCCATAAAAGTCTTCTGCTTGTGAGTATTGAATAAAGTTGCCACACAATTACATTTCATAATTGGATTATTAAGCCAGGGACATTTATTTCTGGTAGGTTTTATCTCATCTTTTATGTCTATTACTTTTTTTTTTCTTTCTTCTTGTCTACTGTTTCTCCAATGTCCTTGTGACATGGGCTGTACAACTTAAGTGGTAATGGATTGCCGAGTCAGGGTACAATGAGAAGCTGCACAATTAAGAACTTTAAAGCTCCACAGTGAAGTTCTGAAAGCCATCAGAGCATTGAAGACAGAGGTGTCACACCATGGTGTTATCAGGAAGGCTGCAAAGGCACTTGTCCATCTTGGCTGTTCTGCAAGGGCCATGAGGTGAGACTGCCTTGATGAGGGGGATGAGGATGCTTTGGGGTTACAGAACACCCATTTATTTTACCATGGTAAATCTCAGGCGCCAGTTTCATATATCAATTCGAATCACTTTTGAAATTCTGTGAGAATTATGTAGAATTGATTTCTACCTTTGTTGACACTGTTTCCAAAATATTAATTGGGACTTTGGTTCTTTTAGGCAGTATGGAAAAACATCACACAAAATTGTTCAGGTTGTACTGTTTAATTTTAGCACACAAATTGTATGCCAGAGTTGTTTATATATGTGGTTAGCATAGCAATAGAGAGGGGGGAAAAAAACAAAAACCTCCACAACAACAACCCCAAACCAGAAAGTCAGTTGCAATGAATGGCAGTTCAGCTTGTTCTTATTTGTGGCGAATATTTTTGCTGGCAATTATTTTGGAAAAAACCTAGTCTTCAACTACAATCCCATCTACTCTGGAGTTAAACACTCAGCACTGCTTACTAGTGACCTAGCATTAGCACTAAAAAGCATAAGTATTACTGGCTGTTAAAAATGTTCTAATAGTATATGGTTTAGCCTGTTCTGAGAGCTAAGATGATATTGTGTAAAAAGCTTGCAGATTTATATCCAACTCAAGCAAATTCCCAGCAACACACTGGCAGACACAGGAATTCTTGTAGAAAACTATCAGAGTACAGACTAGGCAGTATTTTATTCCTGCCCTTGTTGAACAAAGTATTTTAAACATGTGAAATGTTTTTTTTTCAAAGGAGTGTTTTTGAAATCTGAAAGTTCTACTATTACAACTCTCCTTTTCATTCTGAAGTTACATGTTCCCTGGATCTCTAGGACTTTCTAAAAATGTTCAGTTTTCACAAAACAATATATTTGGGTAGCATTTTTTTAGGTAAAAATCATATCACCTTGAACGAGCTAAAATAACAAAAGCCAGTGCTGTGTGTGACTAGAATTCTTTATATATATGCATGAGACATATATTTTTTTAATGGAAAAATATTTCAAATCCTCAATCCACACAAAATAAGGAGCTCCCTTGTATCAATAACCTTTAACTAACAGCAAATCTTCTGTTCCCTCAAGGCAAACCATCAGGTAGCTCTGACACCTGCAGCTACTGTAAACAATCACCTAAGAAGGAATCAAACTAGCGGGAGCCTGGGGAAATATAATTACAGTAAATGCATCAAAAATACTTCAGCTGGTGCTTAGAGATTGTGCAATCATGAAGTACTACTTTTTTCCAATAAAACAAACCCCTATACCTCAGGGGTTTAAGAGTCAGCCTACTGTGGGGTTGGAGCAATCATCAGATACACTGAGGAGGTGTAGTATGGATTAAAGCCATGTTCATACACCAGACTATTTGAAGGTAGAACAAATGTCTAGGATGACAATTTTTTTTTAAGATCTGCTGGCATACTTACAGAACACATCTAGCACATTTTTTTAAAAAACATAGACTTTTCTGTAAAGGAGGAAATGGGATCTATTGATATGTGATTTTATAATTTGTGCTGGTCTTTTTAAAAAGAAATCACAAATTCATGCTGACGGACAAAAAGTAAAATTCTCAAAGGTACCAGTGTACTTAGAATTCCAATTGTCTAAATGTTCTTTATAATTGATGTTTTTTAAGCAATTCCTCTATTTTGGCAGATTTCTAAAGGGTCCATATAGGATTCAAATAGTGTTCTAATACACAGGCTATTACTAGCTCAAGTAACAGAATTACTCTCAGTATTTTTCTTCCCAGTGCAGTTTTGTGAACTTGAACATGTATCTTTGTTAGTCATGGGCTTAAATAATGCCAATACATATCAATATACATACCATACCCCTACACATCATCGCACAAAATCACTGTGAAAAATGAGAATACAGGCAAAAGAAAATTTTAATCTGAATTTATTAAACTGTTCCTCTGTGACAGGGAAGTCATCATGCCTACCACCTGTAGAAAAACCTACAAAATCAGTAACTATTATATGGTTTGTGAAAATCTTGAAGTTCATGAAGCTGCTCTTCAAGCATCTCCTCCAGCTTTTCACCATTCAATGTTACCTGCTCCCTTCTTTCCCAACATGAATGCAAGAAAAAAAGAAACAAAATCAGAAACATAATTATGGTATTTTCCTACTGCTGCTAATTGAAAAAAATATGACAATTTTATGAATGTTATTACATTAATCTAAGAGGAAAATAGTGGACTTGATCCTGAAGATCCGGTCCAAGTCTAGATCCTATTTTCTGTGCAGGACAGTGCTGCAATGATGGCTTTTTCCATGTACAAAAATTTAAGAGACAACGGACAATTGATCCATTACTTGCCTTTAATGCACTGCTATGGTGTCCATAAGTCACTTGACACTAATTTTTTCCTAGGTTGAGCCTAGGTACAGTACTGAGTATATGGCAAGAATTGTAGAACAGGAGTAGTAAAATGGCGTGCAAGTAATTCATTCACACAGTTCAGGTCAGTAGAGCTTTGACAGACTAAACAACAGTCACAGGATAACAAAATCTCAAATCAGTGAGACAGATGAGTTTCTCCCAAGGCAGAATGCAGGAAGAACCAATTTCAGTGCCAGGTAGCCAAGAGATATAATGTATCCCATATTTAGATTAGGATGTATAATCACTATTATATAAATAATTTTTTTTTAATAATTCAGATAATAATTTTAAGAGTCCTGGTACTAAGATTGCACTCCTTTTCCCTTGAATGAATGTATATGCAAGTTCTTACATGTATAAATTCAAACTCTTCTTCAGACTTGTATTGCATATAATCATTTGTATCTATTTAATATTACAGTACAAATTCAGCACAGGACATGTATTATCTTCACGGCATTAAGTGAAGATAATACATGAATGAATGTATATGCAAGTTCTTACATGTATAAATTCAAACTCTTCTTCAGACTTGTATTGCATATAATCATTTGTATCTATTTAATATTACAGTACAAATTCAGCACAGGACATGTATTATCTTCACGGCATTAAGTGACCAATTAAGTTATTACACTTGTTATTGGGAATGTTTATGGTCTCTGAGCACTTTCTCTAAACCCACCTGGCTCCACAGAGAGTGTTTCGGGGTCAGCAATGGATACAGACCCTCTGACACCCTAGGAAATTGATTCAGAACTGCTTTTGTGCACTCTCTGTGTTGCAGTCTTGCACCATGTAAGCACAGTCTCATTGCCAACATATTAAAAAGACAGAATAATGGAAGTTTACATCTGATAATTACATTGGCAGATATCACTATTAAATATTATTTGAAAATGAAAAGTTAAGGGCTTTTTTCAGTATCTGGAGGTTACAAAACAGTTCACTGACAGAGAATTCTCTAAATTAACAGAGACACTGGATCAGTCATCAGTAAGAACAGTATTGACTTCAGCTTGTAGAGAGCTCTGCAGATATTCTTCTAGAAAACAGTTATTATTTAGAGGTTAAGGTAGTCAACTTCATTAGGAACCAATATTAAAAGTTTTAAACATGCATAAATGTGTTTTTATGAAAAATACCATCAATATTAATATAAATATTTATATTTTATATATATATAAATATATATTTATATAAATATTAAAATAGTTATAAACCATAACCATTGTGAAAGTGCACATACAACATTTTGAAAGATTAGGATGCAAGTTTCTGAGACTAGAGTAACAGGATCATTTGCCATAAAGATGTTGTTTGCAGAATGTTGTTTACATACCCATAAAATAGCTGCAGCAGACAATAATTTCTTTTCTAGCTGTTGATCAGACTTGGAAGCCAAACTGCAGGAACACTCCAGCATGCAGAATGGCCAGGGAACAAAGGCAAGGTTTGGCTATATTGAAATAAAAGATATGTCCAAATTGTGCTGATAGAACAATAAGACAGTGTATTTATAAAGCTGTTGGACCTCCTCTCCAGAAGGCTTGTCCACATTAGTAGTGGCGGTCTTTCTTCTCCAGGGTAGTATTCAGTTGTCAAGTCAGAGTGAAGCTGGATTCAAACAAGGTGGCTCATCCATATGATGTGGTCTACTGGGACAATTTTGTCATAGGCTGCATCTGGACTGTTTTATCTCCTTTCTGTACACCCACCATTGCATATCATATATTAATTTATATCACACAAAATACTAGAAAAATTTAATAATGTTTCCAGTCAGAAGCCTAACCATTGAAGTTAACCATTACCTTCAAACTGAAAATAGTCTGAACAGTTTAGATATAGGATCAACTTGTATTATTTATTGGGAAAAAAAAACCCACCTCCCAAAATTTTGCTCCTGAACCTGGTAAAGGGTCACTGGGATGCTATCAGTGCCATCAGCAAGATTAATAGCATGAGTGAGAGAAGTGATTCAAATTCCTGAATGCTTTAGACAGTGCTGAGTATTTAAAACATCTGCACAGGGCTTGCAGCTACTGGACCTACGAGGTTACTGCACTCTTCTGGAGCAATAGCTGGAATGCAGGGGGGATATCCTACTGATCTTTCCTCAGGCTTCTGGCTTTCACCTGATAAACACTGATAACATATTTCCGGTTACAAGAAGAAAAAAAGGAAAACAGCATTCATCTGCAATATTTTGCATTTCACTTTCCAGGTGAAATGTATTTAATAACCTCAAAAACAAGTTAATCGCACGAATTTCTATATATCATTAGTATAACATAGGCAATTTTAAATTCGTCCTTGATAGTGTTTTTATTCTTTGATGGATGTTCTGTAAGTAGCAGAACTGCACAAACATGTGAGATGGAAAGTAATTCTCTAGTTGAATCTACTTTCTTTGGGAGGCTGGACTAGATGACCTCCAGAAATCCCTTCCAATGTAAATTGAGTGAGTCTATAACATGTAGATGCACTTTTTTAAAATACCCTTGTGGAAAAGCCATACAGCACAGTACCTTTTCTAATATCACTGGCAAAGAATAACTGAATTCTGAAAATTATAAACTTTGGTGATTAAAAATATCACATATTAGGCATTGGTTTTAGTATATTTCATCTTTCACAGCCATTGAACAACAGGTTAAATTACAAAGAGCTATTGTGATATTGGTTTTTCAGTAAAGTACTGTCAAAATCATTGAGAAGTAAAAAATGGCAGAATGATTTAGCACATCAAATCATATGGTCAGTTGCTAGACAGTGATAAAATTCTTCCACAGAAGAGTTTAACTTAGAGATGGTGAAGCATGTGGGCCGAACATGACAGCATCCAACAGAGACACATTACATTTTAAATCAGGTTTAATCTGAATTTTATTGTCCCTAGCAAATCTGTGTTTCTTTAACGTGGTTTTTAAAGCAATACAATGACAATCTCCTATATCTGTGGTGTTTGGCCAAAGCATGGACATACCAGGAGGCCTCTGAAGTAGAGAACAAAGGGTGTCATTTTCCAAGGCACCTGTAGCCTGATGATTTACAAAATCAGTAACCTCCTGTTCTGCCCTATCACCTTTGTCAGTAAAAGCAGATCTGTCTGTGCTTTCCCCTATTTCTGTGTTCTGTTACTACATACTATAAAGTCATGTTGTCTTGTTGCAACTGCTTATCCATGCATAAGCACCTAAAATATTTTTACTACATAAATATGAAAAATATGTATAACAAATCAGCCATTATTCTGAGTAACCCAAAGGAAAAAATGACTGTTCACTTATAGACAGCAGTTCAATTCAGGAATAATAATAAATAGGCAATAGGCTACATATTTTGGGAAAAAAACCAAMCAAACAAAAAAACCAATACCAAGCCACTGTAAAATAAGGTCACAGTTCAGTCTGAATAAAAAAAGTACTCATTTTCTGCCCAAATTCCTTTAAATTTCTGCCTAAATTCCTTCATTGGCAATTTTAAGAGTCGATTTGCAAATGCAGAAAGAAACAGATATTAACTTTACTGAATTTGAGACAGTCTCTTTGTAATCATCCAAATCAAGTCTGTAGCTACCAGTTGCTAAGAGAGACAAGCACCTCAAAACCCCAAAGCACCTCACATACATCACACTTCTMTGGGGAATACACCAAAATACCTTCCAGAGGTTCCCTCTCTCTCTCTTTTCCCATATTTAATTACTGAATTTTCCTGTCCAATCATGTTAATTGGACTAATTGGTAAGTCACTTTCATTATTAAACATGACTTCAATAGCTACCTTGCCTTTAACAATTCTTAACTGGTAGCTCTATCTTGTTGATTGAAAACACTGAACTTGAATGTAGAATGAAAAAAATACAGAAGTCTTGTACCAGTTTATTCTTCTCCATTACAGTCCCTCTCTTCATGATTTTAAATACCCTAGAGATATTTTTAGAAACTAAAATAAGGGATTAAAGCAATTCCTCTTGTCAGTTTTATACCTTTAACATGTCTAGTTTTCTTATTTGAGGTTTCTATTTGTTTAAAGCTACCTAGCTGAAATGGAAGCCACCCACAGAATTTTTTCTATGAAAATTAGATATTTGCAATATAATACTTGTACTGTAGTTCCATTCCTCCATCATACACACTACATCTAGCTTCAGTGGTCTAAACAAGCAGAGGCATGCACATAATTAATTCCATGAGGGACAGCTTATTCATATATTTGCACACACAACTCTTGTTCTTTGTATATCAGTTACACATAATTTACAATGACTATTTCTGCTAACTTGAGAACTCAGCGTAAATTAAATTCTAAATAAAGCTCCAAGTTTTCAGACACATTTTTGTTGTAGCTTGATCAAACATTTTCTTTTGTCCTACTAGCACTTGAGTGCATGCACACACACACACTGGAAATGGCTTTTTCTATTCTTCAGCTTGTGCTATGCAGTAAAATAGTTATAAAAATAGCAACATGGCAACAGTTGCTTGCACATGTGGATGTCATAAACATTTTGTGTTCCTTTACAGCCAAACTCAATCCAAAGCACTGTCACAGCAGTGGGCCCACTCCAGGAACCAGCACGGGAGAGGGGCTCTCAGGCACCAAGGTGATTTGCAAGTTGCAAGGGAGTAATACATACGTTGTGAATTAGCTGTAAATTAAATGCACAAGTGTTTTCTTTATAAGTGACGTGTATTCTGGAGGAATTTCTTCACAGAAAGGGTGATTAGACATTGGAATGGTCTGCCCAGGGAGGTGGTGGGGTCTCAGTCCCTGAAGGTTTTCAAAGAAAGACAAGATGGGCACTTAGTGCCATGTTCTAGTGGGCATCATGGGTTTTGGTCATTGGTTGGACTCAACGACCTCAGAGATCTCTTCCGACCTAATTAATTCTGTGATTCTGTGATATACACACATAGACATAGGATCTGTCCTTAAAAATAAACCATAGGAAAATAGTTTAAAAAAATAAATAAAAGCAAGCAAATATGGGTTGTAAGCAAATATGATCCAGGAGACAACCCAGAGGTATGAGAGGTCTCTCCCAGTTCCCCCTACCCACTGCTCACCGGGGTCTCTCGCTGGCCCAGCCAGGACCCCGCCCTGAGTCCTGGCTCCCGCTGTGGGTACCCCTTGCTCGCCATCGAGCTCCTTCCCCAGGTCCTGGCTCCTGCTGTGGGTACCCCTTACTCGCCATCGAGCTCCTTCCCCAGGTCCTGGCTCCCGCTGTGGGTACCCCTTGCTCGCCATCGAGCTCCTTCCCCAGGTCCTGGCTCCCACTGTGGGTACCCCTTGCTCGCCATCGAGCTCCTTCCCCAGCATGAAGCCCTGTCTTGATTCACGCCCCGGCTGGGGCTCCCATTTCAGTATCACACCATTGCTACTGCGTCTGGTTCTGGGACCATCAGCTCAGGAGGGACATTGAGGTGATGGAGCATGTCCAGAGAAGGGCAAGTGAGATGCGGAGGAGTCTGGAGCACAACTCTTATGAGAAGTGGCTGAGGGAGCTGCGGTTGTTTAGCCTGGAGTAAAAGAGGCTCCGGGGAGACCTTATTGCTCTCTACAATTGCCTGAAAGGAGACTGTGGCCAGGTGGGGGTCGGTCTCTTCTCCCAAGCAACCAGTGACAGGACCAAAGGACAGTGTCAAACTGTGCCAGAGGAAGAAATAATATCCTCACAAAAAGGGTGATTAGACATTGTAATGAGCTGCCCGGGAAGGTGGTGCAGTCACCGTCCCTGGAGATGTTTAAGGAAGGACTAGATGTGGCACGATCTAGTTGAGGAGGTGGTGATCACTCATAGGTTGGACTTGATGATCTCAGAAGTACTTTCTTAAACCGATTCCGTGATTCCAGGTGCGCGTTGGGGGTCCTGGCCCCGAAGGCCCACTGCAGCCTGGCCCGGCCGCGATCCGATCGCGTCTCGCGATCCCGCCAGGCCTACCACAGTGGGCTCTAAGATGGCGGCGGCCGACACGGCCGGCGGGCAGGTGAGCGGGCGCGGCCCCTCCTCTYCCCTCGGCCCGCCCTGGCCGCCCCTCTCCCCGCCCGGCCCCGGCCGGAACGGAGGYCGCCCCGGCTCGGCCCGGCCCGGCCCTTCGCACCCGCCCGATCCCAGCGGTCTGGCCGCGGCCTCTCGCTCTACTCGGCACCGCCACCGCACGCCGAGGCGGGGCGCCCTCCCCCGCGGGGCGGCAGCGAGCGGCCGGGATCATCCGAGAGAGCGGGGGCAGCCCTCCCTGTCCTTCCCAGGCAGCCACTGAGCCCGCCTGAGCCCTGCGGGCCCCGCCGCGGCCGCGTGATGCTGCGGCGCAGAGCCGGGGCTGACAGGAACGGGGCTCCAGGGTGGGAAGAGGATGAGGTCTCGCATA
Source organism: Cardinalis cardinalis (assembly GCA_014549065.1). Taxonomy (NCBI): domain Eukaryota; kingdom Metazoa; phylum Chordata; class Aves; order Passeriformes; family Cardinalidae; genus Cardinalis; species Cardinalis cardinalis. The sequence continues at coordinate 11,446,242 of JACDOX010000009.1, forward strand.
ACGGAGTGTGCGAAATACGAGTCTTTGAGCACAGCCTTTTTGTGGAACGCTACCCCCGGGTTGGTGCTCTCTGCCGTAGGTGTGCCTTCTCCATTGTCACGTCGACGCTCCCCGTGGCTGTTTCCCGCAGTGCCGGGACTGACTTGGGGTGTCTCACAGCTGCTTTTCTCCAGAGATCACCTGGTGTTCCATGGGCACATTGTGCGCATGTAGTAACAAAACTATGGCCATTTGTTCCAGMCCTTTGCCCTTTCCAACATCTGCAGTTGGCAGCTGGCTGTGCTGAGTTTTCTGGGCAAAAGGCAGGGTCCCACAGCCGCTGTGGGGARGAAGCGGCCTGCGTGTGCCTGGCTGCTTCTGGCCGAGGGCTGCAGCACGTCCCATGCATATGCAACTTACTTTGTGTAGTTTTAGCACACCCAGAACACACTAGAGTGGTTGTGCAGCCAATACAGGCCACTCTCGACATGTCTGTCAGTGATTCCAAGCCATTTTGTGCTTTTGAAGTTGTACCAATTTTGTGTGTTAAACAATAGTGGGCATAATGATATTGGGCACAATAGCTCATATATTAAACCCATTTTTTTCTGATAGGCATTTTAGTTTTTATCAGCCACTAGTAAGAGAGATCCATAATTCTTACGGTAATGGGTTTTGTTGCTTTTGCAAGTTATGACACATCAGGAATATACTCTGAAAATAAAAATCGTGTCTGCATTTTTCAGTGTTAAATCTACAAGCAGAGTTTTCTAGATACGTAGTTTTAAAAGATCACGTGCATAGTAAAGCTGCATAAAATAAAGTTGCACCTATAATGCAAAGTAAGCAGTTTCCTTGTTCATCACAAGTACTGGGCTAGCTGACCTGAGTGAGAAGCTCATTCTCCAGTTAACATATGTTAATTTCTCACTTCATGTCTACTAACTACGATTATCCACAGGAAAAGAAAATTAGCATAAGTGTAGTGTAATCACCAAACTATTTTTATCAATTTAAAATAGAGACTGGAAATTTAATACCTCTTTCTCTCTTAGAATATGGTACAATTTGCTGTAATAAGGTGCTGTGATACATGTATTAACTTTGGTTACTTTAAACGCTGAGTTCACATATGTTACAATGTAATGACTCCATAGTGATGCAGCATATTATACTGACAAATGTACTGTGTACTGTCAGGCAATAGAAAAACAGCTGAAGATTTGTGGCTATAAGAGCAATGTGGATGTCGTGGCACTGTATCTGGCTAGACAGTAAGTAAAATGTTTCTTGTTTTGACTTTTACTAAAAGTAGAGCGCGCAGTAAATAGAAATCTTTCACAGTGCATTCTGTACCAGGAACTCTGAACATCATTTATGTGTGAAATACCAGTAAATAATATTCTTACATAGTCCATACATGTTGTGAATGAAGAAATGGTAAAAGTGCACGGACACACAGCAGCACTGTGCTCACAGCTACCAGCCTCATCCCTAGATACACAATCTGTCTCCAGCCACCCAGAGTTGCTTGAGGGTCTGTGAGTTCACAGAGTTGTATCTGTGAATTTCTGCCATGGGGAGCAGAGGAGTGAGAGCTGATGGGCTGATCTCTGCCTGTTCTAACAGGCACATAAGGCTGGGTGGAAGGAGTATCAAGAAGGCAAATGAAAGAACACGGGACCTGCCCAGTCTAGGAACTGCTAAATTTCTGACCTCCCTGAAGAAATGTGTTACTGCAATGGCAAAACTCAGTGGTACCACCCTTGAAATTACCTGCTTCTGTACTGCTGAGAACTGAAGGGAGGGCAGGGCAAGATAAAGTGAATACAACAGAAGAACAGTTCTTTTGGGCAGGCAGTACTGATGAGAGAGCTGATCTCCTCTGAGAGCTTAATGAAGCAGCTTGAGATGTAGGGCAGATGAAGAGAAGAAGACGTGCTAAGTGAAGGGAGGCAAACTTCCATGAACCTGTGGGTGATCTAGGTTGATAGAGGTGTGTGCTATAGCATGAACATGCTGAGAGGCTGCCGTAGAGGGATGGATACATGACAGGACATACTTCAAAGTTTTGGGAAAGTGTGCTTGGAATTTCTGGCCAGGGCACAATTCCAAGTGTTGCATACTTGTCTGCAGCCTCACAACTGCATCCACTGCTCACATGGTTGATGGCGTGTAGAAAAACTAACGTAGTTTAATAATTCAGGGACAAGGTTTTCAAGGTCTCTTGGTCCAATGAGTGAAAAAAAAAGGTCTTAAGGGATTAAGGGATTTCAGTGTGGTCTAGTCTGTTTTTAGTGGAAATTATATGGTCTTGAAAATCTAAATGTGCTCACTAATATGTTTAAATTCCTTATCACATCTCCTGATTTACATCAAGAAAGTATTTCATGCTTTGTGAGGTAAAACATATAGTTACTGTCAAATTTTTTAAAATGTGCATTTTAGAAAGAAGAAAAAAGATAAAATTTAGGGGAGAAGTTGCAATAATGAGAAAATTACAAGGGACATATATACATACTTTCTAAACAATACAATTATTATACCACAGATGTAAAGAATTAAGACTGTGTATACAGTCTTAATTGGCATATTTTCTGTTTTTAAATGCTTGAATGTGTGCCCTCACTGGCTTTCAAGTATTTTTTTCGTATAGAATAAAAAGAAATGCTTACATGGCAGATACATAAGTGATCTGTCTTCCCATTAAACCATTTTGGTATAGATGATGCAAGATGGATTCTTTCATGATTGGATGGAAATGAACTCCTTTTATTCTATATCAGTTTATATAAACTTGAACACCAGCCAAGCTCAGTATCAGATCATGCCTCCTTTAGTGTTGGTTTGACATATTTTTCTGATAGCTGAAATATGAAAATGGAAAAAAAAATTGAAGTCAATCAAATAAGAGGGAATGAGTTTATATTTTTAAACCACTACTATTAAAGGAACATGAAACAATGTATTTTGGACACTGAAAGCTGTCATCCCAGGAAAACTGATTAACTTAGCAGTAGGTAGAAAAAGTGCTGCAGGCCAAAAAGGATCAGTTTATAGAAGACATACAAAGTCTGGAAGGCATGTAGAAAAGGACAGGCTCTTTTAAAATGTTTGAGGAATTAAGCTCTACCTGGGGCAAATAAATACCTTAATATGAAAAAGCAAAGCAGCAAACCAAAACCAAAAAACCAACAGATTGAGGCTTGGAGACAGTGGAAATGAGGCTGTTACTAGACAGGGAGTAAAGCCAATTAAATGTAAAGCTGTAATCTAGTTATAGAGTGGCAGTGACCAAGAATATAAGACATTTATATAAGAAATTTTGGCTTTGCTACCTGAAATGTCGTTCAGGGCTGCGCAGGAGAATTTGATAGGAGCTCTGTAGGAGCTCTGTATGTCCTGTCAACAGCCATCTGCTTGTACCCATTGCAATAGTGTCTTTGTCTGTTACTTGTGACGGTAGACTCATTAAGTTTGTATTTGCAGTGTTAGTTTCTATAGCTTATCTGAGGAAGCCAAAGAAACAATTTAAAGTAGCAACATGAGAGGATAATCTGATTATTAATAATACAAGGGACTAAAAGTATAGTCCCCAAAATAAACCTTTGTAGGGTTTTCTCTTGACAGACTTTTCATTTGCAAAAGCAAGATGAGAAAAGGTATCCACCCTCCCTTTGTCTGTACCTGGAGGGTGTGTTGGAAAAAAACCCAACGAATAAAAAGACAGCATGGAAAGATAGAGACCAGACTTCGCAGTTGGAAAACAAACATGCCTTTAGCCTGATGATTTGAGGTTAATTTTTATCAGTCCTATTACCTTCTGAAACACTGGCCTTCATCTTGCAACACATTAAAATCCACAAGAAAATTTTTATTATGGCAATTAAAAATTGTCAGGTAAAAGTAATCTATAATTTTTCTAGTGGAAATTAAGAACATTTATTTAGAGCAATGAAAATAAAGAAGAGCAGTTAGTTAAAATCACTTGGCAGCTCACTAATATTTTCTGGTCAGTAGGTAATTTTTTATTTATAGTACACTAGCAAGCTCAAAGTGCTAGATACACAATGGAACATAAAACCATACTAGCACATGGGAGATCATTTCAGCCTTAGTGGATGTACTAAGTTTCTATGAGAATAGGACAGGAATGGAAAAAAGGCAAAATTTCACAATATACACTAATATGAAGAATAATAAAAAATGCACATTGATGTGCTTGATGTCTGTCTTCTGTTGGCTTCTCTGGCACTGTGGCTGGACAATCCCCACTGCACCTTCAAAGCAGTTTTACTTTTAGCTTCATGTCCCCAGGGTGCCAAACTTCTCCTCCTGTGTTCTGAGCAGGATTTCTACAAAGTGCAAAGTACATGTGACTCAGACTCATAACTCATGCTGTTATGGAAAAGCAATTAATGTATCACTTATTTTGTTCCTGTTTCTTTACCACCTCCTGCTTTGTTATGTTTGCAGGTGTGCAGAGTGCTTACACTGTCTCTGCCACCTTCTCTTTGTGTCTTTCTGTACTATAAATTCTGAGGAAGTGTGCCTTTCTGGTTCTTGTCTAATACTATTTATGGAAAATATAATATTTATCAAATTAGTAAGCACTATTAATGCTAAGAAATTTGTTCCTCTTTTTTTTTTTCCTCCCATCAGAGGACTAAGAAGTATCCCAAGTCTATCACAGTTTTGCAGATTAAGGTATTTGTGGATTAACAACAATAAGGTAATTAGATATTCCTTTAAAGAGCAGAACAATGCATCTATATTCCCTGATTATTATTTTCTGGTCTTTTTAGCATAAAGTATTATATTTATTGTCAAACAAATAGATTCTTTTCAATTTCCAGGCTAATTTAACTGTCAAATATAACAGATTTGAAGAAAACTCTTATTTTACATTACAGAATATAAGCTAATATATTTTCCTTTAGATTCACATTAGATTTATGAATTTTATTTAAGGAGCTGAGGTTTTGTGCTAATTCCTGAGCTCCCAGTGTAATTAGAGCAGGCAGTTCTTGGAACAGACTGAGGGGTGATGCAGCTGTAGGACTGGAGTAGATTGCAGGAAATGCATGGCTCTTCTTTTATATTCTGGCAGACATGCATAGTTTATTTCCTGGCAGGCTGGTGGTCAAGGTGGGGCTCCTTTTTGATGCCATGCACACAAGAGTGACATAAAACTGTGAAATGAGCTTCTCCCTGTGTGCAGGAAGCAGCACTGCAGTTCTAGGGATGACAGCATATGAATATTTTACTGTACAGTAGTTTACCTGACTTCCACAGTGAGCCCAAATTCTTCCATCTCCAGAATTGCTGCTCAGGTAAATAAGTAGATCTGTGAGCAGCAGAAAAAATAAATTTGCATTCCATGTCACTTCAGAGCACATGTATATCTGCTGCCCCAGGCTAGCATCAGTTATATGGCATCTTATGTCCAATTCATCAAAAGATCTCAACTAACTATTTTTGAAAACAGCAAATGTATAGATTTATTAAAATGTTAAACTAAAATCACTGGTATAATAGAGCTTTTCCTTGTATAGTGAAAGGACATTAAAGGAAATGAAGAAATGGCCTGATGACTAAGCTGAACTGATCTTGCTGATCAAAAAAGATAGATAAATTGGATTTTTTCACAACTCGCACTTTCCTACCTAAGCAGTAACAAAGAACATTCTTTTGTTGTTCTTTGTTCCATATAACTTAGGTGGAGAAGTCACTCATTGGCTTTTCATAGGAGAAGTCTTACTGAAATGCTTCAATAGGAGCACCATATTTTTCTGCACTCAATAATTTTATCAGAAAAAAGCAAACTTCAGATGATTCTGAAAACAAAACTTGCCAAAAATAGGGAAAACCATTGTACAAGAGAGTGAAAAAACTTCTGTCTTGTGCTCTTCCTTCCAGCCTTTAGGTACTGTTAATACACAGAGCAAAGCACATTTATTTTGGAGTCAGTGGCAAAATTCAAGGACTAAAATAATTCCTTTCCTGACAAATTACTTTTCATCCCAGAATTCACAGAGTCAGGAATAAAATTCTGTTTGTTGTTCTTGCATTTAAATTGTAGGATAAAAACTTCAGCACCATAAGTACTCTCATTTCTCAGTGATTATAAAGGTCAGCTTGCTGTCCCACTGCAGATACTTTACCTTGCACTGGAGTCAAAAGTGTATTGGAATTGAGCTTCTCCAAACAAAGTGTGATTCCATAGGAACTGAAGATAACTCTTTATTTGGAAATCTTACTGATTATTTTTCAATAATTGATTCTCTAAATATGATTAGATGACATTTCTGATGAATAAGAACAAATTTGTGTTCTTTGAGCTTGCTGGTGAAAAAGTGATTTAAAAACAAGATGTTGGGTTTATTCAAATGACATATTTCAGGAATATTCTTAAACCAAGAATTATTAAATATTCTTAAACATAGAATTATTATGCTCTACAAGGGTCTTTTAACAATAAAAATGATTTCAAATATGAATAGAAGGAAGAGAAAATGTGGAGACCAGTCATTCAAAGAAATCTCTTTCCAAATACAAACGTTAAATATGTAGTTAAAAAAATTAGGTAAGGCTCTACTGCTTGTATTTGATTTGTAATTAGTACTTCTAATGAAGGTTCAGTTGTCAAGAGAATCCTTAAACCAAGAGTCTTAAACAGAAATTTTAGAAACTACCTGTGTTTAAACGGTTTTCCAGAGGCCACGTTTATAATTCTTCAACACCACATTCAGAGTGACATATAACAGTTTGCCTAACTCTAATTTCAGATCCAAGATTTAACCTTCTTGATCAAAAACTATTACTTGACTGAACTCTATCTCAACAATAATGAGCTGACAGATATATCAGGTACCAATCTTCCCTTTTTAAGTTGTTGAGCAGAGGCCTATACTTTCTTTTTTCTGTATTGACATTCAAATTTATAAAACTGGATTACAGCAAGTAACTTATTGGTTGAAAGATCCTAGGTATGTATAATTAATACATGTTAATTATTAGATATTTCATTTTTCCAACATACTTGAGTGACAATAAGGGGATATGTTTATTCTGGTTTAAGGGATGAAATGTCATTCACTTTATGTCAGGCAATTGTGAAATACTTTTGATCTTACATGATCATATTTAATATTGAGAATTTATAACCAGAAGTATTTTGCAAAGTTACTGCCAAATTTGGTTTATTTTAAAAATGCATCTGTCTTATACTTCTATTTTAGTTTTGCTTGTCCTTGTAGATTAAAATGGCTTTACCAGACTTCTAAATTTGTGAATGAACAGGCCAAAGCATAATACATTTCTAAATATTTTAGACATTTTAAATGTTAGTATTTTATTTTTTTCTGCCCCTATAAAATGCTGGATGAGAAATGATGTTGATTTGTTTCTGTGAGATTTCAAGCAAACTTTATCTTTGAAAGACATAAACATGGTTACAAGAGACAATACAGATGATAACAAAATATGGATAAACAGAAGGCGATCATTAGTAGAGAAATAAAATACTGTATATGATTTGGAAAATGAGATATCTAATCTTGATGTGTGAGTATGTGAACACAGTCTGGGTCAAAACAATATTTTGTAATAGCTTTTTAATACATCAATAATTACTTGAAACAGAACTATTTTCTAAGGAATGCACTATTTACTACTTGTGAGACAAAGGTATTAGGGATATACTAGGGATATACTAGGGATATTGTTTGTGAGGCAAAGGTAATATTAGGTCAAGGTAAAAGGAGGTGAATTAACCAAAGATTACAGGGATATAGGAAGAAGGAAAGGAGGTAGAAGAGAGGTTGCAGTTGAGGCTAGTTTGTTGATGCAAGGTGATGTGGACAAATGGAAAAAATTGGAATGAAAAAAGACAGGCATGTGCTTAAAGGATGTGACTAGAAAGGTGAAAAGGATATTGAAATATCTTTAATTTATCACTTAAATAACATCTCATGCAATGTGTTACTAAAAGACAGGCATACATAGATAACTAAAATACCAAATTCAGTGTACAGCATAGCAAAATAATGTTCTAATAAAGGCAGCTATGGTGAGAATGATTAATTATTTTTTCATTTTATTTCAGGTGCTCTGAAACATCTATGTTCCTTACAGATTCTGTTTCTTCACAACAATGAGTTAAAAAAACTTGGCAAAACAGTGAAGGAATTGAAGGGAATGATAAGCTTGCAGACTCTAAGTAATACTTTATTTTTATTTTGCAGAACAGCAAGTAGTAGCTTTTTAGTTTCTTATCAGGATGTTTCTTGTCTGTTTCTGCATCATTTGCCAATAGCTTTTGAAGCTAATTAGCAATTTCAGCCAAATTTGACAGAAGAAAGAGATCTCTAAGACAGTGAAAATTCCACAAAGAGTACCTCAACTGAGGAAAAACTGCTATGTGAGTTCAGAAGTTAACTTTTTGGCTGCTGGCTGCCAGTAGCTTGGATGAACAGCTTTGAGGGTTTCTAAGCAGTTTACAGCTGCCTCTCTGTAATGGAACACAGGAGCAGGGTGAAATTATCATAGAGGTGAAAGGAGTTGAAAAATGGGTGTTACTGCTGTTGAGACTGTGAATGATAGCTTATAGAGCCCAAATTCCTGCCTCATTAATTCTCTTGCTTACAGAGCTTCCTTTCTGCATCTTTTTGGCAGACTGGATTTCTAGAGTCTAAGAATAAATGTACTTTAGGTATTATTCATAACAATGTCTGTTAAGGAGCATACTTTCTGATACACTGGCTGAAAATGAAAATTGCACCATCTCTGAAATTTCAAATGAAGTTATACAAGACAGTGTTGGTGCCACTAAGATACAATATAAGAAGGTAGGATTATATGCTATTACGATATTGAAAATTAAAATATAAGCAGTCTTTTTCCATGATTCCTAAAGGAATGTCAACATAGGTCATGCCAAATGCTTAGTACTTGGAGAAGAGAGTAAACAAATTTTGTGCTTGGTGACATGGTTAAGGATGTGAATGTCAGAATGTCACCAGGCCATAACATCTCCTTAAGCATTCAGAAAACTGAATGTGTGATTGTGGGAAAGGAAAATATAAATGAAAAATTAAACTTTTAATTGAACTTGACCCTGAACTGAAACTAAGAAAAACAAGTCAAGTGTTTAGGAAGACAACATGCCAACCAAACTACTGATATTCTTGTCATTATATGCAATATAGAAAAATAAGTCCATTTAAGAATGCAGTTGTTTGAAGTGATTAGGCAGCGTCTGGAGAGACATCCTATGTATGAATGGTGCAGTCACTTGAATTTAATGTTAGCTCTACAAATTAAGAAGGAGCTTCAACAAGCACAGGAAGTTTGTTGTACTTGTTGCAACCATCTGTGGGAAATACAGAGCGAGCAGATAGTTAAAGTGCTGCTGAGTTATTATAAGTGGCAGTTACAAAGGCACAGTGAAAATTGTATGCAAATTGGACCAGCCACCACCACAGAAAAGGAAGTGTTTGAAAGAACCATCAAACAATATATATAATATACTGATCTACCCTAATTAAAAAAAAATAGTTGTTTAGTTCAAATATTTGTACAAGAATAAACAGTAATCAGTGGAAGAAGCTTAACAACTTTAATAATCGTAACTTTAAAGTAATTCCTTCATGATCTTTGCAGTCATGAAAAAAATTGTCAACATGGTTGCTTCAAGGGGATTTTGTAATAATGAATTCTCAAATTAACAGGTCTCTATTGGGTTAATAAAATGCTCTGTCATTTTTGAAATAAATCAGTAAATGAACAAGATAAATTTTAAAAGTCATATCCTATATATTGTATTACTATATAATTTATCTGCCTTCTTGCAATATTAATAAATATTAAATGAGTGCAGAATTTGCACTGTGTAGCTTTGCAAAGGGCTGTGCCCATAACTCACTTTTATAAAACAAAACCAGTGAGACTTCTCACTGTTATGAGATAGATCTTTTTTATTGCTAATCTGATTAAAAAAAAAAAGTCACTTGCTAACCTTCAATAGAGCTTCTGGATGCTTAACGACATTTTATTATTTTGTAGCTCTTGGGGACAATAGAACTATTAAATCACACTATTATTGTTTGCTTCAGGAGTAGCATCCAGCTGCCAAAATGTTGCATTTCTCTTCCTGAAGGCTCTCTTGTGATTTTAGCCACTGCCCTGCACTGGATTTGTAGCATAATGACCATCCTTCATCAGGTGTCTAGGGAAGACACTCAGCCTCAAAAGATTTACTGCATGTGCTGCCTACAACTGCAGCCTTTTGGGAGATTCAGAGTGCTGCTTTATGGGCTCACCCTGTGCTCACATCTCCCTTTTGGAATCCAAGATTTTTGTTACATACTCTGTAAATTGCCTTAACTGATTTATTGTCCACAGCTGATAACATCCTGCTGCTAGACCTCAGAAAACTCTCTTGTTCACTATGTTTCTGCACCATGTGGCAGAAGCACACTGTTTTCCTACACTCTAAATAGAGAAAACAGACAAAACTGTGGAGGAAGAAAGCATTATCCTAATTTGTACAACTAAAATTGCATGACCTTGACAAGAAAGTAGATATAGCTCAGCCAGGAATTGATCCCAGATGTTTTGTAAAACAGAACCACCTTGATCTGTGCAAGGGTTTAATTTATTGTAAAAATGAGTAGTGGAAAAGTGCACATTCTCTAAAACAAACCTACAAATCAGTGTTGTTGAGCAGGGACATAGTCCAAGCAGCATCCAGATTCACAAGTTTAATATCAGACCTGTTTTGTGCCTTGGAAAAATCTCTCTTGAATCTTTATTATATTCCACTACCAAACATACCTGCTTTTAGAGATCTTTCTGAAACATTTTTCTCTTTGGAGTGCTGTAGTATATTTTCTTGACTCAAGAACAGACTTATGAGATATATACATAATATTCTTTCTGATTAACAGTTTCTAGGAAAAAAAAAAAATTCAGTTAAAATAGAACTTTCTTTTGCTGCCACCTTGTGGATATTTTACTAATTTTAAGTACAGCAATTTTAAAAAATATGTTAAAGAATTAAAATAAAAAGTTCTCCTCTGAATACATGAACAGGTGTTTTCTATAAAGGATAGGACGAATTCTCATTCCAGCCTTGTTGCATCTTCAAAATACCTGCTAAATCCCATCAAGCATTGAGCCCTCTCAGCCGTCCTGAAGAACATGAAATTGCATCTTGTAGTTTACAAATCTGTGTGGAATATTTTCCGACTTTTTTCTTCTACTATCTCTTACGTGCTTCTGTAATACCATCTTCCTCTCCCTAACTGCTAAATGACATAATTTTTTTACCCTAGAGCAAGTATTAGCCACAGCCTCTCCTCAGAAAGCGAAAAACAGATGACTGCAGACTGTAGCAGTAGTTGTAAAAATGGTTAATTTAAGATTTTTTCCCCTGCTCTCATCTCAAGGTTAAAGCCTCCTGCTTATTTTTACTGTCTTAGAAGAAAAGCATTTGTGTAAGGGGATAAAAAGCATTATTATGTTTTTTATTTAGAAAAGAGGTCCCACCCCACAACACTTGCTTGTTTATTAGCTCATCTGTGAATGAGCCAGTTTCTATTTTAATCAGCCTCAGATATCACTGTCACTATACAAACTGATTTGGCATGTGAGCTAGGCTTATGCTCCACACCTGGCCAAGCAGCAGCAGGGTTGATACCTGTCTCTGTGTTGCAAAGGTTTGGTTACACAGGTAATGCGAACCTGAACATAAACATTTTAGCCAAGTTGCTAATGAGCTTTTGGAGCTTGGTATCTCCAGTCTCAAGGAAAGCAACTGGAACCCAGGTTCTTAGGAATTTAGGCCCTCTGAAACATTATTCTCTTACATTTCTTGAGTTTTCAAACTCATCATCTGTCAAAATATCAGAAGGCTGTGTATTTGCATTTTATATTGTATCTGTGGAATATAGCCTCTTATCAGCTCTGATAAAGTCTTAGGTGTCCTAAAGCTCATCTGATATTAAAAACTCCGTCCTCCTACAAATTTTGTGTCTTACATTTAAGCTGCCACACATAAAAGACCATTGCAATTTAAAATAGGGATTACCTAACACTGTGTAAGAAAATCAAAGGCATACACTCCAGTGGTTTTTGCTGCAAAGGTTTGGAGTGCATGATGACACCTTTATGCAGATCTTGCCTGTGGTATTTTGCATACTCTGCAGTAAGTCAGTTCCTGCAGTCGATGTTTAGATGAGTAATTTCACATGTGTAAAGTGTTTATGCAGCCTAAGAACCATTTGAATTTGATATTTTGTACAAAATCTTTGGCTCCTAGTGACCTTTAATTTTCCTGCCTTGCAAAATTGTTGTTTTGCTGGGTTTGCTTTTTTGTGACATTGGGGCTTTTTTTCTGTGTATGTTTTGCAGACCTATTCCATAACCCTCTGGAATATGATCCAGACTACAGGCTTTATGTGATATACTTCCTTCCTTCAGTTCAGCTCCTTGACAGGAAGTGTAAGGACTGCTTTCCTCTCTCACAAAGCATTGTCAGTTGCTTTTGGTTCTAACCAGTTTGGAAACATAGGTGAAATTATCCTATCTGTTGTTTTACGTGCATTTGTGGATAGAGAAAGAGAACTAATGAACAAGATACCTCTTTTTTGTAAGATTTATCAAGCAAAAAGAGTTTGCATGGCATAAACACTTTGTCAAACATTTTATTTTTCTTTTTAAATTGTGTTGGTTTTTCTTGTATCTTGGTCTATTTGGGTAAAGATAAAAACTTGTGCTTAGAAACATGTACCTACCTCTGTGCATTCAGACTGATATATTCACATGGGTGAGTGTGCTTACTTAGGTTTGTACATGTTTCTGTACAGTTTAAGTACATATATGCACATTTCTTGATAAGGTAAATGCAGACCAAGCTTTCAAATACAATAAATATTCAGAAGTTATCAAGAGATCTTTCACAGCTTGTCTACTGTAAATTCTACAGAAATAAAAAATGTCTTAAGAATAGCCAGATTTTAAATCAGTGAATCCATAAACATGCCACAATGTACCCAGAAAATCACCTTTGGTGATTTTTGTCCCTGGTGTTTGGAGAACTGTGTGACTGACAGGACTGAAAATTACTGGAGGGCACTGAGAAAGTAGCTGATTCCTACCTCAGCTCAGTAAGAAAGCAGCAAGGAAAAATCAGCACCTTCCTGAAAAGGAACTGAACAAGGCAGGTGCATGACATGTGCAGGTGCTGGGAAGCTGTGCAGCTGTTGTGTGGGAAAGCTGCTGGATGGGCCCCAGCAGGTGCCAGGGGCTGATGAGGAGTTGCTGCATCTGACCAGGTGCCCGTTTGCTCACACAGTCATTTTGCACAGGTACCTTCACTGTCCCAAGCACTTGCTCTTGTGTTACACTTGTGCTTAGCACTTCTGCCAAGCTGTTACTAAAATATCACTTTTTGACTGGGGAGTGATGACTGAAGTTTAATGTGCTGAAATATATGTGTTGCATTTACATGTCTAGAAACACTTCCATAAAACTTCCTGGACTAAATCTCCTAACTACAGTTCTACTGTAATCAGTCCTGGATTAAGACTTGAGGCAATAATTTATATCAAGCTGTATTCTGGACTTTCTATTTAGTGAAATATTTCTCTAAAACATTACAAAGCTTCTTCACCATCTGTAGAACATTACCAGCACAGTCCTGGCTGTCTCCTTCACACAAGACGTGTGCTCATGTTCCACTACCTTCAGGCATGACTACTGTAGTTCCTTTCTAATTGGTCCCCTAGACACCATGACCCCAAAACTTCCCTGAGCTGAAAATGCTTCTGCCAGTTACTTGTTCTAAAAGTTTAGCTGACTTCTGTTCCATAGCTAAAGTTCAAGATTAGTATAAGGTTCACAAACTTAAGCCACCATCCCCAATTTGATTTAACAGCCTAAAACTATTTGTTTAAAAATTAAAGTTATTTCTCTTAAAGTGGAAAACAGGAAAAATTTAAACTTTTCTTCTGATTGCACTCCTAGGGTTTTCTCTGTAATTAACCAATGGGAATTGAATTGGCCTTAAACCAAGACTTGTTTTTGCTATTCATAAAGACACTTCCAAATCTTTACTAACTTCTGCAGGAGATCTCATTTAAGCAGCACGAAAAATCCTGCTTTCTAGCATCTTCATTTAAAACTTCTGAGCCTACTGCACTCAGAAGAAAATACTTTACTGTATAGGGCTTCAGAAAGTATCACTCCATGTTCCCATTTTGAATTGTCATGAAATTGTGTAATTAGCATTGTTAAAAAAAAGGGCACCGAAAATGTATGAATCACCTTTTGTATGTTGCCTTTTCAATGGATAGAAATAATTTTTTATTTCCCTTTTAACAGTAGTTACACAAAAAGAAAGGGAGTCAGCACTTCATCTCTATAATCCCAAAAGGGCTTGGGTGATGCAGTCAGTAGCTTTTGGGAAGAGAGCAGACACATCCCTGGGGACTACGGTGGGATCTGGCAGATGCACTCAACCAGCCAGAAGACCTATAATGCCCTCAGGTATTTATAATGCTCAAAGGAAGGCACACATTTTTAGGTAATTTGAATTAGGAATGTTTTTTTTTCATTCAAACATTATTGATTTTAGTGATAAAATATAAATGCATCAAGAACTCAGCTGGTTTGCTTCATAAAGTGAGTAGTCATAGCAGCAGCAGGCAACAAATGAATCCTTCTACTGAGTATTGTGTCAGATAAATTCTAGTCATACCTTGTAGTTACAGAATTGTCGTTAAAGAAAACTGAAAAAAATTTTGTCAGTAGGAGTCTTGTGTTTAGTTTTACTTCTATTTAAAACATCTCAATAGACTTAAGACTCCCAGTGCTCAGCATCATAGAGTTTTGATGCCCTCTAGTGCTTTTACAAGATAATCTCCTGAAGAAAATATTTTCTTCTAGTGTTCTAAATTTGACGTATCTGGTTTTGTAAGCAGATTCCTCTTTATGCTTTCCAAGCTGGGAATATTTTAATGATGTCTTATAACAGCATATAAAGCAATTTTTAGAGTTCTTAAAACATTCAGATCTGGAAGGCAGCACAAGAAAGCAGGTGAATACCAGCTGGAAGGAACGATGAGACTGGTATCACAATCCAGAACCAGCTTTGAAATCCTATGTAACCTTGTCAGCTTTTGATGTTTTAAAGATAAAACCCCCACCATTGTGCATAGATAACTGAAATTGTGGCACTTTAAATAGTGTAGATGAAAGTTCAGAAAGTAATCCCTGCAAGTTTTTTTAAATGTATATTTCACAATAGTAAAACCAAAAGCACTGTATTTAACAATGATTTTGAAGAGGTTGGGGAAAGGAGGATAGTTTAAACATATTTATTAATTTGTTTTGCTGATGATTATCAAAGCAGGCAGACAGCTCTTTATCTCTACCCTGCAATCTTACACATCTACAGTGGCATCATTTTCTGTGAAAGAAAAAAAAGCCCGGGTGTGTATGTCTACAGGAAATAAAATACAAAAAACTTGAAACTACTTACACTTAAAACCCAGCATATACTTGCTTCCATAGTAATTTAATAAAATACTATCCTAAACATTTCAAATCATGTGCTAGTTTTCAATTAATTTGAACAAGCAATTTAGGATCAGGACAGCAATCAATTCTCAGCTACTCAAATTGCCATTAACTCATAATTTGAACTTTCTCTTATAGGTCATGAATTTGGAAATAACACTAATAAGTAAGTAGTGTTTTAGATGTCTTCTTACTTTTGCATCTCTGAAGCATTTAAGTTCCTCTTCCTATGCCTAAAAAATACCCTAGCTAGAGAAAATGTCTAGTAAAAATGAGCATTTGAAAGAGTTTCAGATCTTTGTATTCAATATAGCTGCAACTCTACACTTGGTTTGTTGTCTAAAATTTAGCATTGAAAGGTATTCCACATTTGGAAATGGGTACATAAAAATGCAATTTATTTGTAAGATCAAACACTGATCACTAGAAAAAGCATGCTCAAAGTATTAGAGCATCAGAATAGCTGTTCTGTATAATGTCCCAGAAAATGTTCTCCTGACTGGCTGTTCAAAAACACAGTCTCTGGAAAATATTATGACTTGTAGAATGAAATTCTTTTATTCTGTATATGATAGTATTTTTATTCTGTTCAGTTTCAAAATCATAGAAATAAATGTAAAAGTTTTATCCCTGTGTCTGGATTGAGACAGGAGAAGGGTTGCATTTTAATGTGATTACATTTTAGATGCAAACTTTGTAAGAGCAGATTTACAAACTTTAGGTATCAGGCTTAGCTTTACTTTCTAGCTTTACACATGAGAAGATTTGAAAAAGGCATTGAAAGAAATAATAAGAGCCTACATACAATATCCTTTAACACTACTCTGAGCACAGCTTTTTAAAAATCAAGTTATTTCTGTTGAACAATTAAGTCTTACCTGCCTTCAGTGCAGTAGGCTGTCATTGCTAGAATGGATGCACAGCTGCCTGGAGTCTTATTTATGGAAATGCTGAGGCTTTGCAAGGTGTCTTTTCATGACAAAGTGCATGACACAGTGGACACAGTCCTGTGGCTTATATGAGGTGTGTTAGTACAGGGACATCTTTAATAAATAAGTTCTTATAAGACAAAGTTTTAATATTGTATGTGAGTTGGAAGGTTTTGGTTCCTTGTCAGTGCTGCTCTGATGGTGTGAATCTGCTGCTTTTCTCTCCCAGACAGCAGCTATGGCAGGATACCTGAACACAAGCTCACAGTGATCTGGATTTAGAGCTTGGAGAATGGATATTTGCCTGTGGGCTAGTTAAGAGATCCACAGTGAAATAATTGCGCATTTCCAGTAATGGGTACCAAATCACTTGAATCATGTCCATTGAATCAGAGCATTAAAAGTATACAATTACAACATTTGGGGGGGAAAAAATTGAAAACAAAGAAACATTTTTAAGTCTACTATAAATGTTTTTAAAATATTTTATAGCATGATTTTTTCAAATAGAATCTCCTGACTCTGACCTTTTTTCATTTTGTTCTGCTTTCTTAAATTTGGTAGAAGAAAACCTTCTGAAAATTTAAAATTTTAATATCCTCCCTCTTTAGTGTCACCATGACTGCTACTTTTCTGTTCCAAAGAGTGTGTTGCGAATTAGTCCTGAAGTGGTTTGGAAATGTTCAGGTAATGGACTTGCTTTGTTCTTTTTGCAGAGTACCATTTGAGGACCCCGAAGATGCAGTTTTAGTGCGGGCAATGACAAGATCTCTAATGGAATTTTCCTCTGTGGACTGGAACAAAGTAGCCACCTGTCAAGAAAGGCGGCTTGAAAACAAAGCAGAAGAGCCCCTCGAGAAGCTGACAGTCCAGTTTAGATGAAAAAAAACCTACTTCTCTCTCTAATGTTAACCCTGTAAGTAGGCTAACAGCTCAACAAAACATGTACACAACAACACTCATCTAATTAAGTGAATTCCCAGAGAAAAAATGTTAGTGTAACATTTATCATATGTTGTATAGAGAGTGAAGAAATTAAGATAACAAATGATAAACAGTGGCAATGTTATAATAAAAGTTGCTTGAAATGGAATCCATACCATAATTTTGTTATCCAAAAGTACTAAACTGCACACTAATTTTTAGGAAACTAAGGATAAATACTTTTATAATACACTTCCTCACATATTTCTCCTTCCATTCTGTCAAGGCTTAAAGTCAATGATGCTTTCTAAACATTTCAACCCCCTTCTTTCAGGCTGTAACTTGTCTGCTGAGTTCCTTCCTTCTCTCCTAAGTTAGCACAGAGCCACAGGACAGTCTGTGTTGGCAGGGATCTCTGGAGCTTATCTAGTCCAGCCTTCCTGCTGGAAGCAGGGTGGAGATAAGGTTGTCTGGAGCGCTGATGGGGAATCAAAGATTTCCAATGAGCAAGGCATCACCACTGGGAGAATGAAAGCAGGATTGGTGCTGGGGATTTAGCACACTTCCAAAACCCTGCCTCTTTTGCCCTGAAAGGATGGATTTCAGACAATCCTTGAACAGCAACAGACCCCTGTGAGCCCCAAAGGCTGCGAGTGCAACAGGGAGGCAGCAGCACTTCTGCATTCCCAGACCTCAGAGTGGAAGGTGACCACAGCATGACTACAGATCTGAGTTCCAGGCAGGCATTTCTTGCCTGCCAATTATCCAGAAGTTAAATTTGTATACTCAAGCTACAGGAGTCCCCTGCATGTCACATGAGAATGTCACCATGTTACAGACGCAGGAAACATAATTGCCACATAGCCCCTTTCTTTTAAAAAATTCTCTTTATTCTTCACAATCTCCTAATCCTTGAAATTAAAACACAAGTACATTCCCTGCACAGGTGGATTTATGTATCCTCACTCTTACAGTTTTGAGAATATTAAACAAAAACTTTCAACATATTAAATAGTAAAAAAAATTAAGAGTGTTTTCTCTGTTTTGAAGATGGTCCTTACTCCTCTAATTGGAAGAATACTGCTATATTTAAAACACCACTGATTYAGCTGACAATAAGAGTCTCCAATTTTGCCATTCTTATGCAGCAAGTGATATTTTCAGTTGTGGCATTCCCATTGATTTCATGAGACACAGAAATAAATCTGACTGAAAAACAAAGTTGAGGGGAGCTATTTTCTAGATGTGGTATTTAGCTGAAAGCCAAAGTGAAATCCCAGTTGTTTCAATGCACACATGAATTTTCTCATCCAATTCACTGCGACTAGTTCAGCTTGAAAAATACTTAGCATTTTTTGTTTATGAAACAATTCACAAGCAACATCCCACTGTGCTCTAAGGCATCTTTACCTGAAAAACTTAGAATGCATTATTCTTGTCAGTCAAAATATTTTGAGTCATTCTGGTCTTCCCTTCATTAAACTTTGGAATATTTCTGATCAAACCAATAGTGAAATACACATTTCACCATCAGCTTGAGACACCTGAAACAGCAGTTTCATTTACTACAATTGCCACAAAATAGACATTATTTTTTGTGCTCTCACTAGTCAAAAATATTTACAGTAATGTCATGAAAAACTGAGAGTTCAGATGAGTATCTTCAGAAACTTAATTGCTACTGAATTCCTTCAGATAAAGCTTCATAAAGTGCTGAAAAAAAACCAATTCAATAGTTGGCCTTCCAGTGCTTTTAACTACAGGTCTATCTATTTGCAGAAAAAAAAATTAAAATTACAATTAAAGTAAGTTTTAAGTTTGGAAAACATGAATAATGCAAATCAAATGCTGTTCATTTTTCACTATGTGGCTCGTTAAACCACAGAAACTCAGAGTTTCACTAGGCTTATTGTTGGTATACATACAGATGGTTCTATGCCACTAATTCTTAGCAGATAATAAATACCTATCTTGACAATTTACAACAAAATCTGGAGTATTTATAGACAAAGTAGCCAGTATTCTATCTCTTGAGGAACATAGACATTCTGTCTTTTAAAGGAAGTCTTGCATAAGCCATGCTTCAAGAACTCAGACCTGGTCAGCATAAAAAATTCTTCAGTACCCTTGAGAACTCTCAGTCCCTTCCTACCCTCTTCTTACTCCTCAGAATCTTGAATTTTTTGAAGATCAATGCCATCTAAGGCAGTTTCACTCTCCAGTGGACTTTCGGGTTGCAGGGCTAGTGCCTCCATCTCTTTGGTAAATTCAGGTTCTTCTGTTCCATCAGTAGGATGATTTGGATCCACGTTTTTTGTAGGATCTGGACCAGGATCTGCCTGTTGTTCACTTGTAGAACTACCCTCTACTAGCTGCATTTCATCTGAACAAAAGAGAAATCACACAATTAATAAACACTGAACTCCTTTGCAAGAAAACATTTTTATTGTTGAAAAGCAATAACACTAGGATACTTTGCATCAATTACAGAAGTGATTTACTTAGAAAATCTTCATTGAAAAAACCCAAAACACTAAAGCTTTGCTTAAGTCGGTGTATGGTTACTCTGGAACTAACCCTATACAAAGCTCTCATTAATTTATCTTCCATTTTTGCCAGACTACTTTTTTTTATTATAGAGAGGAGTAGAGTAGGATACTATAGTTATTTTAGCTTTCAATTCAAACATGCTTTATTGACACTATACTTATCACCAGCTTTTCAAAGAATGGCTGCAAGGCAGTTAAACACTGAGTACAGGTGGGGTTTGTTTTAAACCAAAAAGACATGGGCACGACTACATAGGAAGCATTTCTGCATAAAACAGACTGAAGAAATTAAGTGCTTAAAAACAATGAACTTTGGTTGAAATGAGTCATCCTAAAATTCATAACTTGACTGCACGAGACAGAATAAACTATTGCACCTTTACTCTTCAAGCAATGTTTTCTAAAAAAAAAGAAGTTGTTAAGAAACTTTTTTCACCTGATTCTACTAAGTAGGGCTTGTATGCTAAGACTTCTGAAAAGAAGGAGGGGAAAGCCTAATTGGGAGTAGTTATATCTTGGTTTTAGTGTTCTCTGTTGTGACTGATAGCCAGCCAAGAACAGTCACAGCTAGCTAGCCACAGCCCTGCCAAAGTCTTATGTGGCAGTGAGCAAGAACCTTCAGCACAGGCTGAAATGTAGACTTTCTTGACACTCACCCCTGTACAGCAGAAACACTTAAACTCTTGGGTTTGCTTGTAGTTGCAGCTGTTGCATTTGGGTTTTTTTCAATTATTACTTTCCTGATATATAGGATTTGTAGGGGGTATTACTAACTTTCTGAAATAAAACTGCTGTTGATATGAAATGCTCTGATACAACACTATTCACAAGGTGACCTGAAGCTCAGATGACTTCAGTGTCTTACTAACAGTGCGTAATTGGATAAGGTCTATAATGTGCTGGCTGTCTACTTGAATCAGTTAATGAAGATTAACATGTAGATAATGGAGGAGAAACATAACAAAAAATGTTAGCTTCCCTTTTTAGGTAGGAAGGGAGAAGAGCCATCCACCAAGATCCTGCCTGTCTCTCTGAAAAGGACAGCACGTGAGGCATCACTGCTCACAGCTCATTATGTTTGGTTGTCCTGGTATGCAGTATATCCAGGGATTACTAATATCCTTGCCTCCAACTTCCACAGTCATCCTGATCCCATGCAACAGCAGCTCTTGTAACAGGATCAACAGAGGAAACTGCTGAAAACTTTAATTATTACTGATTTATTACTGGTTTATATCCTGCTATTTTAAATACAGCTGAAGTGAACAACATTACCATTGTAA
Organism: Cardinalis cardinalis; assembly: GCA_014549065.1. Taxonomy (NCBI): domain Eukaryota; kingdom Metazoa; phylum Chordata; class Aves; order Passeriformes; family Cardinalidae; genus Cardinalis; species Cardinalis cardinalis. Next base: position 11,467,488 of record JACDOX010000009.1, read on the forward strand.
GGCAACATGATTTGTGCAGTGCACTTCTACAATCCTTAAAACAAAGGAAGGGAAATCCAGTAAGTTGTAAAAGAGAAAAAGTGATTTCATCCCCTACTTTCCTATTATTTCACTTGGAGAACATGGGAAGGGGCAATATAGTGTTTATTAGGTTATTATGTTTAAATTACTTGTTTCTTGAAGGGAGAAAACCACCATGAGCAGTGTAAAGGCTACTGCTTGCTTTCCTCACATTCGAAGCACACAACACAATTAACTTGATACTGTGATTATGAAGAAAAGTATTATGAGAGATTTAACATCTACATTAACCTTTGCAACTGGAAGGAGCAGGCTGCTTGCTTATTATCCAACTTGTCTTGACACCTCCACATTAAAGTTCTGCACTAGCTTCCATTGTGGAAGTCCGTGTAACTGCATCATTAAAAACCACATTTGGAAAGTATATAGCATTTGTAAATTTAAAGGCCAGAATCCCAGCAAACTCAGCTTTGCTATTATGTTTTATCAAAGATTTTTCTCCCAACCTCAGCTGTTACAGTTTTAAGACCTGTTAAATTGCTCTTTGTGATGCAGTTAACACAGCATTAGTTTCAGCAAGGGAACAACAGATCCTAACCTTTCTTTTGCTTCTTTTCTTGTTTCCTTTTCTCTTTGGCAGCTTCTAGTTCTTGTTTCTCATGAATTTCCTTCAGGATCTTGCAGACTTTTTTGTGGGTAAACCAGTGTATTTTCTGGCAGTTCTGGTCACAGTACATCACCTGAAAGATACCAGAGTTACCAATTAATTTTCATGTACTAAAAGAATTTCTTTGCATTTCTTACTGCAGGAAGTTAAACGTCTATGTATAGCACTTAATGTTACTTTTAAGCAAGTTTTAAGGTCATATAGGCTCTAACCTATCTAAGAATCTATAAAAAACAGTTTTTTATTAACTCTAAACATAGAGAATTTTTGCTCTTTCTTCATTCTTAAGCATACACACTTGGAAATCCAAGTACCCCTTCCTCCTTGTGAATTTCATGCATCTTTCCCAGAAGTAGATGGCTTGAAGATGCCTTCAGTGCAGGCATGCAAGCCATTCTTCCTAAGTCTATACAGTGAACAGAGAAGCATTCAAAATCCTCAGCACCTCAGTGCTCAGATTTTTTTTTATTCTTACCATTTTACATACTGAGCATCTTTTGTCTGCTCCCTTTCCCCCACAAGTTGTACAGAATTCAGCATCCACAAAACCCACTTGGCCAGTAATCGCTTGTGTAAGCACAGAAAAAGCTGTGGGGTCAGAGCCCTGAAAGACAAGAGTGGTAATGAGATTAAAACCAGCACTGGTGCAGAGAGGGACGTGCAAGGGAAGACCAGAAATGATGAACATGAGCGTCGGTCTCACTGAAGCTGCTGCAGCAGTAAAAACATAAAACCAAATCACAGAACTTCAACTAACATGCACAACTTAAGATTAATCTTTAGATACACTTTTGTATATTAAGTTAAGCCCTGAGTTTCTGTAGTATTTCCTTTGTAAGTCATTAATAAACTCCACATTCTTTACATCTGTAGATCCTATGCAGCAAATTTTTGCAGCTCAGTCTCTGTGCTGGCACACAAAAAAATGTTTCATTTGTCACTGTTGTGCTCAGTTCTCACAGGTGCTACAGATGAAATGGTCAGAATTTGAAATTTTCACTTATTCGTATATTACTATTTAGATGCTATTTGCAGCATCCTTCCCGTGCAATGCCAGCAGTAAGGTTTAGGTAACCATACATTAAAACTATTCTTTTGGGCAATGATGTAAATATTTGAAGAAAAAGCGCCAAGTTGTTCTGGCTCTAAGTAATTCCTTAAACTGTCAGACTACCATGGAATATGCACAGTCATAATTACTATGACAACACTGAGATGCCCAGACTGAATCCAAGTAATTGTGCAATGACAAAGGTCAAATGCTTCCACATAAATAAAAATTACAGTATGTCCTCCTCTCCATCTCTGCATAATGGACAGAAATCCAATGGAATAAACCATCATTGCTTTAAAGGCATGAAAGACTGCAGGTTTTCCTAAGAAAAAGGCAACAGGAAGGAAAATGTTTACTCTAAAGCAAGTTGTAATGCATCACAATGGCTTATGTTTTCACACTGTGTTTATCTTCCTGGCTTAGGCAAACAGTAGAGATTGCACTAAGCCTCAGGACATTTTAGCAGACCTGGAGCCACTTAAGATGGAGGCTATTTTTAATTGGCTCTGAATAATCCAAACACGTCACAAGATTGTTCCAATTCCCCAGTGTTTGGGCGTACAACATCTTTCTCTCAGAGACCAGAGAGAACATGCTTAAAAAAGAACAGCCACTCTTGTGTAAAATTTATTATGAAGCAATAAATAGTCCTAAAATGAAGAGTGTGCTAGCAAAGACCTAAGAGGACAACTGAGGTTAGATGTTTAACTTGTAATTTTGATTTCCTAATTTAGATATAAATTTTGCTGCACATTGCATCATCTTGGCTCTCCCTCTCTGTGATAAAAGGAACCCCACTGAACGTTTCTCCTTTTTCTACTGTTATATATTACCAACTTCTTGTGTACAACAAAACAAATGAATGCATTAGATCTAGGAAATTATTCAATCTTAAACTGAATTTAGACATTGTGAAAACAGAGTGCAAATTAAGGTTAATTTTTATCTGAATCTATCATTTCAATACGTGAACTGGCATGGAAAAACTGAACAGACATACCAGAGGAGGAAAAGAAAGCTCAGAAACAAGAAAAAATTGCATCAGTTTTCTTTAAAAGCTGAGGTGTTTAAGCATTTGTTATGGGCACATGAAAAGAATACTAGTTGAAGTACTTTAGAGCATTTTCCTGCAATATGTAAAATCCCGCTCCAGAGAGTTTAGGGACATCAAACCCTTTGCTTAAACGTTGCAGGGTTGTAATAAGTTGCAGAAGCTGAGGACAGAAAGATGTCTCAATCTGGATTTACTATGTAAGTTACTGAGAAAGGATTTTCTTGACAGGAAAAACTTACTATTTCAACAGGAGCAATACTTCTCACAAGCTGCTGGAGCAATGTGGCTTCACAGTAAGGAAACTTCCGGATACTTTCTCGAATTAGCTTCTCTTGATACACAGGGAAACCATCTTTATCTCTCCCTTTCAAGAGGCTAATTTTTTTTCAATGCATGTAAAATCAGAAATCACACAGTAAATATTCAAGAACAAACACATACAGCATGCTATACTCTGTCCCCTTTCAGATGATAGAGAAGAATTTATAATAAATTGGTAACTTCATATGTTAAGTTCGTATGTTAAAATGCAAATGAAAGTGTTTTTATTCTAATTCACAATCATTATGAAGTACACAATATATAAATGCTCTGAAACCAGGACTTACTAATTCAGCCACAGAGAAAAATAATAATCTATAGGTACACTATCTACTATCTACATCTAACTAAAATATCAAAATGCCTTGTGCTGTTTAAAAATGATCATTGTAATAATAAACACTGATAAATAAACAATACCTTAAAACACAAATTCCAGTTTACTATAATAACATGTTATAGTCCTTACGCCTCTTTGGCTACTGGTTTTTTATATGGACCACTGATGAACTATTCAATTTCAGTATGTGAAAGCTGACTTCATAATTTATTTTCAGTCTCACGGAGGATTTCAGTAAAAATCCACAGTGGTGTACAGGGAATGTGATCCTTCTAAAAATCAGGTCATTTACTTCGATATGTAAGATCAGGCAGCTGGTTTGTAACTCAGTAGATTTTGAAGATCTAAGTTATTTAACAGGATAAGTCTCATCCAGAGTCTGTGGGATTTGCAGTTCTCACTTGTTTAAGTGGTTTTGAAAAAAAAATCTGAACCTGCATGACTGCTGGAGAGCAAAACGGCACAAGAAATGTTCCCAGATGAACCATACTGGACACTGAGAAATTCTTCTTTCAAGCCTATCACTTCCCTTTTTTTCAATCACACAGTGCTGTCTGCTGCTTCATGGTGCGTATGTAAATGCCAAGTTCTAACCAGTTCCAGCAGAACTGAAATTCCAGGAATGTTTCCTTTCTATCCAGGAAAGGACAGTGTCACTTCAGACACAGAAAAAAGGCAGACAATGCCACCCTAAAGTAAATGCAGCTGGGATTACTTAACAAGTTATTTGCCATAGCCTTTATCCAAACCAATCCAATCTATCCCTTCAGTTGTCTTTTTCCTGGTATCTGTAATGCCAGGGCATACACGTATTTTCAGACCTCTCTGTAGAAATACTCACCTTTTGATAAACCCATCTAGTTTGTCCTCTCGCTCTTTTAAAAATGTGATACATTTCTGGAAGATGCAACTGATATAGTGCATTTTCATAGCAAGAACTTCATTCATGTCTTTCTGCTTCATGCATTTCTCACAAATGAGATCCAGAACCCTGTAACATTTCTGGAGTGCTTCTACTTCGGCCAACAGAGGGTTCTCTTTCACCAGCAACACGATCTAGAAGATTGAAGAAAATGTAATCCAGTTAAGACTTGTGCATTGGTATTAAAGCTTACATAGCTCATTGTAGCTAAATTTCAGTGGAGTTTCTAATATTCTTCTACTTCTTTCTTATGCAGTCTTCCCTTTCTTTCCCCAGTCATTATTTACCATTCTTATTCAACATATTGTATTCATAGTTCCCATATAAGAAAACATTTACAACTAAGACTGGTATTAAAAATAGCAAGTTTGTTTTGTTTGGTTTTAGTTTTTTTTGGATAAGAACCTGAAGAATCAAAATTACTCCTAAAGAAAGTTATAGTAACTACATACACTATGCTAAAATCTCTTTCCTTTTGAACACTACAGTCTTGTATGGTTTAAGGACTTGTATGATGTAAGCAGTTTCACAGAACACATCAACCTCACATAATCATGGAGTACTTCCTGTGGCCTAGTAAAGCACTGGATAAAATAGTCTAAGAGGAAACTGTATTCTCTACTCACTCAATTAGCTGCCACTGGTGCACTACTGTCTCTGTGTACTGCAGATACCTGGCTGGAAACTGTTAACAAATTCTGGACTTTGATTGGCAAGCCCAAGGAATTTGTTTTTGAATTTAGGTGTATTCATTTCTCTGAACTACACTGGAGGAGCAAACCATGAAAGACATCATTGTCAGCAATATCTTGGGAAGTAAAATAAACATTCTCTTGCACAAACTTTCAGAAACAGCAGCAGTGGTAGATGTTACCGTGGTGAATCAGTGATGAAGGTAAGAAGATACATGCTGAGAAAACCATTGAGAGAAAAATGAGATTTTGTTAAGATAGGAAATTGTTGTATGTTTCCTCTTCAAGTGGGGCTGAGAAATAAAGCCAAAAAAGACAGCTATTTATGGTTACTGATATAAGAAGTAAGAATCTCTCCAATCAAAGGTGTTAGTTCAAGATTCTGGTGTATACAAACACTGAAATGATTTTTTAATCACATCTAAACACTGAATCTGCTTCTTCATCATTTTCAGAAGTAGATGAATTAGCAGATAATGCTTTTGATCTGACTTGAACTTGCAGAATGCTTTCTGACACAAAGAAAACACTCCCACACCACCAAACACATAGAATTTATGTATTACTCCACCTTAACAGGATGCATGTTTGTAGTAGTAATAATTTTATGCAGAGGTCCAGCTAATTTTACTGGCAGTTTTGGTTCTTTGTCTAAGCCTTGTGGTTTAGTATAGTAGTCCAGCCTTTCACGTGGAAAGAAGTTGTTGATGACAGTCACACAATCATGTTGACCTAAAGGCACACAAGAAAAAAAATCACCAGTGAAATAATAACAAGGAAAAAAAACCCAAAACCACCTAAACCCAAATTTAATATAAGCAATACAAGTGAGAATTACCCACATGCAAAGGAGCTCAGCATGATATATTTTGCACTGCAAAGAGGCAACTCTTGTCATTCTCTTTTGTGCAGCTGTAATCTTCAGTAAGTGTTATTAACTTAGTGACTCCCAGCAGGGAATGCCCTCATGAAAATAAATTCTGAATATCCTGTCCGCTTCCTGTATTCTCTTTCCCTGGTAAGCCGTAACTAAAAGAATAGTCAGTTTTCCCCAGATTATACTATACTAAAAGTCTCATACTGGTGCTATGATTTTTCAAGATAAGATTTTTCCACTTGGTACTTTTGAAATTAATGACCTTTGCATTGAGATTCATAAGTTTTCAGACCTGCAAGCAGGTATTACTGTATTAACCTAAGGTGGGAGAAGTTACAAGAACAGAGCAGGTTTAAAGTTTACCAAAAATAAAAGGACTGTAATGAAAGTAGTAAGATAAGTTACACCCTTTTCTTGTTTTCTACACCTGACAATACAATGGATTACTTGACTAAAGGGAAAGTAAAACTTATCTTTTCTAGTTCAGGACCACATTCTTTAAATTGATTGATTTGTCTTGGCACTAATCCTATAATCAGCAGAAGACACAGCCAATCAAATTCCAACATTTAAAATCTTCCACTGTTTTAGATTTCTGAGCTAATAGAGCACAGTGTAAGACAAATGACAGGGGTTAGAAGTATCCTCACTTCCCACACACAGGCAGATGAATTAATGTTGATTGGACAAAGAATAAAAAAGGAACAGGAATAGATTCCAATGTGCAGACTTTTACAGAATAGTGTATCTCAGTATGCCCGAAAATATTTATGCTACCTTGGTGATGTGATGAGATTTTAAACAAGAATTCTCAAAAATTACGTTGGAGCTAAAATTCCCCATTCACTTCATACAGCATCATATCGGAAAAGACTCTCCAAATCCAAAGGATAATTAATGGGAGTAGATTTCTCTGATACTTAAATAAATAGTTAAGGTTTTGCTGCTCAAACCTCAAGTGAGCAATGTCAGACTTTTCTTCCTTAAAACAGCAGAATGAGATAAAATGGAAACTAAAACTCAGCATTAAATCACTATTCAAGGAAGTAAATCTAAACGTCAAGGTAGCCTTGAATTCAGAACACCAAAAGGACTTGAAAGGGAATTCTCAGGCATTCATGAGAAGGTTGTGTTTGAAAGAAAAGAGAGGTCCTCATTTTTGGGAAGCAATAGCTGTGTCATTGAAAATGACTGCACTTAACCTCATAATATTTTATCAATTCTCCCTGCCAGAGAAGAAGTGGGACATTAAGCCAGGAACCTAGTATTGTCAAGGAGGGTAAAAAATTTTAAAAGAGTTTATAGAAACAAACAAAAAAAGACCAAAAAAAAGAAAAAACAACAGCAAAAAAGCCTATTGCATGTTTTGCCAGGGATTATTTCACATGCTGGAATGATAAATCTTTCTCTTATTCTAGTGAAGTTCAGGTCAGTAAGTAGTGACTGCCTCAGAAGAGGTTCCAAGACTTCTCCCTCTCCCAGAAGCCATGGAGAAGCCCAGGGGGTGGCATGCTGCCAGCACACAGCTGCAAACTCAGCTGAGCTCCTAACTCCTGGCACTACAGTCATCCTTTCCCACAAGAGAAGCTCCAGTTAGCACTTGGTGCTGCACTTCGGACCCCTCCAATGCAACCAGCTTCCTCTTACTATTTCCAAAGCAGTGACATTGCAAAAACTTACACACTTGGGCAGCATCTGTTCTCACAGGTAACATCATCTGTGTTTTTAGGAAATCAAACATGGGAATAGCACACAAATTGACTCTTACATGATGAGATGTGGAAAACAAAGCTCAACAACATGTCAGTTCAGAACAAGCCATTAAATAATGTTGCTCCAAGAAAAAGCATCAGACTCTAATACTTCACTTCTTTAGGAGTTTAGAAAATGATAATAATTTTCATCTTACCCACAAAAGCAGCCATCTGAGCAGCTGTCCTTCCCACAGAGTTGACAACATCAGTTTCTGCTCCAGCCTCTAACATCATCCAGGTGATTTCTTTGTTTCCTGAATTTGCAGGAAAGATATGGGGAATGAGCAAGGACAAATCAGAACTTGTAATTCTCTATGCTTCAGAAGAGATGCACTGAATTTCTTAAAGACCAGGAACAACACTGAGGAAATGAATGCTCTTAATGTCATTATTTTAAGCATGAATTAAGAGAAAGGAATGTGCTTATTTAATGAGTTCCAGCAGGTGTAACTCTGCTCTCTGTAATGCACATTCAGCTTCCTGTGGAGCTTATGGGAGTCCTACTCATGCAGCTACACTAGAGGTTGGTCCCTCTGGACAGCAGTATAGAAGGAAATTCTACTAATCTAGTTTAACAGTTCAACTACATTTGCTATTCTAAGGAGAAAAACACATTCAGGACTATGATGTAGCAGGAACACAGTGAACAGAACAGATTGTTCCTTTCTCCACACTGGGAACTGGGTGTTCAGACTGGGCTAAATACCAAGTAAAACGGAGCTAAAATTTGATGGGAAGATTAGATGACTTAATTGGTGCCCTTCAGAGACTAAAAAGGACACTTGTCACCACTCCTGCTGGTTCTGCTTTCAAAGGTATTCTTACTTTATCCGTTTTTGTGCAGATGCTAAGTACAGAAAAGTGAATACAAAAAGGGGATGGTGGATGAAAATGAATGTTTAAAAACAAAGTCACTGCGTCAGTAGTGCTCATGTACCTTTTGTGCTCACAAATACCAGACTCTAAAGTCAACATTTAGAAGCTTTCACACCCAGGATGACAGGCTAAAAAGCTCAGCTGTGAGAAAATGGTAAAAATACAGTATTTTCTATAAAATTGCAGTCATTTAACAGCCTCTAAGAGTTTGTTCTCATCTATCTGCTGCAGCTGTGATATTGCTCAATACCACAGAACACTGGAATTTCACAAATCTTTTTACCAAAGTTGCAGCTGAAAAACAATCAGATGATCTAGTTAAGGTTCATATACATACACAAGCATTTTTTTTAATACTTATGATGAATGAAGGCAGTTTAAACTCTACCTGCTAAGAACGCTGACTCCCCTAGAATCTAATTTTTGGTAAGACATAAGTGGCCTAGTAAAGAAGATACTTAAAATAACCTAATATTCCCAAATCAAATATTTTCTCCAAAAGGAACAATGTTTTAATGTAGTGTCTTTTTCTCACTCAAGGAAATTACTGTACCAGCCATCAGGGGAAAGAATAGCAAGAGGAAAGCTGCAAACCACCACTTGAGACAGGAGAAGATATATACAAGCTATAAACATGCCCATRAAAAAAATAATAATGTAAGAGGAGAGTGAAAATTATTTTGGGAAAACATGGTTTTAAAATTTACTAAATACATTTTTAAAAGCCCACACAACAGTTGGAAAAATAATGTAGGAGAAAGACAAAATTTGAAAAATACTGGATTGAGAAGTCTTGTCTATTACCAAAAGCTACAGCTGCAGCATCATTTTCAGTGTAACACAGTCTAAGTAAACAAAATGTATCCCGCTGCACAAGAAAACTGTCCCAGGAAAGTGAATGTTGAGATCTCAAACAAACAGGACAAAGTAGGTACAGGACAAATAGATTGTATGCTTCAAAATGCTGAATAAAATAAATTTTTATATGAGTCTGAACAGAGACTTTGAAGAGAGAGGTTCTCCTGTTGCACTGCCCACAGGATTTTAGAGATCATGACGTAGTTGCACAGTTCACATAAATAACAGCAAGCCTGAATAATAAAAGCATGTTAATGCTTACTTTTAAATTATTAACTTATGGCAAATTGTACCCATTAATGTCATAAAAATCAGTGATCTGAGTCTAGTAAGAAGTTACCTGAAAGTCCAGCAAACATCAAGGCAGTGTATCCATGCTCATGTTCATTGCAGTTTACATCAGCTCCATGTCTCAACAGCAATCTGCACATGTCCACTTTCCCTTTGTAGGCTGCATGCATCAGAGGGGTCATGCCATGCTGGCAAAAGGAAGAAGCAGCAAGTAGCATACAAAAAAGAATGTTACATCTCTTGATCTTCATACCATTGATCATTTTTACTTGGCCATACATATCCAATACAACTACCAAAGCCTCGCGTAGTATTTTATTTGCAAAAAACCTCACAAAATCTTCACGAAAAAATATGGTTACTAATATGCAGCAGATTTCCATGTCAGTTTTCTTATTATGCTGTGCTATAGATTTGATAACAGAGCATGGTTTAACAAATGAAAACCATTTACAGCAAATTTATCATTGTCCTTTTATGAAAGACATTAGTGTTGAAGACAATTAATGTTCCTGCTAGTTGGAAAAGCTTTGTTTAGAAAATCTGTTAGCTTCCTATGTTACTCTTTTCTCCCATGCTGCGGCTTATTTGATAACCAGCAAGAAAATTAGAAATAGGATCTTGTTGTTCTAAACATTACAAAGATTTTTAGCCTCTGAAACCCATCTTGCTCATTTTTAGTCATGATTACTGGTAGTTTTGCCATCCTGGCATTGTGCCCATGATCAGCCAGAGCTCTGACAGCCCTCATAAGGACACACAGCTCTTGTCAGACTGTAACAAACCTGGCTGGTTTGATCAACTGCCCCAGTACAAAAAGGATTCCCTTCAGCATGGGAGGACTGAGGTGGAATTATAAAGGTAAAGCTGGGGAAACCCCTGAGGAAATTTTCAGAACTGGGTAAACTGTTAATACAGGCTCTCTCTCGCTATCTCTCTTCAAGGGGAGGGAGAAGCATGCTGCTGGTAGATAAAGCTACACGACACTCCATTTTCAGAATATAGTGTGCTTTTTCCAATATGCTCTTTCTTTTCACTTAAGATCAGGTCAGGATTCATGTTATCAGCCAAGACACTTTAACGGTCCAAGAACACCCTCCAACATTGCACACCAGGGAGAGTGCTTTAGTTTGTCCCTCAAGAAAACCAAAATGGCATTCTTCCTTTATTTGCCAGTCAAGGCTGTGGGCTTGAGTACATTACTGTACAACATTACTACAGCTCTGTAAATGCCTGGCAATGTGATACTCTGAAATAATGCAATTGTCAGTTTGAGCCTTAATGTATTTCTTGTTTCAATTTATGACTGAGTGAAACCTAAGTAAGTTTAATTTACCAGTATAATTTTCAAAATATTTCTAAAGGTAAGGGAAATTTGAAAAGTTAAAAGTACAATAATTTTAAGGTATTACAGTTTCATTACTCTCCATCCTAACTGAAAATAACAGAAAGTGCTTACTTGATGTATTATATTTTAGTAACACACAAATTTTGGTAAACTGCAATATAAACTGACATTGAAGAAGCAAAATACTTAAAGAGATCCCTTCATGAATATTAAACAGACTGCTTTTGCTAGATTTCATTTGGGGTGTCTCAAATGTTTAATAAAGACTTTCTGTCCTACTATATAATATATTTTATTGTATTACATTTCATAATGTTACATCAAAAGCAACTTTACAGGCCAATCCCAGTCTGGAGTCACAGTAGGACTTCGTCTCTTTAGCAGCACAGAAAGGTACTGCAGTAAGGGAATATAAACACAGCACAGTTTTTGAAGGGAGAAAGATTTTTTAAAAACAATGACTTTTAAGTTTGGTTATATCTTGAAAGCCAGTTGTTTCAATTAAGATCTGAAGATTATATGACAAAGTAAAGAACTGGGATTGTTTTATCCTCTCCTCCTAGAAAACTGTTTTCTAAAATCCCTTGATTTAATTTTGGAAGTGTCAGGCTGTGGTGTGGATCAAAAAAACATATCAGGCAGAAAACACGTGGATGGTTGCTATAAAATTGGATTTGAAGTCACATTAGTATCAGTTTTTCACATTCACAGCAAACAAAAGAGGGTCAGGCAAGACACAAATTTATCTGGAAATGCTGGGTATCCTGTATTATGTCCCTACACTGAAACTGGATTGACTGCAAATACTTTTCTCAGCCTGAATGTCAAAGACAGGTCAAGCAACAGTCTGTTTTCTCACAGATAACATTTGGATTGTCAATACAATGTACTTAAAAGACAAAACTTGCAGATGGTTTCTTAAGCATACAGATGAAACAAATTTTTTTTCCACTATGAAACATCAGATGAAGGATCCTTTTTCTAGCTGTTACCATGCAACATTCTTCTGACCAAAAAAAATTGAACTTTTTAATCTTGCTCCCCAGACAAAAGTAAATCCTTCTCAGTTTTTTTTTTGTAGGTATGTTACATAGTAACTTCTCTTCTGCAGGGCTGCAAGTATTTCCTGTATGTCTAACCTTCCAAGAGGAATAGAGTTTGCCGGAGAGGCATTTTTAGAGGCATTTTTAGTGCCCTAAAAATTACCTAGCACTTCTCTTGACTGGATTCTCCAGCTCACCAACCAACAAGGCCCYACTGGCACAACAGGGCTCAGCCAGCCTGGCCATTACAGACCATCCTTCCCAGTTCCTTATGTTGAAAACAGCCCAAAAGCAGATTGAGGAATGGGATTCCAAGAACTGCTGCCATGGTGGGGGAAGTCAATTCATGAATAAAACCCCAAACAACGAACTATGGGGTCAGTGGAGGGGCAGACAGATGAGTACCAGAACCAGGGAGGGGTTGGACTCCACCACCAGCACAAAGGAAGAAGAAAGCAGATCAATCTCTCTTCAGCATCCAGCTAAGGTGTGCTTGAACAGGATAAATAAAAACAAATTTATGAAGATAATAAAATGGAAAAGCAACCTTCTGCCTCCTAGGAAGTTTCCAACAAAACTCCTGCTCAACCTTCATCAACCAGAGGAATGGGGAAACACAGGACAGCTGGGGAACAGGAAGTGGGATAAACAAACAAAAAATAGAGTATCTCCCACTCCAGTGACATGTGCATATCTGGCACAAAACCTCTCAGTTTTGTGAGCATTTAAAAACTCACGCTGTATAAGAAGAGACATCACGAGTGTATTGTTTTGTGGCTAACAGGATGACAATTCACCACTGAAGTAGCCACATAAACCTGTGTTACTCAAGCAAAAAGTGCAATCCAAGTGCTCCCAACATTCCCATGCTCACTTCACCCTTCTTCTCAACCATGGAACCTTGTCAAGATGTGGCATACAGGCTGGATGACACTGGATCAGTCCCTCAGCAGGTACTGGGGTACAGTAAGGCATTGCACATGCAAGTACCGGCTATTTAAATAGAGTGGGAAAAGCAAAAAAAAAAGGAAAGTGAAAGGGCTGTCAAAACCCTTGCTGAAAAACTGCTGTAGACACTTGGATGCCAGCAATATTAAAGCATCCACCTCTCCCTTCTCCAGGGAGAATTGGAATCATTCCTCCAATGAGGAATGCAGTCCCCCATTAACACAGAAAGAGTGTCTTATTTTAYCCTTCATGTTCAGGCAACAGTTCCAGTCAGAAAATTATAAAAAACCCACATAACTCTGGGTTTGGCTTTAACTTGAGACAGTATTTGGGACACGGCTAAAAATGATGTAAAAAGAACAGGTGCTACAAGGCAGAAATACTTGTTGATGTATCGCTTCAAAAATCAACTCTCTTGTACTGAATGCTGTTAGTCTAGAAATACAACTTGACTCTTCACTGGATGAAAAACTCTAGAAATTTCACCCTTCAAGCTTTTGAAGATTGCCCTTACACATCTTAAATTTCCTAAAAGCAGGATTTGGAAGGAGGTCAACAGCTACATGCACAAATAATTTTAGCTGTAGCTAAGTATGGACTAATTAGAATATGAAATACTGTTCAGTAAGTGTCGATCACAGCTATAGTTCTCCTTTACAGTCATCCTGCGTAGCTGTTGGTTTCACATATGTAACACATTAGATTCCTCTGATGATCTTTCAGTTCATCTGTAGTGATGAAAAGTTAAAGCCTACATCAATCAGCAACCTGAATTGAAACCAGATAATTCTTACTAGCAGTGGAATTTTCTTTGGTTTGTGTATTTTGAAGTATTATGTGAAAAACATCAGACAAAACCCTTCCTCCTCAACAAATCCCAAGGATCTGGCATTTTCTGCTAGCATAGGATTTTCACACTAGAATAGCAAGATGGATTACCCGAGGAACCCTCCATTGAACACACTCACTATGAGTGAAGCTACTCACATCTCAGCCATGAATAAGCAGGCTGCTGCTGTAATTCCCAGGAAGTGTTTGGTTCTGTAGCATAGAGAAGTGGACTGTTTCTAAATGATCTATTACCAAACTAAGAGCTGAATTACCAAACTAGAGGGAAAAACTAATGCTGCTAATGCCAGATGATAGTTCTTTATGCAAGAAGATTATGAAAAACCTCAGTTATTTTAAATAGAGAAAAATGAGGCACTTTTCAGGAAAAGTCTGTTGGCTTGATCTGTAGAAAACAGGGGATATAGTACTACAGTACTCCTTTGCAACTTTAACTACCAACATGACCCGAGGAAAATTCTACAGTTGGAAAGCCCATGTACTTCCTTGAGTCTGCCTTTCTATAACAATCTGAAATATTTTAGCCACATGCTGCAGATGGAGTTCAAGTCAGCAAAGTGCTGACAAAAAGTCACAGTATTTACAAGCTCTGCACTCTCAGGGGAAAGAAAAGTGCTGAACACTTTATCCCATACTAAGTTTCCAAATTATCAACCACTCCATTAAAAAATGGCTAAGAAGTGTGTATTTAAGTTTAATATATTTTATTTTATATCCATTTCTACAGCTCATCTATTTGTTCCAATGTTTGAGGACACCTGAACTTAAATGGCCCTAAAGTTTTAAAGTCGCCAAACTTTAAAGTCGCTAAAGACCAGTTTTGCAGAAAAGCCATTGCACTGTTTCCATAAAGACAGTGATTAAGTCACAACAAAACAACTGATTTGGTCAGAAAGGGTGCTGAGAAAAAACAGGACTATATCTGCTGAATATCTCCAACCTTTTGGAAGATGGGCATCTGGGAAACTCATTTGAGTGAAGGGATCTTAGTCTAAGCTGACACTCCCAGCAGAGCTTGGCAGACAGCAGGAGGTGAAGGGTATGAGGGAGTCTTGAAACAAGGGCAGGAAAAGCAAACAGACATAGAAAGTAATTTTTTTTTATTTTTAAATACATGTACCAACAGCAGAAGCAATGCTGAAATACTGCATCCAGCACATATCTACATTTTTAAAGTAAGAAGCCAAAACAACTGGAAAGGATATGAAAAAGAGCCACTATTATAGCTCACTTGCTGCAGAAACACAACTTTAGGCAAGATACTTAAAAGGTCACTGCATCTGGAAGATGTTAAAATGTGACTTGGTCTCTTGTCTAGAGAAAAGACAGCTGATTGTTAGTAGTTTTTAATCTACAAGAAAGTGGATCCAAGCAGTTAGAATATACAGTCAAACCAAAAATGAAAGGAACAGATTATGTGTGGGTTCTTTTTAAATTAGGAAGTGCACTATATAACAACCTGCTTCTGATGCTGTGAGTTCTTCAGCCCAAAATTATTAAATTGTGATTGGATGCTTACTGTACCACAGCTAGAAGACAGAATTACATTCAACTTGGGCTCATTCTGTGGATTCTTCATGTAAAAAAGTCTTCAAGGATAGAAATTAGTTCCTAACTGAATTGAGCTCCCACTTTAATACCAAAGCATACCATCTTTAGGGCTTTCTTACTTCTTAACATTAACAAAATAAGTAACAGTAGTAATGTAAATGTGAATTTCAAGATAAGCAACTAAGGCAACAGAGAAAAAAAATAAGACCTGATGCACTGAGAACAGTCTCCAGTTGTGGCAACAATGAATAACAGACTAAGCTGACGTTTAACTGGGATTTCACACACTCTTACTTATGTACAGATATTAGAATAACACATTGGAATGAAAATGGGTTATAAAAGAAAAATTGTAACACTCACATAGCTGATGGATTTAAGAAACCTGAACTCCCTCCTGGTTAATGTGCATGATTATACACCATTCTTGGAAGTAAAAAGAGTCTGCAAGAAGTCCATTGCATAAAGTTTTATGGGCCTTACTTGTATTTAGCCAGATATGAGCCTTAGGTAAATACTGTTAACACTATTTCTTCTACAACAATAGCCTGAGGCATAACTCAGACATGGTTTCTTTGAATAAGCCACATCCTCTCAACACTAATCCTGGATATTGCACTAATACTGCAGCAACGCTGCCACCGTTGAGCACAACCAGCAATTACACTTAAGGAAAACCTTTTGATGTCCATACAATAAAGCACTTACAACCAGACTTATATTGTGTCCTGGGTTCCTAAAGTTCACTGTAAAGCTTAGTTTGACTAGTTTTACAGAAACTTGTTGAAATTAATACAATAGAAACTCAGGCTTAGTATTTAACTTAAGAACAATCAGAAAATTGATCTGTTGGGAGAAAAAAAAGGCTAACAACATCCCATGAAGATATCTAGTAGAAGTGGCAATTTTTCTCCATTCAGCATTTATGAGGCCACATCTACAATATACTCTGTWCCATTTTGAGCCTTCCAATGCAATAAAAACATGGATAAACTGCAACAAAATCAATGGAGTACCACCACTACACGGTAGGAACCTGAGCGCTTGCGCAGTGAGGAGAGCCTGCAGGAGCTGGGCTTGCACAGCCTGGAGAAGAAATGGCTTTTGTGGGACCCAACAGCAGCCTGCCAGAGCTGACAGGGAGAAGACAAACTCTTCACTTATGGTGGTAGGAGGGCAAGAGACACTGAGCCTGAGCTGAGGTTCAGACATAAGTGAAACACTTTTTCATCAAAATCACAGTAAGAAAATAGAACATATTGCCCAGAAATATTTTACAGTCTCCATCCTTAGAGATTTACAATGCCAGACATGTCAAAACTCAGAGCAATCTCATCTGACCCTGGAGCTGAAGCTGCTTTGAGCCAGAGGCTGAACTAGACAGATTCCCAGAATTTCCCTGTGATACCTATGAAATTATAAAGCTGTGAAAACCACAGATTAACATTTAAATTGCTAAATTACACATAGATTTAACATGCATGATGGGGAATTAGTTTTGCTTACATGCTACATTTCATATTAATGTTGCATGCTTTAAAAAAATATTGTAAAAAGAAAAATAAGAGGAAACATGAACATCACATAAGGTTCCTTTCTCCACAAACTTATTCGCACCTTCAGGTAGCACTTCAGGATTTAATCTTCTACATGTTTACCACACCCACTTGTATAAAAGGCTGTGGTTCCATTTCTGATCCAGCTACTCACCCTCCAGGTATGCCCATGAGACCCAAGCATGGGATGGGGACAGGTGCTGTGCCTGCCACAGAGGGACTAAGCAGAGAGACTTCACTGCTTGTGACGGTGACAAGAAGTCAGGGAGCACCCCCACGTGTTTTGCTGCAGCATTTATCTTACCTTACAAACAAAGCTCAGGCTGGAACTTGAGACAAAATACAGTGTAGTACTTTAAGTAACATTAATCTTTAAGCTTTCTTAAAAACACAGTAAGAACTCTTCAAAGATTCATTACTCAGCTGCATGCTGGAAATATCTTGAGAGTAACTCTGATTTTCAGGGCTATAGCAACTGCTGTTAGAGAATTGCTATTTAACAACAGGAAGGCCTTCACACCTAGCATTTTCCTTATTAAACTCAGCATAATGCTTGCACAGTTTTGCAGTACCTCATCCAGGCAATTGACACGGACATTCTTGCTCCCCAGTAGCCTTCCAGCCTCCTCAGTGTTTCCTTTAAATAAAAAGACACGGGGAGAAAAGGGGGTGAGAAATAGGACAAACTGAGAATCTGGAGGAAAACGGTAATTTCCACTTCTCACTAGAATCAAAATCTTTGTATGTTACCTGCTTAGGATGTAGATTAACCACCAATAAATTAATTGCACTTAGTGAAGAAGCTTAGGAATGAACATGTTATGTTCTCGAAGCTAAAAGCCAAGAACGCACAACATCAAAGAGCAGTTGGAAAGCATGAACTACAAGTAAACATCCATTTTTTGTGAAGTAACTGACCTACACACACAAAAATGGGACACTCACATAAACAGCACATGAACAGCTCCAAATGAGTATCCTGATACTGAGCACTTTAACTTTCATCTCTTTCTGGAGCCTCTTTAGTATAAAAGAGCAGTCTACATTCTCAAAAAAAGAAAATACCTCACTTTAAAGACTTTTTGGGTTGAATGAAACATGCCTTATCATTTACTCACATCATTTTTCCTGTTTCAATTTGAAATTTGCAATGTATCACACTCACAAAAGTGGAATGAATTTGCTTTTGCTAATAGAGAATAGAGATAGAAAGGAAAAGAACTCAGGTATCTTGATCATTGACATTTCTAAAAATTGCCAAACACATAAGTAGATTGAAATCTAAAAAAAACTCTGCCAGAAAAACAGGCTGCACCTGTTTTTCAATTCTACTGTCCTACTATTTTTCAATTCATTACCAAAATCCTTTTGGCTAAGCCACAGGTCTAAGAACATGATTTAAAGCCCATTGGAGGACTCTTCAGATATTGCCAACACAGCTTCTCCAGGCACAAAGAAATAAAAGAACATTCCAAGAGTCTGAGTTTGGAGAATATTATTGCAAATTAACAAAACCTTCTAATTCCTGATTCAATCATCAGCAAAGCTCTTTCAGCAGTGATGTGCTTAATAAAAATAAGCACTGCAACACTTATTTTAATTATTTTCATGTTTTTCTTCACTCTTTTATAAGTCATCCACCAATGTTTCAGCAAAACAGCTCTTGCAACTTCAGTTTTGGCTAAAAAATCCYATTGAAATGCTAGAAATAATTAATTTTCATAAGGCTTTTTGGTGTGGTTTAACTACACTACATGGACTTTTACCATTTTTCTTTTAATTCATTAATTTCAGGAAAAAAAGACAATCACCTGAGTCATCTCACACACTTAATGAAGATTCCTGACTGACAGTCAGAGAATCATCAACTAACTTACTCCCCCAGACATACATATATTCTAAACACGTTAGAAGCTTCTTAAGAGCTGGATCACTTTTCAGAAGAATATCCCAGCCGAAGAACAAACATCAGTAAGATAAAGTCTTCAAGGGGTGATCTTCAAGTAAATTTTAATACAAATAAAACAAAGTTGCATTTACAAAATCAGAGTTCTGTATGACAAAACATTGAAGGATTTTCAAACAAGACACTAAATTGATGGAAGTCAGACTTCTAGAATTGGCCAGAGGTAAAAGCTGGAGCCAGGCTCCTCATAGTGGTGGCATGGCAGGAAGCCAAGAGACAACAGGCAGAAGCTGAAATGAAAGGAAGCTTCAGACTGGAGACAAGGAAAACCACTTTCACTATGAACCCAGTAAGGCAAAGAGATTGCCCAGAGACACTGTGCAGCCTTCTTCCTAGGAAGTTTTCGAGGCCTGATGGGTTAAAGCCCTGAGTGATCACATTTGACCTCACAGCTGATGTGTTTTGAGCAGGAGGTTGACCTAGAGACCTCCTGAGGCCTCTTCCAACCTGAATTATCCCATCACCCTCATCAGAAGCATCAGGTAAGTTAGACAGAGGTTTCTGCAAGACCAAGATCYGACACTCTTATTAAAGTGAGTCAATCAAACTGGTTCTGGTCCACAATAAATTCACTGCTGACTGTCCTACACTTGTTGTGAACATTTTAATACAACTGAGAGTGAAGCACCAAAACTGCAGTAAAACTTTAATGGGTTCAAATTGCCTGGAAACTATATATAGAAATGCACAGAACACAAGGTGTTTGTAGTTTGCCTCCAACTAATGAACACAGCTCATGATTTTCAAAATACCAGTTGGAGGGTAACTATTTAGTTGGGGTTACGAAATTCACATTGCTGGACCAGGAAACCCAAATGACAGAAAGGTGCCCTAGCAACAAGCACGTGTGACAGACAGTGCAACGAAACTGTGACAATCACATGGAATGCAAAACCACAGAATGGGTCAGGTTAGAAGGGACCACGGTAGCCCAGTATCTGGTCCAACCTCCTTGCTCAAGCAGGCTCAGAACACATGGCATAGAATTGCATCCAAACAGTTCTTAAGTATCTCCAGTAAGGGAGACTCCACAACTTCCCTGGTTAATCTGTTCCAGTGCGTGGTCAACTACACAGTAAAGAAATCCTTCCTCTTATGCAAATGGAAATTTCTGCGCATCAGTTTCTGCCCATTGCCTCATGTCCTGTGGCTTGGCACCACCGGGAAGCACCATGCTCTATCATCTTGACACCCTTCCTTCAGATAGACATTGATGCCCTTTCCTCTCCTCTGCTCTCCTCTCTCTAAGAGGACAATATAAGATAGTATAAGGAATAGTAAAATAGAACATTATAAGGAATAAGAGGTGCACAACACCCCAAACAAGCTCAAGTGCTGGCAATGTGACAATAACGTGTCTGCAAAGACGCCCTGGTCTGACAACAGCACACGGGAAAAACCTCACAGCACGCCAGAAGACTGGATTATCCTCAAGAAAACTTTTTTTTTGGCAGCGGACATTAACACCAATAATGAGGCAAGTATCAACAGACATTGCCGATAGGATGCAAGCTTTCCTTGGCAGAGTTAGACCCGCCCAGCGGAGCTCCCCAGCCCCGCAGCGCGCCCCCCGCTGCACTGCCCGGGTGACGCGGGCCTGCCCGGGCGGGGAGCGCCGCTCCGCCCGGGAACAGCCGCTCTCCCCGCCASGGAGAAGGGTGACGGCCCGAAGGCGGAGCGGGAAGGCAGCGGCCCTCAGCGCTGTGACCCGAGGAGCGCGGCCGGGGGCGAGGGGAGCCCGCGGCGAGCGGCCGGTAACGGCGCCTCACCCGCCGCCCCCAACGTGCGGGGACACGAAACCCCTCCCGGGGCACGGCCAGCGGGGCCCGTGGGAGCTGCGGCCCGGGGCCGCGAGCGGCGTGGGCCGGGAGGGCTCACCTGTGGCGATCACTGCAAGCAAGTCCTTCTCCTCTGCGCTCAGGTCGCCTTTCCTGGGGGGAGCCATCGYGACCCCCGCGCAGGGTAAGGCGGGATCAGCCCGGGACGGCGCCCGAAGCGCCCCCGCCCGCGGCACCGCCCCCGCCCCGCTCCTCACGGAGCCTTCCGCCCGCAGCCCCGCCCTGCCGGGGCCGACTGCGGGGCGAACCATTCCTGCCCAGGGATGGGGGGCACTGCGTGCCAGCCTCTCGCTCTCCGCCAGCTTCCCACGCGGTGCTGCCGGAGAGAAGGAGCCTGTCCGCTTTTATCCCTTGTTTTCAAGTTGAGAAACGCGTTACGCTTTTCTTTTGTCTTCTCTTTTTGGCTTCTCCGCGGCTCCTTCGTTTCTCCTCCCCGGGGAGGTGCCGGCAGTGGTGCGGGCGGGCGGAGGCGCCCGTGTGTCAATGTGTCCGTCCTTCACTCCTCCATTGTCTCCTGCCGTCGCTGCCGCCGTCGCGCTCGCTCGCCCTCCCCGCCCCGGACCGCGCAACCACCCGACAGGTGCGGCCGGGATGGGGAGAGCACCGGGCGGGAGCCGTGCCGGAGCCCCGCCGGAGCCCCGCGGCCGCGCTGCCCCGGCTRCGGCGGCTGCTGTGGGGCAGCTCCGGCCGGGCGGGCGGGCGGGCGCGGCGGCCATGGCAGGGCAGGGCGGGCGGCGGCGGCACAGCCCCAGTGTGGGTGCTGGAGCCCGGGTTCGGAAATGCCGCCGTTCGCGGGTTTGCGGGGCACCGGCGGCGCCGGGTCCGCTGCGGGAGGGCGGCGGTGCGGGCTCTTGTGCACGCCGGTCCTTCCTGCCTTGCTCTTGCTTTCCTGCCTTTTTATGGCAGCGGTTGGTCGGGTGGTTGGGCTTTCTGTTGTTTCATTTTTTCCAGGCAGGAAGAGCGTTTTGTTCGGCTAAAGCGGCCGAACGGAGCCGTGGTCGTGCCACGGCATCGTGTCTGCAGGAGGAAGCGGGCGCTGATGGATCGGGAGGGGAAGGAACGCGCTCAGGGTGTTCAAAGCGGTGCCTTTTGTTGGCGCCTTTCTAAAATTAAACTGTTGGTGGAAAAATAATCTTTGTTACAGATCCAACTTTCCACTATTCCAGTGGAACCTCAGTAGGCACAGGGACCTGTCCCCTCCAAGGGACAGAGACGGAGGTTTAACATCTTTGATTTTTGCCTGTGTTTATACCAGAGAAAAGAGCAAGACCCTGATACTTGATGCTGACTTTTACCCTCTTTTGTTCTACTCTTAAATGTGTATTTTTTGTATCCCTCCGTTTAAGGAACCCATTTTTTCCTGTAACTAATTTTTGAAGGCATGGCTTTATCAGCAAGCTGAATTTTTCCGTCTCTTGGTATTTGCAGGTCTAATACTGAAGTATTTAAATACGTTTTGGAATTTCTCTTTCTAATACTGATTTTGTTCTCTATTTTGATACTTGTAGATGCCTTTTTGACTGACATTCAGAAATGGTGAAGTCTCTCTCACAGAAGAGCATGCTCTCTGAATATAGTGTATCTTTGTAACTACTTGAGTAAAAAAACCAAAATGTGATACAATTTTATTTTAACTAAACAGCCAAATTGTGTGTTGCCATGTTTTTAAAAATCATGGAGATACAGGGGTGTACCACCATCTAGTTTTACTTGCATCAACAAGTGTAAATAAAAGAGATTGGTTTGGACTTCAGATTATAACAGATTCCCTTGACGTTTTTTGTGGGAAACCAAAAATGTCTTGAAGGAAATGCCGTTGAAGCACAAGTGCTTTTAATATTCTGATCCAGAAAACGATCCCCATGTAGTGCTAACAGAAGTATGTCACTGGCTCAGCCATGAAGGCTGAAATTAGGATTTAAGTGGTCTTTTGTTGGTTCACTGCAGGGTGTGAATTTTACCTGCTGTGAACAAATTTTGTGATACTACAGTGCCCCAATAATCTCTGTGGCACTATTAAATAACAGCCTTCAAGCTTCCTTTTTCATTTGAAAAAAACCCACAAAAACTGTCATGCATTCAGCACAGAAAAGTATGCATATGACATTCCTTTTATTTAATGTGAGAATGTCATTATTGCTGTCCTGCCCTTGTTCACAGAGTGAACAGACAGTTTTTCCTTGGCAGCCTCACTGGATCTCACTTGGTGACTAAGGCTACAGGAGTGTTCCATCTGCAAGGGTAATAAAATACTTTCAGTGCTAGTTAAGACATGTTTCTCACTCTTACCTGGCTTCTGTGTGACCTTCAATCTTGTAATATGCAGATATTTCACAATCTTCAGATTATCCTTGTGAGAGTGTGAGGAAGTGGCATTGCCTCCATTTTATGAACGTAATTTGAGGCATGGAGGCAACAAGTGATTTTTTTTTTCAGGCAATGTAGGGAGTCATTGTCTCAGCAGAGCACTGGAACATGAAATGTAGGTTCTGTGCCTTTGTCTTTCCCTTTAATGCATTTTCTTTTATCTGCTGTATCTGTTTGTTTCACATATTTAAGACTTGTGCATTACTGCTTGGTAATTAATGATTTATGTTTTGGGTGTTACAGAGGGAAAAGGAAATGTTAATCTCACTGATCCAGAATATTTTCTGGGTTTTAAATTATGTGTTTACATCTTAAAAATTCTCTATTTCCTCATCAGGTGATACATCTGGTACTTGTGATTTGTGAAGCAGGAACCAGTGGTGACATTTTTTCCCCAGCAGTTTGCTGGTTTTGCTGCATGGAGGCATGCTCATGGGGATTTGTGATAGCTGTTGTTACCAATGTGTAGCTGATCCTCTGTGCCCGTGTGCAATTGTCAGGGGTAAGATTCATGCAAGAAGATAACAAGGATTTCTTTAATTAAGTAACATTCATTTTGGGAGAATGTACAGAGCAATAACATTTTTCTCAGGGCAGTTTGGGGAGAAGAGACTGCCCTATGCCTTGGAGAGTGCACCATGAAACTCTCCRTCCTTGGACAAGGAAGAGAGGGAGAGGAAATGCTGAACTGGTTTCACTRTTTTCTCTCCAATGACCTACCTTCACTTCTGTCTTGGAGGGTTGCCTGAATTCTGGGTGTGTACTCTGCAGAGGTCAAAGATCCCATAGTCATTTCCAGTGCCTGGGCCTGGCAGGGTCAGAAACCTGTCTGACCCACTCCATTTTGTCTAGGGGAAAATAAAATAATAGGTCAAACAAGTATGCATAGTTCTATGACTTACTTCCTAGCTCCCATCTCCCTGGTTCAAGTAGGGATTTCCTCAGCAAGAAGTGGTGTCTTTGTGTTTACCTTTATATTTGACACCCTAAAGCAGGCTGGTAGGCTTTTTAAATTTAGATAAATTGTGTGCATGCAGCATCCCATGATTGTAACTTTCATGCCTGCTTGAAAGAGGACCGCTTCTTTCCTGTTTGTGAACCTGCTGCTCCATGGTTTTGTTCAATCCCCAGCCCCCAGTTTCTGTTTTGGGAGCCAATAAGGAATTGGTTCCTGTTCAGCCTTGACATGCAATCAGGCCTTGACAGACCTGTGGTGTCCCCTGCCGTTGTCTTTTTGCTGAGCTGAAGTGTTGGGTGTATGTAAAATCCATTACATATTGTTGCCAAGTGTATTTTTGTTAACTGGCTCTGTGTTCCTGCATGCCCTGGGCAATAGGAAATCTCCTTCAAGTGCAGTTCAGCCTTGCAGACAGACCCCCACTGGGTTTTGGTCCTGCTGTCTCCAATCCTTATAATTATATCCTGGCCAAAGTTAAGAGGATCTAATAGGATTATTCATTTAGATCAATTCAAGTTCATGCAAGTTCAAGGRGTTTTTATTGCTAGAAACATCCTCTGGTTTTTTTCTCTCAGATCTCACAAATAGTAATCTGTGGATAAGTTACTTCTGTGGCRCCCCCAGCCCAGTTGATTGGCATTGTATAACTCTCAGATTTTTTTAAGAGCTTTTATTATATCGTAAGGGATGTTTTTCAACTTTCATCTGTTTCTGGATCTCAGGGCAGCCACTCATTTTTGTTATGATCTGTCAACATTGCTAAGGCCTGTTTTATACCAGAGGGTAGATTATAAAACCACGGAAAARTAACTGAAACTGGCGAGCACTGATACATGTTTTTGAGTGCAACTGGTGTATCYACAATAGCTACACACAAGGTATTCCTGTAGATAAAATGCTAATCTGAGACCTCAATAGAGATCTCCACCTGCTACTGATTCCTTGTGAGACCTTGCACAAAATTAGGCTTTCTCTATGCTTTGAACTTCAGAAGCAAATCTTAGGACTTGACTCTAGCTGTATGCCAAGTCTGGCAAGAGGAGRTTTTTGCTTCTTTCATCTTCTCTTGAATCCTGACTTGAAGGATTCTTACATATATGGGACAGAAGGACACCATAGTATTTTCCAGAATATTGTCTCATGCAGACTATAGGATGGGCATGGTTGAGGTGAGCGGTGTTCTCTGGCAGGAAATACAGGTCAGAGCAGTGTGAAAATACCAGTTTGGGGCTTGAATGTCTATATAATGGTAATGCACTCCTGTCTGGGCTTAGTACTCTGATTTAACTCAGGTGTTGGTTTGCTCCAAGACTTGACCTGATTGAGCAGAGCCAGCTTTGGTGGTTTTGCACCTAAAATATATCCAGAACAGCAGTCACCTGTAGAATTTTCTTCTAAGAAAACTGTTCAACTGTTTATCTGYATATGTTGCAAAGTGCATTTTTGAGCATATGCTTTTATTTTTGTGTGTCTTTTAACTGCTAATCATGCCAGGGCAACCAGAATCTTCCCACAGGGAGTGAGGATTAACAAAGCAAAGAAGAAATTTCGAGGTGCTCAGGTATTGTGATGATGAACATGGGCAATGTAAATGCCTTAGATGAATGTGCGTTTGTACTACCTGGTTAAAAGCTTCCTTTGAAAAAGTCAGCATTGCTTTCACAACAAAATCAGATATGTGTACTTCTTTCTTCTTTTATATACTCAGCATAGGAAAAAAATAAATTGCTCTTTTGCAGATTGAGTTCACATTCTCTTAATTGTTTTTTCTAGGTGGTTCTAGTATGAGTGGCTTGCTCAGACAATACATGCTTTGTGCTTTTCACATGTAGCTCTAAGTCACTGTGGTTTTRTTGAATTAAAAGAAATCTAAGCTTTAAACAAATTCTTTCAGGCCTATGAATTCCACATAGTTAGGTACTTTTATTTTTTGGAACAGATGGCATGCAAGCAGCTTTTTGCTGTCAAAGACTGAGATGTGTTTAGTGACAGCAGAGCAGTATGTGTCAGAGTATGCCTGAGCACCTTTGCAAGACTAAATTCTTTCCCTCTTAAGATTTGCAGGTGGTAGCAATAACCCAGTAATTCATTAGCACAGCTTCTGTAAGAGCTGGTTTGCAATTGCTTTTCAGATGGCTGTTCCTAAAATAAATTCAAAATTTCAGAAATATAAAGCAAATAAAATTGCACAAAGGTGGAAGGGAAATATATCTATGCGTAGGAGGAGATTGAAAAATTACAGCACATACAGAATTTGTACTGGTTTTAGGGATTCGTGAGTGCAGTACTGGGAAAAACAGTGTTAGCAGCATTTAGTCAGTGACAATCAAACCTTTCTTTGGTGAAGAATGGTGGAGGCACTTGGGTTAAACATTTAATTAGATCTAATTAGTGAGTAATTTTTTTAACCTCCAGACAGGATTATTTAAACTCTGCTTACAGTAATGTGCAGATATATGTACCTCTTTGTAGGCTTAAGATTATTGTTTAGGACAGAGGAATTAGATCATGCATTGAATGGCTGTGCGCTGTTAAATTCAGATTGTTTTAAGAGGCATCATCTTTTATTCCTCATTTTCTGTCCTCATTCCTCCTGTGCAAATTCAAGAATTCCTACATGTGTGTGGCTCATAAGGCAATAGGCTGTCACCCACATCTGTCTCTCTGCTTGAGCCTACAGGTGAAGTAATTCCATTTTTATATTTTACGAGCAATAAATCACCTGTGAACTGCAGTGGTTGCCCATTAAATTTTAGATTTGATTTCTGAAATGGTTTCTTTTTCCCTGTGATTCAGTGTTGATTAAAAATTACTCTTCTCCTCAACTGCAACAGTACTAAGATAAATAAAATACTCAAGGATCACTCTGAGTTAATGCTGGTGTGTGAGAGGAAGATTGACAAATGGAAAAAATCTATTTTTTCTCCCTAGAGAAAAATCTGTGGAGTGCAATAATCTTCTACCATGCCTGAAAACCCTTTTGAACTTACTACATAGTTTTTTAATGTAGCTGTAGATCTTGTAAGAGACTGCAAAAGTCAAAATAAAAAGCCAGGCAGAGTCCAGTACCCATGTGCAGTGGTGTGGTGGCCATTTTACTGCACTGAAGTGCTCTTTACCATTCTTGCATGCTGTACAGCCGAGAGCAGAATGAAACACTTGAGTTTCAGGGTTTAACAGCTTTGGTCWTCTGTAAAGTATGGTTGTGTAGTGCAAACGCAATACAGGGAACTCATATTTTTGTAGCTGGTAAAACTTCCAACTTGGGTCACTGTTTGTGATAGGGATGGCTAGGTCCAAGTGYGGCAGCTCATGTGAATCAGATTGCAGGACTGTTCTTACTCTGTCTTTACATTCATTTTTGTTGGCTAAGCTGGTTTTAATTAAGGAAAACATCTTCCTCACATGTGCTGTATAAAACAAATAATCACTGTTTWGGTTTTTAAATTACAGAAAGTCAGGAAAATACTTCCAGGAAGTAAATCAGTAGTAATTCCTACTTTTTCTGTGAGAGCTTTTAGTTGCTATATATCTAAGAGTTTTTGCAATTAGAAATGAGGTTTTTTCTACTACAGAAATTATAGGAAGAATTTTAAAATTCACTGAGTCCTTCATACATACGTATGTTTTGTCATTCTGTAGAAGGATTTGCTCTGCAAAATCTGAGCTATTCTTAGGTTGGATGGAGAAGTTCTATATAGAGATCACTTACAGTTTTTGCAGGCTCATAGTGGCAGACAAAGATTACTGCTTTTATTCAGCCTGTAAGACGATGGATTAGCTCTAGTGAGAATTAGGACTGAGGACAGACAGATCAGGCAAAGGAAATGCTAGACGCAGTCTGGGATAGAGGTTGACCAGGGACATTGGAAAGGAAGCATCTYCTGTGATATCTTGAATCTCAATGAGTTACACCCTTCTGCAATTCCTTTAGTTACTGCAGGCAGAACAATTAAATATGACTTTGGGGTTGTACTTGCTCGTAATAACTACTCTCTCGTGTGTTTTCCTTAGATGTGTTTTCATGCAGAAAAGAAGTCTAAGCAGTTCAACGGTTTGTAATTTGCCAGCTAAAGTGATCCTTTCATTTTASGTTTTGTTTCCATAAATAAAATCCTCTAGTTCTCTAGAAATGTTTTTAAGAGGAAAGATACATTCAGTGCATTCAAGTTATACATTAGTCATTTTCTTCTGATAAGACATGGATGAAATCTTGGGAAGATATWACTGAGCATTAGATATAGGGCTTGTAATTTATTTTCACTGCCATTTCATGCCTTGAGCAGCAGAAAATTAGAAAAACAAAGTATGTTACTTCTTTTAAATGCTTGAGAGAAGGCAGCCCTTTAGAAGAGGAGTTGGTGAGTTTCTTATCAATTTACAACCTTCTCTGTATGCACCAATATTGATGTGAGTTTGGTTTGAGTCTGGTTGCTAGTTTTTTATATGTATCTGCACCTTTCTGAAACCTGTGTTAAGTCTTTTTTTGTCTTAGGTCTGCTTTGGCTATTTTCTTAGTGTGTGGTTTCTTGTGACTGTGACCTGAGGATCCCAAAATCATCAGCCAGTTCTATGAAAACCCAATGTTGTGCTGTTGAATACCATATTCTGCCAAGATGTTTGTGGGTTTCTTTCTCTACATTTTGTATGAAAAGAGGCCCCACTCAGTGTGCCCCCTGGGCCTTGTGAATCCTTGGCTCTGCCCTTCAAATTTAWCATCCTCCCCATGGGTCTCAGCTGCCTTCCCAGCATRAGGAAACACCTACTTCTATGCTCAAGCACATGCATGAGATCTTTTGCCAGGTTTKGACTTYGGCTGTCTTGTTTTGTGGGGCCTTRTTAAAAGGCTTCTTGAATTAGAAGAAGGAAAGGATGCACATAATTCTCTAGAAGAGCCAAGGGAAGGGCTTTACTTTGTCAGTTTATCCCTGTTAATTGTTTATTGGTGTATGCTGAAAAGTGCCTTTTTTCCAATGTACTCTGCCATCAGTGTGTCACTTTGCATTGCTGTTGTGCCTCTGAGATTCTTCATGATGACAGTGGACTGGTTGGCTGGTGATTCACACTGCTACATGGTCAAGGCATCAGACTCTCAGGTCTCTCCTGTGAGGAAGGTGTGTGATTCTTGAGCTTTTATCTGGGAGCAGTGGTTCCCAGCTCACTGAAGCCAAATGTGTCAAGCCAAAGCATTTCGTGGGTAGCCTGTTGGATGCTAGGATTAGTTTAGTATCTTGGTGCCCTCCCTAAGCTGTATTYTGTTGAGGTATAGGAAGGCCTCATTCTTTCCCCATTTTCCTTTGTCCTGTCAGTTTAAATAATTGTTGACCTTTTTAGTAGGTATTGGCACTGCAAAAGCAGCGTTATGGTATGAGGAAACAAAATAGTCTTTTGAAGCTGAGTGAGAGCAAAATCTTGGTGATGGGGACAAGAACTGTAGGCCATGTTCTCCATTTATTGTTTTCAACATACTTATTACATTTTTTTGTAATCTGAAGATAAATTACTTAATTTATGTTGAAATCTAGACTACTAAATTACTGACTAAAGTACCTTAATTCATGTTCCTAACACTTTGTTAGTAAAGGTTCCTATTGACAGATTTTTATCTGAAATATCAACTTTATTTTTGAAGCATTGTCAAGARTACAAAAAAAATACCAGTTATTGCAAAGCCTCCAATTAAAAGTCATGTTGAATATCTGCTCTCTTCTGTTTTAGAAGTGAAAAAAAATCAATTTAGGTTGTCACTCCTACCTTTGCATTTTTATCCTCCCTTAGCAAAGAACATATGCTAACTTTACTAGTTATTCAGCTCTACAGGGTGTATCAAACTATGCAGAGCAACGTTTGAGGTGAGATACAAATGTGTTGGTTTGCCTGGCCTTCAGCAGTCAGTTCCCTGACTTGGAGAGTTTGGCTGTATCCAGTGACTGAATGGCTCTACATTCTAGGATTTACCTAGGTTAACTGCYGTTCTTTCTGAAGCCTCAGAGGGACCAGCCAAGCCTTTCCTTGTGGTTTCTCAGTCCAGCAAAAAAAATCCTCTARCTATCTAATTAGTAAACCTTTTAAATTATTTATAGTTTGCATCTTCATAGGAAGTGAGTTGTAGAAATCTAATGTAGCTTTTACTGGTGTTTTTGCTCTCTTGTACAAATGTATGTATGCATGCATACACCTACAGATACATATTCCGTGGAGCCCTTATTAGGTTGTCTGCAGAAGTAGGTTGCTGATATTGGTCTTTCCAGTGCGTGAACAGTGATGTTGTAAACAAGAAAATAGATTTCCCTATTAATAGTGTCAAATATCATTGTGCCAAGCTGACGTTGATGTAGGCCAAACAACCACAAAGTGGATGCATGCTTTCTCTGAAGGAAGCAAGGCTGGCTGGCATAGTGATGCTTTATGCCCTTTAAAAAAGATACTAAACATATTCTGGTTAGAAATCCATAACTCCTGCAGCAATGCTTGGCTTCAGAAACTGSGTTGGGAGTGGGTGGACGGCTGTGGTCTTGTACTGAGGCTATGCTCTCAACTTATTTGTGTTATGCTGCATTTTGAAACRTATCAGCCAACAATGAAAGTTCTGTGAATTATTTCAGAAAGATGAACAAGCAGATCTACTGAATTTACTATAGAACTGAAAAGGATACAAATAGTAATTGCCGTATTGTTAATTTTGGGTGGGTAACTAAATTCTTAACTCTGCCTGAGATGTTTGTAGTTATCACTGAGCTATAGACTTTTACACAGATGGCCAGTCTGCAGGTGTGAAGTTTGATCTGATTCAGATACTTAAAAAGTGCCTTAAATCTGAAGCTGTGAAGCTGTTCACCCATCTCACTCTAAGATGGGCAAGCAGAACATTTCAGATAAGCTATTTTCTGGAAGTGTTTGTATTTTTTCTTATGGTGAAAATAGGCAAGAATTGCAGGGTTACACTAGGTGACATAATTAATTTTTAAAGGCAAGTCGAATGCACCCCATATTTGGGTTCTGACAGTTGGCTGTTCAGTCAAGAAAAGTCGATAGGGGTTTTGGTTTATCTGATTGCCTTCTAGAGTGATTGACAGTGGAACAGGGAGTGGTGCTCACAACCAGTAGTTTCAATTAAATTGCTGGGTTTGGCATTGAACTGAGCTGACTGACAGCTCTCTGTGCTTCCATTACCCGTGCGTGGGCACAAAGCACTGCACTGTATTCAGCACTGCTTGCTGCCTCTGTGGTGGAGTGGGGCAAGATACTCTGCACCTGCCTTGATCTACATCTGGGTAGAACAGATGTCTCAGTAACTTCTACTAGCTTCTTGTAATGTGATTAAGCTGTTAGGAGATGATGCTACTACTGGAAAACAGATACAAATTACTGACACAACAGGCTAGTTGCTCTATTTTTTTTCTACTTCAAGTGATTTATATTGTTGCTTTATTTGACTTCCTTTTGTGGCAGTGTTTCTTAGTTCTGTGATTTTGGCCACCTGTATATATAAATGTGGTTTTGAGAACTGAATTTTCATCTGATTGCCATTATGATCAAAATTGCATATAATTACCACTTTTTGAGAAGCAAAACTTAAGAAGCATTCTTAATAGCCATTGCTTGCGGTGCTGTGTTTATAGATAACTGTGAATTCTTTGGGTTCAGTTTGATGTATTCCAAAGTCTCCTGAATATAGATTACCATCAAAGACAAATTCTTGGTTTTACGCATTTATATTTTCAGATAAGTCTTGCATTTAATGTCATTTATGTTTAAATACAGGATGGAAGAAGATSAAGAAAAGCAAAGTTAAACTGTCAAAACGGAGAGAAGATGCAGCGCTTTGAGAATTTTCAGGACTGTGTCTGTGTATGATATTCCAAAATGAGGGAAACTTTGCCAAATATGATTGCTTGGTATTTGAGCTTTGGGTTACCAAACCAAAACTGATCTCCCATTTCTGATATGTGAATAGTGTCAGAGTCCAATACTCTATGATCAGCATCTTTTAGATATTCCACATGTGGAGGGTATGGTGTTTAATATCTAATTTCCCCACCTGAGGATAGTTGAGATTATGTGGGATTTCTGATTTAGCAGAGTAACACAAATTATACTGAGAAGGTCATACAAATGTAAATGACACATAACAAAATAAAGCAGTTGCAATCACACAATTCAATCACAATACTAATGTGATTCCCATTACCACCAGTGTTGACAATATTCTCTCTGGGCACTCTCGTCTTTGGGAAGAAACATGTGGCTTGAATCACAATATGTCTTAAAGATTTTTGCTCTCTGAAAAAAACTGGTTTGAATGTATTCCCTCATCTTACAAAAAGCAACTAAAGTCCTCCTGCAAAATTAGTAATACAACAAGCTGACCCAGGATAGTCCTCTTGGGATTTTTGTTTACTTCTTCTCCTAACCTGACCTTACTCAGGTGCCACCCAACTCTCAGTGCTGTTGTCCTAATACTCCCGGGTGGAATTTGGTGTCATGGGTGAGTAATGTGAGTAATGCCCTTATGTGTTTGTGAATCTAAAGAACAGCCTTCTCATACCAAAGCTTGGCTTACTGGGAGAAATTTGCCTTGGGTCTATAGTCTGGTCTCTGGAAGTGGCCTGTAGTGTTGGTAGGTGAAAAACAAAGAGAACAAAATAAAACAAAAAAAAACCCCCGACACACAAAACCAGTATAGATAGAGTGAGTGCTACATTTCTCTTTCATGTCCTGTCAAACTCATAGCAATTTCTCAAGTTTCCACGCAGAAGTGAAGAAATGCTGTTCTGAAGTAAGGCTGAGAGTGCTGGTGTGGGAGCTGCCRAGCAGTGGGTAGGATAGCAAGTATCTGCTCAGTCTGTAATAGCTATTTTTCTGACTCACCTAGCATAAYAGTTAATTGTGTAGGCACCCCATGGGTGGCCTTTATTTCTTTTTTTCCCCCAACGCATAACTTGGATGTGAATTGGTATCTATTGCCATGGGATTATCTTAGCTTGATCTCAGAGGAGTTGTCCCCACCATTGCCTAGAAAGTAACTGCTTGCAGGTTGAAGAAGTCCAAGCATTAATTGCTTCTATCCCCACTCCAGGAATTTATTTACCAAAACTAGTGTGTTCTGTCGAAATGTTCACCTGCTCTGAGGAGGAAGAAGCAGCCTCAGGGAATATGGGACTGCTTTTGGGATGCAGAGTGACACAAGTCAGTTACAGATTCCTTTTTTTTTGTCCAGGTGAATTCTGCTAACAGCATAACTAGTGTTAGCTGGTATGTTTGGAATACTGGATGTGGGGAAAAGTGTTGTATGTTTTCACTGCTGGCCGTTTGTGCCAGAAAGCTGCCAGGTATCTGAATTCTGATCTGATTCATTTTCCCTCAGGAAAAAAAAACAAACCCATGCATTATCTTGGTGAACTCTTTGCACATGCTTTGAAGAAATAATTAGGGAGTTCTGAATTGAAACTTGCTTTATTGCTTAAAGCAGTTGCTGTGTTAAAATCAAGGCCTTCACCAATTGCAGGTGTGTAGGAGGTGCTGGCTATTCATACATCCCTCCTCCCATTACTGTATTTAGTTCATGAAATAATGAGCTGCTAGCATCTGGGGAGCATTGCTTTCTGGAGAATGCACAGATTGTATTTATTTTTATTTTTAACCATAGGCCCTTAGTTTATCAGTTTTCAAGTGTTGCAGTGCTGTGTCCTGGAGGCAGTAGTGATGTCCMGTGCTTTTGCTGCTTCTCAGAGCTTTGAGGTAGCAAGAAGAATGGAAGAGGCACATCTTCTGATTTTATTTTTGATACTGAAATTGTATGAGTAGGGTCAACACTATAAAAACTTCCAGTGGGCTGATAGATTAAAAAAAACAGAAGCAGGATGGACTTGAGCAGAGGAGTGGTACTTTATATGAGAAAGCTGATCTTCCTGCTTTCATTACAGAACTGTTACTGTGTTTTCCTTTGTCTTAACAAGCTTTGTTTTTGGGAATGAAGCTTCTCTGGTACTTTTTTGAGCATGTTTTCTTCCAAATACCTGTGTTTATTGGTTTATTAGAGAGCTGGTTCAAGGGAACCCTATAAGTAACTCGATTAATGATTTCCTGCAGATGTACTGTGAACAGTGGCTACTGCAGTTCTCCCCCAAACATTAATGAAGGATTGAACTAAATTGCTGCAGTACCTTTACAGTCATGTTTTTGCAGAATTTCAGCTACACCATTTTCCTGTAACAAAATCATCTCTATGGCAATTGCTAAGACAGTTGAATTTTTCAGGATGATCAGGACATGTAATGTTTCCAAGTTTGAGAGCCCTGTTTTAGCATTTACACACTCCATTGAAAGTGGTGTCTTGTGTGAGGAGAAAACTTTGTTAGCTTTGGAAGAGTTCTTTCTTCCATTGTTTTCTCAGTTCACCTGACCCTGATCTCTGCCTGATGCTGTTTATCCCYTTCTTTTTCTRAAAGGTTTTCCTATTGGCAWKGTGTGCAAGCTTGGAGTTGGCATTTTACCTTCAAATGAATGTTAATTGGATATGAATTGATTTGTGGCAATACACCATCTCCATTATCACAGCCTATTCCAGTTAAGAGTATAGCACCTAAGAGAGCTCTCAACAGTGAGAAAAGCTCCTGTTAATACCTTGTTCTTAAAGAATTACATCTAATTCCTCCTCTTTAGTTCCTGGAAGAAATCTTGTTACTGAATGACAACATTTTTTTGTGTGTCACCYTGAGTGTGTGATTTGATTTTCTTAACTTGTATTTCTACCTGCCAGTTATTAGGAATTTTTTACTCTTTTTTTTTCTTTTCTTTTACTGACTGTGCCATGACTCATGCACTTTTTATATGATTCCTGATGACACAACAGAGAAGTCCATTGTCTCAGTGCTCAGTTTACCTTTCTCTTGACGCCATGAAGTGCATTTAAAAGGGYTTCAGTAGTGTTACTCATCTGAGCCACTTCTGTACAAATTCCTGGTTAGTGACCTAAGAAATACCTGCTGTCCTGAAGTAAGTGCAGTGAGGTGGCTCTCTAATGCAGTGTGTGGTTGTACATTTATTGGTGGCAGTGGGAACTGGGGTTTTTTTGACTGTTTTTCAAGAAACATCTTCCTGTGCATCCCAGTTTAGCTGTTAGGTGATGTTGTTTATGGTGCAGATTTCAGTGAGTCTGTCTTCTTATTTTTCTGGGTTTATAATGTTTTTAAGTGCCATCTGCATGTCTACCAASTCCATCYACRTGTGTTTTAAATAGTGACAGYGACTCTACCACTTCCCTGGGCTGCCTATTCCAGTGSTTCACAGTRCTTTCAGTGAAGAAAATTTTCCTGCCACCCAATTTAAACCTCTCCTGATGTAAGGTGAGGCCATTTCCTTTTGTCTTGCTGCTCCTTACTTGGAAGGGACCGGCTCCATCTGGCTCTGGCCTCCTTTCAGGTGGCTGCAAAGAGCAGTAAGATCTTCCCTTCCCCCTCCTTCTCAGGATAACTCTTCTCAAGCTGCATGCCTAGTTTGTTCCTGGAAAACCTTGCATGAGCACAGGTGTTTATTTATTATTTAACGTGTAGTAAGTTTCATTCATTTCAGGTATTCATTTTGCTGCAGAATTAAATAAATTCCTTCTGTTTCATCTCCTTGTTTTCTCTCTCCCTCTAAGCATGCTAATAAGGGGCAAATATTTTTATTGAAGCAGATATGCTTTTTACTGTGGACCAATACTGTTCTGTGATTAAAAAATAAACGTTTTTTAAATATTTAAGTGCCTTGAGAGCTTCTGGGAGGCTCTTTAGGGAAAGACAGGGCATGTGGTTCAGCAATATTCGTATTTCATGTAAACATTAAACCCCCATGTGGATTGTATTTACCCTGCAGATTCTTATGTTACTGTTTTGTCCCTGCATGTTGCTACTGAGGCTATAAAACCAGGGAAGGGATTTTAATGTGGCAAGAGCCTGGCTCTGGCTTTATTGTTCTTAATGAACAGCACCTTTGGGTTAAAGGTTTCATAAACATGGCAGCAGTGCTTGTGCCTCTGTGGCAAGTCTGCAAGATAAACCTGATTGCTGGTGCTGCACTTCCTGGTGATTTGTGCTGTGCTTGAATTTGTGGACCTCCAGCTTATTAGTCACTTCTTTAAAAAATCCCAGTGTTTTAGGAACAAAAGGCACAGTGTCCTGGTGGAAGGCAGGAAGCCTGATGAGGATTTGTTGAGAACCTGTGTCTGGATTGCATCTGCTCTGTCTTCTTGTCCCCTTACATTGCTCTGTTCTCTCTACTGGTAATGATTTATAAGTTTTCCACCTASAGATTTCGTTAGCTTATGATCTAGCTGTCTGCTGCTTTTCAGAGAGCAGAGACAGCTGCTGGCTGCATGCTGACATGTTTCCTCTCTGGCAAAAGTGCAAGGGCAGCTTTTCCTCTATGCTGCTCAAGTTCAGTAATTTGCATTTAATGTAACTTCTTGGCTTGCTGCTGAAAGGGGTGGAAAACTCTCTTTACCCCAAGCCTGGAACTGTAACTGTGAGAGAATGAAAACACCCAATAACATTGCTGGATAAAAAAGACCCAGTAAAGCGTTTTAACATCCTGGATATTCTTTGGTGGGAAAGAAAAGATTGCCTTTGAAATTTGGGTTGGGATGTTTCCTTCATAGCAATTTTATCCATCTATGCTTCTGTTTTATTTGCCTTTGCGATGAGTGCCCTGTCTTACATGATATCTGAGCAAGGGAAGGAGATGGAAATAGCTCCTGCCAAGCATCTGTTCTGTGCAGGCTGGTGGTGCTGTGTTGGGGGTGTTCTGGCAGCTCTCTCCATCGCCCTGTCAGTCAAACACCATCGGTGCCAGTCCCCACAGCAGCAGCAGCATCCTGTGGAGCTGGGCTGCTGGCCCCCCTTGCCTCCCCAGTCCAGTGGGCTGCCCAGAGGGTCACTGCCTGCCCTGGGGGCTGTATTTTGTGCCCTGCACACAAAGAGCCATTAAATTCTGGTAGTTTTGATTAAAATGTTGTTCTTTTTCTTATGCTGTCTGGCATTGATTCCTTTCTCTCTGTAACTAGGGCAGTGAAGTTTCGCTGCTGTGAAGCAACTGTTCCCAGATTCATCCAAGTATGCTAATGTTTGAAGAATCTCAGATGATTCTGATATTTTGGTCAAAGGAAGTGCAAAATAATGCTTAGAAAAATAGTGTTGCTTTGAATAAAGGTTTTCAGTATTTTTTTTTTCAATTTGAGCAAAATGTTTCCAATAACAAATGGTAGAAAGTTCAGCCTTACCAAGGCTTTAAATAATTCAGGAGTTAATCATCGTAAGAATTTCCCTGTGGTGTGGATAAAAGACTACATTTTTCTAACTTATTAAGTGAGTTCATACTTGCTGAAGTGGTGAAAAAACTTTTACTTTGTCTGTTGCAGGTTTTATAAATTAATTTTATTAATTAATGCTGGATTTATTAATTAAAACTGTTACAATTTTTATTAATTGTGTGAGAAGGATTGCTTGATTAGAGTAACTGCAATATAATATGTGTCTGAATATGTGTCTGCRTATCTATAGCTGTATATGTCCCTCAGTTTTATTTTAACTGTTTAGAGTCTTTAGCATGAGAATGAGGAGCAACTGTAGAGAAAGCTTAGCTCCTGGACTTCAAGCAGTCTCAGGAGAATGTGCCAACTCACCAATTTATGAATTTTTAAAGTATAAATCTGTTTTATACAAGCCTTTTAACAAGAGTGGGAGTGGAATTTGGTAAACTCTAAAGTCATGCATTTTTTTTATTTTTCTGATGAGTTTTGTAGGTGCAAGTTAGTAATTAGCAGCTTAAACATTTTGTTGTTTGTATGGAAAATGAACCCATTGTGGAGCGTAGTGCCGGGTTCTGTACTGCCCTGACATCTGCTTGAGTACTGAGCAGTAAATTGAGAGTGAAGCTTCTATTGCTGAGCCTCTTCTGCTAAAGAGTGGAGTCTGTGAAAGGAGTGAGCTGTCATTTCCATATCTCTTGCTTCCTGCTGACAATTCATGTAAATCCCGGAGGATGTTGGGGTGCAAGATACAAGTTTGCTTAGTGATTTGGGTTTTCTTTTGGAGGCAATTCCCTTCCTACCCACATCTATCCTTAAGATCCTTGCTCCACTGAAACCACTATGACTGCTTTAGCTGCCCTTTCAAAATTGGCCATTGGCTTTGAGCCCAGGTGCTGTACCTTTCAAAATGGAGAATAYATGTAATAGTTCAAGGTCTTAAGTGATTTCAAGGTTTTACAGCTATCTTGACACCTGGGAGGCAGACTGCGCTCTCTGATGCAATCAAATGTGCTGTGCAAGTTTAYATGCTTCCACCCTGAATTTACAACCTTCAGCCACCACTTTTGTACTGTTGTTGGTTTCTTATTGATTAAAAAAAAGTTTTTGCATTGCATTCACTTTTGTAAATTTAAGCTATTATCCAGGCATCTGTTGTGGTAGCAACAGCCCTTTAAAATCTCATTTTCAGGAGCTGATGCCATTCTTGATTGTTGTACAGATCACTGGGTTGGTTTTGCTCAGTCTCAAGATTCTGTTTCTTAATGAAGGATCCTGGGCCGTTGCTTGAGGCAGTGCCTTATAAAGCCAGACCCTCACTTGAGCAGATTAAAGCACAGTACATTTAAAGCTAAATATAGAAGAAGGCATATCCTGTGTTCCTAGTAATTAACTATTCAAGAGTCTCTTCTGTTGCACCAAACCTTTAGTCATTAAATCTGCCACAAGTTGGGAGTCCTGCTTTAACTGCTTTTCTTAAAAATCTTTTTTCCARCTGTCTTAAAGGACATGTATTTTGTTCACAGGCAACAGTTAAAATCCATAGTYAAGCTTCAGGTGCATGCAAGTGTTTTTGCAGCTTAAAAATACACTGCATCCAAGGAAACAAGTCTGGTATTAGAAATTYGGTGTATGTATTTCTGTCTTTTATAGAAACTGTGAAAGTGTACCAGTATGCTGGGTTGAAGGCTTTTGTGTGTTGCTTAAGGAAGTGGGCACTGTGACCCCAGCCTGACAGCGTGTTTGTGCTCTGGAACAGCTGTGAAAAGTGGAGTTCTTACCTGCTGTGTGCCTTGCTTGACATTTTCTTTGCAAACCTTTTGGGGTCCTCTTGCCATCTCTTGAARTTAACGTTTTTAGAATAAAGTGTAA
This sequence comes from Cardinalis cardinalis, assembly GCA_014549065.1. Classification (NCBI taxonomy): domain Eukaryota; kingdom Metazoa; phylum Chordata; class Aves; order Passeriformes; family Cardinalidae; genus Cardinalis; species Cardinalis cardinalis. Next base: position 11,506,799 of record JACDOX010000009.1, read on the forward strand.
GGTGTCCAGGCAAAACATAAAAACAAGTCAAAAATACCTAGGTGAATGTTACAGATCATTCTCTTTACAAATAACTGAAGGACAGAAAGACAAAGCAGATAAGTATGTCAAATCTAGCCAGTCACTGGCTAGAGGCTGGGCTGTTGCTTATCCCTGTAGATTGCTGGATTATCTGCCTAATTAACTCATAGAGCGCCTCCTGTTCCTCTAACACCGAGCTGTCTCATCAGGGGAAAGAGCCTTTTGAGCTCTGCTCTGAAGGCACTCCTGGATCCTACAGCACTTTGAAAGATCCCATGGTACCCTGGTTGGCCATGTTTAACTCTTTGCAGATGAGCAGAATGTTTTTCCAGTGTTGCAGTTGTTTTGAAATGCTCCTTGGTCTGTTACRACTGCAGCTTTAAATCTCAGTCATGAATGTCAATCTCAGTTGAGCTGCTTGTTGTGTGTTTGTGGTTTTCTGACTTACAGGAAGCAAACCTTGACTCTGAACTGTACTGGCTATTTCCAGTTCATGTGCCTGCATGCAGAGCTTTTGACTGGATAAGTGGTAWACCTAGACTAGAAGGAAGTGATTTGCCAAGTAAAACATTTGAAATGCTGCAGAGGTGGCCAGCTAGGGATGCTGCCACTAGAAGTCTGGTGACTGGGAATACATTGTATAGCTGGAGCATTGTTAAGAGAGTTAATTGAACTTTCAGAGGTAGAGAAAACACTACTTGGATAGTAACGTGTGACTGATGGCTTCTTTCTCAGCCATGGAGCTTGAGTTTCTTTTCATTTGTGGTAGGAAGAATGTTGGCAATTGTGCGTACTTCTAAACTAGACCAGCAGAGTCCACAATGAAGAGATACAAATAATACACATTTCTGTAAAACTGATGTTAYTAGAAGAACATGCTCAGTCTTGCATGAGAAGGCTTAATTCTGGACAAGCGACTCAAATGTAACAGCGACCTAATGGCCCTCAGGGTGTGAAGTAGGTGGCCTCTAAGTCTTAGGGCTGGCAGGTGCTGTGGGCAGGTCAGAGTGATGACCTGTGGTGATTCCTGGTTCTGCAAAGCTTCCCTTTAATTGCTGCTGTTTGCATTCAGCTCTTGGTTCAGCTGCTCTTTGCATAAGCTGAGTTTTGTGCAATGAAACTGATTGTATCCAAAGCTTAAAAATAGTTTTGTTTTCTTTAGAGAAAATGACATTAATATATTATCACTTCCCGATTATTTTGACATTGTGCGTTTAGATTTGTTGTAAAGGTCTGAAGTAATACATTAATATATTATCACTTCCCATTTTTTTGACATTGTGTGTTGAGATTTGCTCTTAAGGTCTGAAGTAATACAAGCGCTCAGTATTTTTTACTGTTGTATGATGTGCATGTAGGTCCTTAACTGTATTTATGCTCRAAGTTGATGGGGTGAGGGATTTGTTTATCTTCTATTATTTTTACAACACCCACATGCTTTTCAGAACTGAAAGTTGCTAAGATACAGTGATGCTTGTAAGAAATGTTTGATTAGAATTTGATGGTTTAAGCACTGTCTTTATGGTTAGACCACAGAATGTTGTCTTGAGACTGACAGTGCATGACCCTGGGCATGCATCTGCCTGGTGACTGTGCCAGAGGGTGGGACCTGTGCCATGCTGAGCCTCACCAGGATGGTTCCCAGTCCTCTGCCTTAGTGGCTTCTGTGCCCCCAGCATCCCCATGGGCTGCATGGCCAGTGGTTGTGTACCCCTGCACCAGGAGTAAGGGGTACTCCATCACCTTCCTGGTCAGTTTCGAATATTCACAGTTTTTTACAGAGGTGCCAGCAGCAAGGTTTTARGAGAAACACATCTCATTGAAGTTATCCTTTGATTGTAGTGCTCTTCATCTTAAAGATAATGTGAATTACTCTTGGAAGATGTGTTAAGAACTTTCTTTACCCGTCATATGTTGGGATTTTGCTATACCGAGTCTTTATTTTGCCTTTAGATTAAATTGTTGCTGTAAATGATAGAGTATAAATCTTTTTCCCTTTCTTTCTTTCTCCAGAAATTTTATGAATAAGAATCAGAAGCCGGTGCTAACAGGCCAGCGGTTCAAAACTAGGAAGAGGGGTAGGTTGCTTTTTGTTTTTTGCTTTATTTTCTTCTTTGTTAAATTGACTAGCAGCAGAGCAGGTGGAATTGTTGAAAGTTCAGCTAAAGAATTTTTCTCCCTTTCTTTTCAGCTTTCTTTCATGTTAAGATTGAAGATGTTACTTTTAACTAAGCTCTATGAGTTCTATTATTTTCACTATATACCCTAGGACTTGATATAAATTTGAGTTTATGAGCTATGAAGTATTGTGGAGGCTTCAGYTRAAGATTAGATGCTAAATGAATTTATAATATATGTGCATATGTTAAGGAAAACTTGTTAGATATTTGGTTTGGGTGTTTCTTAAAATGYCCTTTTCAACTAAGAAAGCAAAATATGAGCTTTTATTTAAAGATTGTGTAAAGAAAACTGCCTGGGCTTTTTTCATTTGATTTTTTAGTTCTTTGACTCAAATTAATGCCATGTCTGTAAGTGAACCTTTCTTATCTAAAAAGGAATTTTCTCACCTTTCTTCTCCATGAGATGGTCAGATCATCTCACTGGCCCTGCTTTCAGGTCAGAAGGAAGTCAGGAACTTCCTCTTTCATGAATATTTATTTCTCCTGTGTTAGCCTAGTCTTTTTTTTTTTTTTAATTGTTTAAATAAACCAGTTGTGTGAGTCCCAATTTACTCATTGTGATGCTGATTTTCTGTAAACATGACCAACACTTTGTTAAGTGTAGTAGAGCATCCACTTTTAAAGAAGGCTGATGAGTGGTGCTGATTGTACCATCCAGGTATTCTGGCACAGCAGGTGTCATCCTAACATTCTCGCTTATACCATACTCAGAATTAATTTGTTGCAATTTGAGTGGCTGGGATGCCCAACAGTCTGAGGCAGAGTGACAAAATACATGTAATTGATTATTTTATTCCCTTCCTGCTCCCCCACCAAAAAAACAAGTCTGGTTTTGAAAAGAAGGATTACATTTTTTGGTGGTACAATAGTAGATTACTACAGCAGACAGGTGGGGTTCCTGTCTGTCATGAAACAGACTTTTTTCCATCTTGACTTTCCTGTTTCTGATCAAAAGCTAACATGTCTTAAAAGCTTATCTAAATGTCTTGTGACAGAAAATGTAAATATGAGCATTTTCTTAGTGTGGATGAGAGAAACAAAAAGAGTTGGTAACCTTTCTCAGAAAATTTCAAATTCTGTCACAGCTCTGAAGAACTGAATGATGAGTGTTTAGAGATCTAGGATGCTCATGAAGCTTAGGTAGGAATTGCAAATTAGTTTGGTTTCTGTCATGTTAACAAGCAGTGCCAGCTTTCTCTCATCTTTCCTCCCTTGCACCCAGCACTTCTTCRATTTGTTTCACTAGTACAGTCTCTTAAATGCAAAATGTCTTTCCTATGGTGCATATGCAATGTTTGTAAGGATAACTAATTAAAAAAGAAACCATTATTGTTTGTAATGAAATATCATGGTGCTCCAGTAATTAGTGGGATTAACTTTCTATCAGTGTGGTCCAGAGCATTATGCAGTGGGAGCTGTACACTGCAGTAACTCACAACCATATAGATGTAGCCAGAGGTATGGAATTAGCAATCCCTAAAGAAATCTGTCTGTCAGATCAGCCAGTAGAAGCACTCAGACGCACACTGCTGGATTGATCCCATGTATTTTTCAGTCTAGGTCTGTCAGTTGTGGTAAATGTTATTTGATAAACTTGTCTTAGAAAATATTCTCTCTCTCATAGAGACTTTCACCTTATATTTTCCACTGAGTTTGGCATAATCTGTCARAGTACAGATTTGGTCTTTGACTCCTATTTAATGCCAGCAATAATTAGAATAAATAAAGATGCATGATTTGCAATTCTGTGCCTATCCCTTGGATTTCTGTTTACAGTGATTAGTAGTAGCCCTAGATAACTCACTTATTATGTGGAAGAAAGAAAAGACATGAGTGGTCTGAAAGATTGGTTGGAGTGTTTCTTTTGAGAGAGGTTTCTTAAATGGGATTGTGGATATTAAGTGGCGTTAATATAGAAATTTTAACATGCAAACAGTTTTTGTACTCAAAGCATAAAATCTCTTCTTCAAAAGTGGTGTCATCCTGGTTGCCTTAATATTTTAATAGCCTGCTTAGAAATTTGTAGATTCTGGTTCTTCCTAGAGGCAGAGTGTTTGAGGAAAAGAAATGGCTTCCGAGTATGTTTATTCCCTTAGGTTTTCAAATACTTTTGTATCACAGCAGTGCCACAGGTTGTTAGGTCTTTGGCTTAAGACTAGATGATACTATTAGGTTTTGTTTATGCTGAGTTTCAGTATATCAGGGAGTCCCAAAATGTCACCCAGGTAGGACAGTAGCTGTGGTTTGACCATGACATTTTGGTTTTTGGAGTACTGTACTGTGGTGTGTAACAGGCAGGCAGGTAGGGGCTGTGAAACATGCACATGCTGGGGACAGTGAGCTGCTTGTTTTTACCCATTTGTGTCCCATGGTACTCCTTTTTCCCTTCTGCAGATCCCTGGAGCACTGCCATCCCAGCAAGGTGGGACACTGCAGTCAGGCATCTAATATAACTAATTGCACATGTCAGCTCTTACCACTGGTCAGCTAGCTGCAACTAATCTCAGGTTGTGAACAACTTCTGAGCTTTCAGAGAGCAAAAAAGAATAATACRATGTTTTTCAATTGGAAGTTTGAAAGTATGCTTAGTGTGTAAAATATCTTTGAGAGAGAACCATGGAGGAGGAGCTTGTAAATCTCTTTCTAGTTATGTTGGTTAACCAAATGAAAGAAATAAGCCTTGCATGCAGCATATGTAGTGGCAGACATTCAAATCACTTTAAAAGGATTTGAAGGAAGAAAAATTATGCTGTTAAGGGGAAGAACTTTCCAAGGGAAGGAGCCATCGCACAGTTCCTATCAATCTAGGCAAATAAAATAGTTTGGTAAGTTCTTGGTATAATCTCTGTACCTCTTAAATATTCTTCTTCAGTGAGGGTCAGCAGTAGTTGGTGTCTGGCCAGTACTTGTGTTTATGGAGCTATGTTTATGGATATAAGAAAATTATCTAATAAAAAGTCAACATTAGCACCTTTATTTTACCTTGTTTGGCCCCTCTTCCTACTTCTTATCATTTTTCTTCCAAAGAATTACAGTTGTGGGCCTTCTGTTGAAGTGGTAAAATTATTAAAGGACAGGGCTATGAAAGTACTTTGTGATTTTTTTAGAAGCAAAAGATAGGAAGTAAGGATCTAGGAATGCGCTGAAAATGAAAAGCTGTGTATAGCACTGCTGCAGGGGATATTGTGTGCATCACATCTGCAAGCTACACCTGCCTCTGCTAGCCCATGATTGGATTTGTGCACTTGACAGCTCAACAGACTGTCACCACTTGTTGGTGATGGCTTCTTACTCACCCTCTTGTAATACATCAGCATATTYCTCTTCAGTGCATTAGCTTGGTAGGAAAATGTTTCAATAAAATTATAAATGGTTTTCATGCAATGAATTCACCTCCTGTTCCTGTGTAATTTTTTAGATTGTGATAGACAAGAAAATAATAGGGTACTACAGATGAGAGAGAGGAAGACTTCTGGGACAGGGGAAGAATCTRTTTTAAATAGCTAAGAAATATTAATCTTGGTATTTGTGTTTGTACTGAGCCCTGTGTATCCATGATATCATGCATATAATACCTTCTAGTTTAGATGAGAACATCTTAAATTTTTAGGTATAATACATTTTAAAATGTAAAACAGGATTTTTTTTCAGCTCTTAAAACAAAGGTCTGTCTTCTTGCTGGTTGATGTGTCATCAGGCATTTTAAAATTTTTTTACTCTTCAAATAATACGTACTTATTTGGCAATCCAAAAGAGAATAATTGCACTCAGATGCTTGTTTATGGGTGTAACTGTGTTTCTTGTGCACAAGTAAAACTGCTTGAAGTACACATACTGAAGTACTTATTTCAGTAAAAGACTGGTTTGTTTCTTGGTTGGTTGGCTGCTTTGTTCTTTGGTTTGGGTTGGGTTTTGTACTTTAAGTTGGAGGAGAGCTGCAACTGAGTGTTTGGTAACAGGTCTGGTGGCTTGGAAGGGATTCCAGTAGCATGCTTCTCTGTGGGCATTTTTTCCTTGGAGCAAAGGCACGTACTTCAATTCTTCTCTCAGCCTCCTGGTTTGTCCCTGATGGCCACGCCCTGCAGATAGGAGAGATGGTTCCTCAAAACACAGACTCCAGGGTTTCATCACAGCCAAAGTCAAGATAACATGACTGAGCATGAACATCTGATGGCTGAACATCTCCAAGGTCTGATGTGAAGTAAAAGCCTGGGAAGAGGTCATTTGCAGTCCAGAGAAGGGGTATTATTGAGTATTGAGTGTATTGGGTGCTGAGAGCATGGTGGTTGAGAATCTAGATTGGCTCTATGTTTGTGTGCATCRCTTCAGGGGGAGCCAGAGATGGGAGCACATGGTTGCTTGAGCATATGTATGGGTGTCCCTCRAGTTGTCTTAGTTTTAGTCTGAAGAGGTCAGATTTGGGGGCTGGAGATGCAATCCATGTGGAGATGAGTAGTAGACTCAGTCATGAAAAGCTCAGCATATCAGGGGATTTCTGGAAARAAGGGGGATCCTGCAGTTTTCCAGTGCTTAGTGCTTTAGAGACAGCCCTTGAACTGCAGCTGGCTCCTTGAAAGGACAAGTGGACTAATCCCCTGAGCTTCGCAGTGGCTGGGACACTGAGTGGAAAGGAATGCTTTATGGCTTCCAGGTACAATTGCTGTGGAAGAAGGGGATCCTTTGGATGTGGAGAAGAATGTGCAAGTGAGGTACTGAAGGGGCTAGAATGAGTGCTCCCCAGGTACATGCAGCAGAGGAGAGAGAACTTTGCTGTATGAGAAATAGAAAAGCTATCAAAGGTAGGAATTGTCTGTGAAACAGTTATTCAATTGCCATGAAAGTACCGTGGCAGGAAGGAAGAGATTAGGGAAGAGAGGCTGTTAAAAAAGCGAGGTCTCCTGTTTAAGGCGTGGGATGAAAAGCTGCACTATGAGTAGCAGGGAACAGAAGCCTGCTGCCAGAGGATGCATAAAGGCCAGAACCTCTCACAAAAAGTCTGCAAGAGTTGCAGCTGGCGTATTTCAGACTGCATTAGCATATGTTTAGACAGAAATTTAACCAATCCTCAATTATCTTAGTAAGTAAAAATCTGTGGATTGATCCTCTGGATATTTTCCAGTTTTTCAAGAACTTGTATCAGTGTTTGTGTCAGCAGGTGATAACAACCCTGGGTATGAGTGCACAGAACAGCTTGCAATTTTGTTTCTGAAGTTCAAAGTTATTTTAACAGTAACAGGGCGTTTCATTTGTACCTTTATATAAACGCAGGGCAGGTTTTCTTAAGAAGCTTCAAGTGGCCACAGTAAGCTGTTAACTGCGTGGGCAAAAAGGCAGCAGGAGGTACGGGTAAATCTACATAAGGGCTACCTGGAGGTTGTAGTTGTTTCTGTTGTGACTAATGACCTTGACTCAGGGACTTTGTCTGGGGGTCAGGCTGTGCCTTAATTGAATTCAACAAGGGACAGCTGTGGAAAAAGCAATGTGAGTGCTATGTTCATAGTGCTGCTTAGGTCTGTGAATATAAAATATAAATTCTTGGTTATATTGTGTTGCCTTAAATGTTTATTCAAAAACTAGTTTTATTAATAACTCAATCTCCTATTTTTCCTGAAGACTCTTTTTGAAAACATTTTAGTTATGTGACCATACTTATTAAAAGAAAAATAGCAAGAGATGAAAAGTGAAATCTTCATACATTGAGATTATGTACTCATACCTTGGCATTCCCATTATTCTGCTCTCAGAGCAAGAGAAGAGTGGGAAATTTAAAAACAATAGTTGCTTTTCCTTTATTTATTTATTCCCATATGTTTATGTGTGTTTTGGTGCTGGGGATGATGAGGAGAGGGGAAGCAAGGGTAAACACTGCAGAATTTCCAGAAATGATACAAGCCAAACAAACTTCTGGTGTGTTGACTAGAATGAGAAGAGCATTTTAGGTGCCACAGTCCTTTCTGACTGATACAGGATTTTAACAAGTTTTAAAACTGACACTCTATCTCTTCTTCTCCTTCTTTCTCTCTGTTTTAGATGAAAAGGAGAAATTTGAACCCACAGTCTTCAGGGATACAATTGTCCAAGGCCTCAATGAAGCTGGGAATGACCTGGAGGCTATAGCCAAGTTCCTGGATGCAGCAGGCTCCCGACTTGATTATCGCCGCTATGCTGACACACTCTTTGATATTTTGGTAGCTGGCAGCATGTTAGGTAACCTGCAGAATATCTGACAGAGAATTTTGATGATCAACCTTGCTTGCTTCTTTTGAGATGCTATCTTCCTCTACAGTGGCAATTATAGCCTGTATTACAATTTCACTGCTTGCATCTCATATCATAGCACTGTTTGTTGTTTGTCGTGCAGTAATACCTTGGTACTTTCTGGATACTCTGAAAAGCCTTCGGTCTGAGCTAAACTAGCTTATAATTGCAACAGCAAAGAGAATGAGAGATGCTGACTAGGGGAAACAGAAGGACTTATTAGCATAAAAAGGTGCATTCCAGGTTAAGAGCTGCTGCAAATCTTGCTTTGTAGATGGTGCAACAAAAGGTAGCTCAGAGAAGTGAAGAATAATGAGGTGTGCTTTGTGGATGTTCATGGGACTTTTCTACCAGGTATCAGTGGCAGCTTCTGGCAAAAACATACTTTTTACTTTCCTCTTTATTTTGAGTAAGTTATCTCCTTTTACCAGTCACATTGCTTTGACTCCTGCTTCCTGCTCTTTCGTATGTAAGRAGAAAAGATGTTTTTGTAAGATTTGAGGTAATGCAGGAAACAGCAGCTAATGGAAATGCCTAGGAAAAAAGCTCTCGACAAAATAAGCCAGTGTTTTGAATGTTTACATGAGCTTGGTAAGCATTAGAGGGGTTAGCAGGATATTCCAAGTACTCAGATTGCTAACACAGTGCTAATACTTTTCTCTTTGGGAAGGATTTACATCATTGCAATGTTTAAAGTAAGAATTAAAATAATATGTAAGGGCTGTGCTCCAGCCATAGTTGTTTGATCACTCTCAGTGTTCTCTAGACCATCTGAGATTACTCAGGGTGAGCTGAATCACTCAGTTCTGCGAGGACTGTGTGATCTACAGTGCAGCATATCAGTCAGGTGTTCCTCCTGTCAGATGCCACCACATCTTAGCGAAGTTTGGTCTGTCTCTGTTTCTCCCTCTCCCCTGTTAACTGTTACTGTGGCCTTTTGCCTCTGCGATATTAACATAAGACTTACTCAACTCATTAAATCTTGCATTCTTTAAAGAAAGAAATAATTCCTTGCCTTTTTTTTTTTCATCCTTTCTCACAGCTCCTGGAGGAACACGCATAGACGACAATGACAAGACCAAGATGACCAACCACTGTGTATTTTTTGCAGATGAAGATCATGATGCCATCCGAAATTATGCTCAGGTCAGTAAAGGCAGAGCTGGTTACTGTTTTCCATTTATGTGTCAAAAGGGATTAGAGTGGAACATCTGCAGACTGTCTCRGCTGCACTAGGCTAGCTACAGACCAATTGAAAATCCTGTTAATCATTAATCTGCCCTAACAGACATTTTAGGTAAGAAAATAGGATGTTTGAGATAAGCTGATCACAGTTSGCAATGCTTTCTTTACAAAAAGCAGTCTTGCTTATCACAGTCTACCATTGGTTAAGTCTATTTCTAGACACCACCCTTACTAATTTTGTTGACCTTTTCGGTGTGCAGACTGAAATATTTATATGACCATATTTTAAGAAATGCATGCACTGTATCAGAAATTCAGCTTTTATAAGCAGTGGTGTGGCCAGCAGGACCAGGGCAGTGTCCATCTCCCTGTACTCAGCACTGGTGATGCCACACCTCAAATCCTGTGTTCAGTTTTGGGGCCCTCACTACAAGAAAGACATTGAGGTGCTGGAGAGTGTCCAGAGAAAGGCAGTGGAGCTGCAGAAGGTCTGGACCACAAGCCCTGTGAAGAGCAGCTGAGGGAACTGAGGGTGTTTATCCTGGAGGAAAGGAGGCTTAGGGGAAACCTTAGCACTTTCTACAATTCCTTGAAAAGAGGCTGTAACCAGGTGGGGGTTGGTCTGTTCTCCCACATAACAAGTGACAGGATGAGAGGAAATGGCCTCAAGTTGGGCCAGGTGAGGTTTAGATGGATATTAGGAAAAATTTATTCACTGAAAGAGTTGTCAAACATTGTATTAGACTGCCTAGGGAAATGGTGGAGTCACCAGTCTCAGAGATATTTAAGAGATCTGTAGACATGGTAGCCTAGGGCCATGGTTTAGTGGCACTTGGCACTGCTGGGATAACAGTTGGACTCTCTGGTCTTAAAGGTTTTTTCCAATCTAAACAATTCTATGAAGTACATGAATGACAAAAAATATAAAGCTCACGCCTCCAACCTTTAGTTGCATAACTTGTTAGGAGTTGGGTATATATTCCAAGAGCTTTCATTTCTCCTGCATATGTGATGTATAATTTCTTCCTGCAGGAATAAGGCTTGCATAAATAGGCCTATGTGAAATTAATACAAAAAGCCAGTGAACCCTAAAAGATTCTTGAATAGAAGCAACTTTGCATAACTCCTTAATGGAAGGTAGTAATTATATGAGAAATTACAGTAGGAGTTCTATGGAAAGTTCAAASCCACCATGCAATTCTGGATACCAGTAGGACTGCATAAAAATGCAATACCCTTGCAACTCCCCTATGTCAAAACTCTTATTGTTAATTAAGTATGTGTTTATCTTTTTAAATCACTGGGTATTATTGGAATGCTGGAGACAGTAACTAAAAGAATAAAAGCTGCTGTCCCTGCTCAGGTGTTTAGGGTGATAAGTTCCTGGAAAGGTGCATAGTTGATTTAAAGAGGGCTGAGGTCAAAATCTGCATTGGTAAAAAATGTTTGCTTAATAGCAGAAAGCTCCTTTAAAAAACATCTTTAATAATCTAAATCAGTGAAATATACTTATTTTTTWAAAGGGAGTCAATATTTCTTATGCATCAGCTTAATCATCTCTTGAAAACAGGGTATTCTGCTTCAGGAAAATCTCTGTTATCAGTAAATGCATTGATTCTGTCTTCTTGAATTTTAATATTTTAACGATCTTCTGAACAAGAATTGGCAGTGCCAGTCCTCCGAGGAGAAATTTAAAGTGAAAGATTGCATATTGAAAAATGGAAAGGAAGGCTTCACCTCAGGATTTGAAGGAGTGGAATTTTCAATGGATTCTCTGCATTTCAAACCAAAAGCTACCAAAATAAATCAAGATTTTGTAATTAATGTCTGAAGAGTGGTGTCCTTTTATTGACCTTGCCATTTTTTCATACATAGTGAAAAATAGAGTTCTTACTGTATTATGAAAATGTGGAGTTAGTCTAAAATAGTATTTAGATCTTTTTTTAATCTAGAAGATACCTAGAAGGTAATTTCSTACTCTGTCTCCCCAGTAGCGTGGCTGGTTTTTTGTGGATTTAGTTATGGAAACAATTAAAAGTGAAAAGTCTTCAAGTCAAAAGACTGAAGTTGGTATTGATATTTTAGCAGATTATTTGCATATGAAGTCATGCTTCTGTCATTTACAGAGACTTAAAAAAATATGCRGAATTTTGTTTGGAAATATTAACAAGAATCTTACATTTTCTCTGTGTGTCTGGACTTCTCAGCATGGCCACACTTGATTTTCCACTTTTTCTGAGCCAAAATGCTACCAGTTAGGATATTTGGATGTATTTTATATTATGAAAAGTGAATTGAAGCTTTCTAAACCTAATTTTCCTTCCTCCCCCATCCAGTGTGGCAATAATGTCATTTGTTCCCCACATAAACCTTTTTACCTGTGACAGTGAGTCATATGCTTTGTGCCTTCATACAGCAGTGCAAGTGATTATTTGTTTATTTCATTTCTTATCTCTTCATTCTTCACCTTGAATGAGTTCTGCACGTGTGCTGCTTCTGGTTTCATAATCTGTGGTCGCATGATGGGAAACAAATGGTCAAAACTGGAGAACAAATGGTTCCAATAACATAATTGCTGTAGAAGCTTTGGCAAATGTTCTTCCTCTTTCTGTGACAGTAGTGTGTTTTGTTGTAAACATTTATGTTAGATGATTTTCCAAGATATTGCATCTTTTGAAGATGCCCAGTACCCTTACTCCATCAGCCTACAGCTGAGAGCTTCCCCAGAGCTGCATTACGGGGGGAAGGATGCAGTTACCCTCCTCCTCCTCCTCTCCCAATGCTTTTGTCTATAGATAGGGTGAAAAGCAGAGAAGGAAAAAAAATTGAAAAATATGAAAAGATTCAAATTGCAATAAATTMTCCCATTCAAACATTGCTCTATGAAGCAAGAATCCTGAAATTGAGAGAAGGATGTTTTGTGCTCTCCATGTGGCAGCCAGCACTAAAGAAATCATTCTGCAAGCTGCTTATTTCCCTTCACTTTATTTTTGTAAAGAAAGATGGCTGTAATTGTTATACTTTTTAAGTTAATCTGTGTTTATCTCTAGGTCTTCAATAAACTTATCAGGAGATACAAATATCTGGAGAAAGCATTTGAAGATGAAATTAAAAAGGTAATGTTGATGGCAGTGTTTACTGTAATGATAATATTTTTACTATATTTCTAATATAATTTTATATGTGCAAATGCTGCTAGGTGTTCTGTTTAGCTCTACTGGAAAAGAGGATGGAATCTACAGGAGGCAGCTTTACTCTGCAAATTCAGCTCTGTGGGAGTACTGCAGGAAGCACTTGATGTAGCATATTTCTGAATTAATGAGTCCTTTGGTTGCTGTGACCAAACTCACTTTCTTGTTCCAGAKTTTTTTGTGCAAAAGTTTGATACACTTTGTGGTATACCTCTTAATGAGATGTGATACTACTGTCCTGCAAATAGAACATCTTTCTGGTTTTTTCCAAAAAATAAATGCCAATCTGCTTTGCAGAATGTCTCTTGGTGTATGAATATTATTTTCCTGCACTGTGAAATGAATCCTAACCACAAGCTTTTTGTATTTGAGGCCACAGATATGTGTAAGAGAAAGTCCTCACCAGTGGCAGAGTGCTCAGGATTTGTCTGTTAGACTGTAGTGGCTATTTGTGGATACTGTTTTGTTTTGTGATGCTGAATTCTAAGGAGACAGGAAAAGCCAGGGTCAAAACGTTTGAAAAACAACGTACAGATTTATTTTGTCTATTTTGAGTTCCTAGTAACAGATGTAAATGTCTTTTTCTAATGGCCTGAATAAGTAATAAACACTGTACTGTTCTGTAACTTAACAGGCATGCTGGTAGTGGCAAAACTTGTCCCATGACTAAAGTATCATGTTTGTTAAACATAAAAATGTGTTTCCATATGATTTAAACATTAGAAAGGTTGCTGCAAGGGTCAAATGAGGGCACATTTGGAGCTTGGTACCTCACCAGCACTTCTTGTGCCTGAATTAATTTGGCTTTGATTTATACATTCTTGCTCATACAGGAAATTATTTTTACACTTGTGGCCAGCATGCCTATCAACTGATGCTGATTACTCAGTACATCATTCTAAAGACCTAAATTTACCTCTATCCCCACACAAATCTAATGTTCCTGCTGTTAATTACTGTAATCACTGACATGAGAAGCGCTGACTCACAGCATTCAAGTTTCAGAGAGTGCTCAGCATATTAAGTAAATGCCATGTCAATTCAAGCCGCCTCTGCTCATTTCTGAAACTTGCTTGGCTTTGCATCCTCTTAAGCTTCCAAAAATTCACTTTGTACTGTTAGTGACAAGATGAGACTATGGCACCTCCACTGCCATTGTCCTTAAAACCCTTGAGGACTACTTGTAGGTGCCTTTTGCTTACCTTCCCCCTCCCCCTGCTTGTGTGAATCCACAAAGTGGCTGTTTTCTCATTTACGAGGCTGCARGGTTTTTAACCACTTAGTCCTTTAATCTCTGCATGGTGAAATTTGTACAGGACTAGCTGCCCATGGAGGTCCAGAAAATAGATACGTTTGCATTTCCAGAAGGTGTTTCTGCTAGACCAAGGATGGCTGCAGTTAGTCAGTGGTTTGATATGTAAGAGAGTGACTCGTTGACATTTTTTTTCTGGGTCATTGTCCCAGCAATGAAAGTGATGTTTCTGGCAGACTCATTAAGCAGATAGAGCACTTGGGGGAAAGTTAGCTCTTCTCATAGAAAAAGACATGCCAAGAAAAACAAGGCAATACCAGCAGTTTCACGCCAAAGAAGCAGATGGTGTCAGTGGGACTTTTCTTTCAAGAGAGATTATCTTAGTTAGCAGTATTTGCACAAGTATGTGCTTTATGTCTTCTAGATCACAACTTTCTCATTAGGACATTATTTTCTACCATCTTTTCCCATTTTGTCTGCTTCTAGCTTTCAGTTGTTTTATTTCTTAACTCTCTCCCCAAAATTGCCAGTTACTCATCTTTCTAATAGCATCAGCAAACCATATATCTAAGTTTTACATCTAAATTATTTTGTGCAAGCAATTTCAACAGATGTTGTTTAGATGCATTGCTCACTTGCTGTGTTTTGATGTAGGCACCTTAAATTTATATGAGCATGGCCCAGTGTACTGGTATAGGCCCATGATATTTTGCAATAATTTCAGTAAAATTCTAAATTCAAACTTTCTTCTTTATCTACATATGTATTTCCTTGGATGAAGTCATTATCTGTCTATTTAGTATGCTTGCATGTTTAGGCAATTTTCTATATAAACTTTTTAATATCAGAATTGGGATAAAGTACAGATAGATTTTTTTTTTTTTGTCTTAACAGTGGTAAATATTACTGAGTCATAAGAAGATGTCTGAAGTGCTGGGAGATGTTGTGACATCCCCTATTTGTGTTCCTAGTTTCCCAATGAAAGAACTGTAAATTAAGCTAGGAATTAGGAAATAAGAGGAGAACAAGATTCTGAGATTGGATAGGGAGTGAGCAGAAATGCTTTAAGTCAGCCAAATGAAAGGCAAGACTCAGTCAGCAGGTATCAGTTGCTATATTAGCTGCCTTCTCCATTGCTGACAATTCAGTGCTGTCTGCAGATGTGACAAACTGTCAGCAGCAGACCAGTTCATTTAATGAAGACATAAAAAGACACCATGCTCCCTGTTGGGTAGAGTCCCTTAATTTTCACCATTTAAGATTTCTGGATCACAAGAGGTGATCAGAAGCACTTGTTTTTCTTGTGTGCTTTTTAATGTTGCATGAATGTATTTACTTGTGTGGATCTTCTATGCCCAGAAATTCTGCTTTAAAGACTTTTTCTTTAACGACAAAAACAACATGGAACATCACATGATGCCTGGTCTTGTGCTTATTAGGTATTCTGAATTTCTGTTTATATCATTGGGAGTTCTTACAGATTTCACAGAAATACAAAATAATGAGCCAGAGTTGCCCTTTTTATGCCTGGAGTGAGTTTGTATCTAAGGAAAGCAGTAATGTCTGTGCTTGGCTAGCAGCAGGGTAGCATTAGCTTGGAGAATGTTCTGTGGGTTGTTAGGARCTATTCTGAAGTGTCTTGGACATTTTGTGATTTCCCTACTGAGGTTTGTAATTGTGATGCTAAAAGAAGAGTGCTTAAATTAATCAGCAGTAAAAATCTGAAGTAGCAACTTTGAACTGAAATTTAGGTTCTGTTTCATGGGTTTTAAAATGGGTTTATGAAAGATTTGGGTTTTCCTATCACCCAGTCTCCCCCTAAACTATGTTTCACAACTGCTGGAAAGTACAGAATAGTATCCTTAAGCGGCAGAAAAGGACAAGTCTAGGTTTGAGCTGCTTTTGAAAAATATTAGTAAAACAAAAATTAGGCAAGTAGCACCAACAATACTTTAAGTAGCAAGGGATGTGTGGAAGATTAAGACTCTGTTTAAAACAGAATTTTACATGAATGGGTATAACTCTTCATGATCTACATGTTACTGATAAAAGCATGGAGGTTGGAGCTCAGAAGTATATAAAAACCTGGTCTGTTACATTAAAGGGGTCAGTGTGACCACTTTCTAATCAAAATCCTCATCTATTGGTTATTTAGAAGCAAAAGAAAAAAGATTTAAGTGGGGTACAGAGAAATCTGAAGCTGTTTCCTCTTTATTAACAGTCTCAGTACTTCCAGGAAAGAGGTCTAATTCTGATTTTTTTTTTCTTGTGCAGATCTCATTTTAGTACAGTATTATTGATAAAGCTTGTATAAAGGACGCTTTCAATCTACAGGCTTCCAGTTTTACACTAGGATTATATTGAAATTCTGTAAGAATGTTCTATTTTCCATTAAATGTGGCCCTGGAGTTCCTTTGCCTACACCATTATACACACCAGTTAGTTGCTGCATTTGGAAATACAGCACACCTTTTGTTTCTCAAGCATATATTTAGAAATAGTAACTCCCTTCTAGTGCATCCTGAATTTTCGTGCATTTTGTGGTTGAGCCACARTTTGCTGAAACAAAATTACACCTTGAGATTTGGTAGTTTCATAATTGTTCTTTTAAGCTAAAAGTGTGTGTTGCAGTCATTTGGCTGAAGCCCACTGAAAAAAATAAAAATTCTGAGTGATTTGTCTGTGGCTGAGTCATTCAGTCCTGTGTAAGCTGTAATTTAAAGCTGATGTTATTATGTAAGTACTGTATGAATGAGGGTTTTTTTCAGTTCTGTTCACTGATGCAGGGCAGAACTATTCATAAAACACTGCATGAGATTTAATAACTTTGTTAGTTACCTGGATTTTTAAAACATCACTGTATTCAGAAAGTTTTACATTTSTTGATAAACTGCTTGGATATCTCGGAGAAGATCTCTCACTGTCCATGGTAATAAACAAGTTCAGGGACATGTGTCATATTCTGTCCCTTTGTATGGGTAGAATCTGATTATTAAGAAATACCCTCATGTGGAAACCTGRTGAGAATTTTCTATCAAAACAAACTGTTTTGCTTTAATTGCATTTGTTGCTCATGTAGAAAAGAAAAAATGGTGTCCTGACAGCAGAAGGTCAGGACATCCTTTTGGAGGGGTACCATTTGTTCTTCCTTGTGAAGAAAAAAATGAGTATTCTTTTTAACTACAGAAAATTGTATCTGCAGTACTTTTTTTTCCCTTCTTCTGTGGCAATGGTCAATTTGTAAGCTAGCATCTGATGGAATSAGCAGCTTTTTGCATTGAATGAAGCTGTCCTTTATTGTCTCAGCTCTTTTTTCCCATCACCCATATTGTGGTAACTAACAACACATTAAGAAAACATGATTGTTAACAGTAATGCCATTGACAAAATATGATTCTGCATGGCTTTTTTTTTTGCTATAAAGGAAAAAGGGCATAATATGCTTTATCAATGTACTCTCAAGTCAGTAATTTTAACATAGGAAATTAAGATTTTAAAAATAGACTTAATTGCCAGTTTTAGAATTAAAAGGTGTATATATAGCTCAGATCTTCCAAGATGATGAGATTTGTAATTTTTTCCTCAAGCTATTTGTTTTCTCTTGTAATTAGTACTGGGAATGGCAAGGTCTTAAATCAGCCTGTGTTCCTGTCTGCCCTTTGTCAGCTTTATCAATAGTGTCTGAACTTAAATATATTTCTTATTTTAGCCAGTAAAAAAATCTGTTGTAATTGTGCTGTGTTCCCTAAAAGAAAACCAGGAAATTTTCCCATCCTTTCATTGTTTCCATGAGCAATAGTTTTCGAAAGCTAGAAAACAAATTGTAACTCTGCATGGCTTAGCTGGAAGTCTCAAGATGGGAAYAGGCAGGCTTCTGTCTGTGATCCTGTAATTTCTGTGTGTCTCAAGCCKGTGGTAAGTACTTTTGTCTTTACACATGCATACATATATTTGGAGAAGACAGGTGTTTTATACCTGACTAAGGCYGTATTCTTCACAGAATCATAGAATAGTTTAGGCTGGACCTTAAAGAATCATGGAATGGCTTTGGACCTTAAAGACCATCTAGCTCCAAACCAGATGGGCCAAACTGYTATGGGCAGGGTCATGTTTTACTAGACCAGGTTACTCAGAGCTCTGTCCAACCTGACCTTGAACACTCCCAGGATGGGGCATCTACAGCTGCTCTGGCAACCTATCCCAAAGCCTTGCCACCCTCAAAGTAAAGACTTCTTTGTAATATCTAATCTAAACTAGCTTTCTTTCAGTTTGAAGCCATCCCCCCTTTTCCTGTCAATTCCTGCTCTGATAAATAGTCTCTCTACATCTTTTTTGTAGGCTCCCTTCAGATACTGTCTTCTGTTCTTAAAGAAAGTGAAATTACAAGGGATCAGTGGAATGACGCTGTCATGCTTCTGGGTAGATTTTGATGTGATTGCTGTGATTTGTATTGAGACTTCTCAAGAAATAAGAAATAAAGCTGTTAATTACTGCCTGTTGTCTACCTGTGCATGAAATAAATACTTTTTTTTCTTGTCTGGCCCCCAGCTCCTGTTGTTTCTTAAAGCCTTTACTGAGACGGAGCAGACAAAACTGGCAATGCTTTCTGGCATCCTGTTAGCCAATGGGACTCTTCCTGCTACAATTTTAACAAGCCTCTTCACTGACAATATAGTCAAAGAAGGTAATGCTCCATATCTTTTCTTATCTTAGCTTTTTTATAGGAGATGTATTTTATTGCAATGTATTATATATGTTGCAATAAAATGGAAGTTGGAACTTGTGAATGTACAACAGAATCAGAGTTTTAAAGCAGAAGCATATACAGACAACAGTGCCCAACATACTTTTTGAAATCTTGTAAGAGGCCAATCACACAGAAAAACCACAAATAAAAACCTCAAAGGATTTATGGTTTTTTAAAAGTCATACTTGTGTATGCAAAGTTGTAGAATTTATGTATTATTGTGGTACTGTAAAGTTGTGAAGTATAGTATCTGTTCCTGAGATAGATCTGGCATTTCTTCAAGTGTTGCTAATATCTTGTGAGTGAGAAGTGAGACAGATCCCATGTAGGCCAATGGGATATTGCAGAAGAAAAATCAATCCCTCATTTTGCCTTCATACTAGTAGTGATCAGTGACTGATRAACTTTCTCATGAATTTGTGTTTATTATATGATGAGTAAATGAGTTCTCTCAGTCTTAGGGTACAAGGCCTTTTTGAGGTTACTTTATTTAAGGATTTTGTACATATTTATAGCATGTACCTTAGAGTCCTGATTTTACAACTGCTTGCTCAACAATTTCTTTCTCTGATAGTTCTGACTACCTGGCATGATTGCAGATGTACTGGTAGTGTTGAACAGTTTTCATGACCTTTTTTGGTTTTGTTAAAGAGTTATGTATTAGCTAAAATGTATTCTAATTTTCATTTTAAAAAATATTATTCTAACTTCATGTTCTCATTTGCAGCATGCTAACCATTACATTTGTTTTCTAAATGCTGCAGAAAGAAAAGCCACAGCTGCAGCTTTGCTTTGTCATCACTCATGGCTTTTGAAATCAGAATTAAACTAGGAAAAATCTCAAACAAAAGCACTAATCCATGTTTTTAGGATGATTGTCTGCAATGCATTTAAATGAAAATCTTCCTAGTTATGGGAAGAGAAGAGGCATTGGAAAACCCAAATTTTTAAAAATCATGGAAATTGTTATATTTTAAATTTAGCATTTTAAGAATACAGTTCTTACTTGCATTAGGAACTTATGTTTCTATGCGCCCTAAACTTTTGCCAGAGCTTACATACACTTTTAGTTCTTGGTTTATATATACTAACAATGCATCCATGACAGCATTTGAGGAAAGATGGTTCAGTCAGTATCCTGGGGTAGGTATTTTATGCAAGAATAATTGAAGATCCAAAGATAGTTTTAAAATGGGGATCAAAGCAAGGCAAAACAAGTAGATCATACATGAATAAACTTGAAGATTTCTTTGATTTACAGAAAACAATGCTGCAGGCAGGTGAGGTTAAAATACACAAGGAAACAGGTGAGCTGAGGGACTTGTTGATCAGCATGGGACTTAACACTGGCTAAGAAATGGCTGAAAGTGAGATAAGGGTAGATTATGTGGACAGGAGGTCTGTCAAGTTTGAGTGCAAATAGCTAATTTATTTTTAGATTACCTTATTTCAGTGTTGTCACTACTTTTACTGTTATATATGTAGATGGAAAACAAAATATTCTTTCGTGGATTGCTGACATACTTGTAGTAGAGACAGAGGAAGGTCTAGGTGGTGGTGGAATCTTGCCAAGGTTAAGTGTACCCTTCTTGTCCCCTGTGCTGGCAAAGTTATGCAAATGCAAAGAGCAGCTAATGGGGTTAGTCAATAAAATAAATGACTGAAATTGCTTTCTGCAAATAAGGGGGAAAAGAATGAAGCAAACAAAAAGAGAAGAGCTATTTAAAGGAAAAGAGTGGCAGCACATGCACAGAGTATAGGAACAGGCCAGTGATAAATTTGGGCTGTAAATGAGAAGTTTGAAAATATGTGGGTAGTGAAGCCCTAGAACAATCGCCCCCTGTTGTGGTGTAATCCCAGCCAGCAGTCAAGCCCCACACAGCTGCTTCTTTACTTCCACACCAGCAGGATCAAGAAGAGAATGGGAGGGGTAAAATCTGGAAAACTCATGGGTTGAGATAAAGTTTAATGGGGAAAGCAAAAGTTGCACACACACAGAAAGCAAAACAAGGAATTAGTTCACTGCCTCCCATGGACAGGTGTTCAGCCACCTCCAGGAGAGCAGGGCTCCATCACATGTAATGGTACTTAGGAAGACACTTAAAATATTCCTCCCTTCTTGCTTCTTCTCCCCACTTCATATACTGAGCATGATCTCTGGGGTCCTCTGTCCCAGCTGTGTCTCCTCCCAGCTTCCTAGCCAGCAAGACAGTTGGAAAAGCAGAAAAGGTCTTGGCTCTTTGTTAGCCCTGCTCAGCAATAACAAAAAGGTTATCTTATTATCAACCCAGTGTTCAGCATAAATCTAAAATAAAGCCCCATACAGCCACTGTGAAAAAAATTAACTCTACCCCAGCTGAAAACAGCACACCCTCTAATACTGATACTGGCATAAAACTTTGTTTTCAGCTAAAACTAACAAAAATGTGTAGGATATGTGTATTGGGACAGTGCTTGGTGACAGAGACCATTCCATTCAAGTTTGGTGTTGAGCACATAAGCTCATGGATAGGCTGAAGGGTGTTTTCAGTGGAAGTTATGCCTAGGTCACCTACTGGTTGACCAGGTTTGTTAGTCTTGGTCAGTCAGCTTGCAGCACTTAGGATTGCTGCATCATGTCCAATGTGTAAACCAAGCCCAAGGATGTATTTTGAGGCCTCTCTTGGCCTGGCATGGTGCATTCCTGGTTTCACACAATATTTCTCTAAGGATCATGTCTCACCACTAAGCTCCTGAAATAAGCTTGCCAAAACTGCCACAACAGTCAAGATGTGTAAAGACTGTCAGTGAACTTTACAGTGGTCTGGGAATAGTCTCTTCTGTTCTTGTTTGGTGACTCATTTAGTCAAAGTATCCTAGAAATAAAAATAATGACTATCTATAAAGTGGCTAAGAGTGATGAAGCTCATTCTCACCAGTAGCTCCCATGTAGCTCTAAGAGCTTCTGGACTATCTGGAGGTGAGACAGAAAACAACAGTGGCCAGCTGCAGCCTAGCATTGTGCTTTTCCTTATGCATTGCCATTATCATTGCCTTCAGTAGCCCTGATGTGGGTATGAGTGTAGTGTGGAGAATCATAACTGACCTACAGGCAGCATTCCTCAAGGATGAGCTCCATCTCCCAGACCTTTCAGCTTCCTTCACTCCCTGCACTTGCAGTGAAGAACCTGGAGCAGTTGTGGTGGTGATGCTGCTCTAGGAAATGGGAGATGTGGGCTTAATGGTTTATTAACTCCCCTGGGAAATCCACAGCTAGTGGAGGTAGAGGTCGTTTGATTTAATGCACAAAATACTAACTTTTGCCTCGAGGAAGGAATTTTTTCACTTAAACTAGTGTTTGTGCCTGCTAAAACTGGCTACTAAATGCCTCCTAGGAGAACATAGTACAATCAGTCACCTTGAAGTTGCAAAGTTATTTAACCCTATCCCAGCATTTGCTAAGAAAACATTTGAATATATGTTTTTTTAGTTCTTGTTCTTGATTATCCTTTATTGCTTTGTGCCTTTGTTTCCTATCCATTTAATGCATAATTTTTCCTCTTGCATTGTACTTAGTCTGTGAATTGGGAATGTAGGAAAAATAATTGCAAAGAAAATCTTTGAACAACTAAATGGAGATGGGCAATACCAAATGAAAAGATTTTCAAACAATCTAGCATAATTCAGAAAACTAATTTTGCATTAAAGAAGAAAATAGGCATTTCAGCTCTATATGTTTGTTTCTGTTGCCATAAATGTATTTTCATTCCACAGTCTTGTAACTTTTTTGTAACCTTGAACTTCTTATAGTCAACTCTAATTTACATTGAAAATTGCTGAAAACAGGTTTTGTGCTTTTCTCTAATAGGGATTGCAGCCTCTTTCGCTGTAAAGCTTTTTAAAGCATGGATGGCAGAGAAAGATGCCAATTCTGTTACCTCTGCTTTAAGAAAAGCCAACCTCGATAAGAGATTGCTAGTAAGTAGAATATATTTTCAATAATCTTTATCTCTCCCAGGGAAAAAGAAGGAAATGAAATGCAGATGGTAGTTTGCTGTAAGCATGTTAACTCCCCCTCAGACTCTGCTAGCATTTCTAAAATGTTTTGAAACACAGCAATRTTGTTATGGCTGTAGCACTGATACAGGTTCAGGAATATTAAGTATCACATGGTTTTACATTCTGTCTCTGTTTTTCCTGTAGTCAGATGCCTTCTGAGAGACTGTATATATGGGGCTTGGGAATTAAATAAATGGTGTTTTTTGCCTAACCACTGCTAACAAAATATACCAGCATATGGGCATGAGAAGCTCTATTTCTTTAAATATGTTTTCCTTTTGCAAATGGTATATGAAGTATAAGGAGTTAGATTTGAATGTAGCTTTCTGAAGCAGCAGTGTTTAAATAGTATAGTAAATGAATAGTAAGCTAATTTTCTGCAGCAGTAGCCATCTAGGTAGCATAAATGGTCCTGCAGTGGTGGCAGCAGACCTAGTAGGTACAGTGCAGAAGGCTCTCAGCCTTAGGACTCAAAACCTGTGTTCTGGATTTGTAGCAAGGTATTCAGAGAATAGATGAATATGTAGCAATTTCATGTGCCTTTTTCTCCCAGTGTCTTTCTGAAGATCATTTGGGGTTTTTTATCCTGCAGAAAGATTGCTGCTGTGATAATGCAGTCAAATACACATCCTGTGTAGCAGTGCCTGGAGACTCAGCAGTATTTCCTATTTCTAACTCAATAATATGTAATTAAGCAAGTATCTTTCAAAAGTAAGGACCCTCCCACACCCCTCCATCTCCTCAATTTGTAGTTGATTTTATGTGTCCAAGTCATAAATAATTTGCCATTAACTAGGAAAGGGCCTAATTACACTGGTTTTTGTGTGGGGAGTGCAGGGAAGAAAACTGCATCTTACTTCTATTTCAAGCTTGACTGACTTAAACTTTCAGCTGTTGGCTCTCATTACTCTGCTCTTTTAAACAACTGTAAAGTATCAGATGATGTTGCCTAGCATAGATGTCTTCATGAAAGTTTCTTAATTTCGTTAGTCAGTAAGTAAATAGCTGGAAAGTCTCCAGCTTCTTTGTTAAAAAAAAGTGTTATTCATCCCACAGATCATGGTTAAGACACCAAGAATGGATGGTAAGCAAATGCCATTGAATGCTTTCCAAGATGGGGCATTTGCTATAGTGATTTTTTAAGAATAATTTTAGCTTTTCTAAGTAGCTGGACTTTCATAAATTGACAGTGCCTTTTAATTAGAAATGCCTACAGGAGTTAATGTTAACAATTCATAGTGAATTTTGTGATTTTTGTTAAATGTGGTAGGTCAGGGTGCCTGAGCCACTTACGTATTGTTCAATGTATTTTTCTTAAGAGATAAATATGTGGATGCACTGGGAGGGTGTGATTAATGTGCTTTGCCATCTATTCTTTTGTACTTTCCCTACAAGACTCTTGGAATCTAGAAAAAAGTGTGGTTCCTCTTAGGACTGCTTTGAGCAACACGTTTGGCTCATGGCTATTCATAAGTACATAAACCTCACATGGAGTGGGTGTTAGCTTATTTGTGTAACTGGACATMATTTTTTCCCTCCACTACAGTGAAACACTGCAATATGAATGAAGTGTTGACTTTTCAAGTGTGGATATGAGTAGTGTTTTAAGTGAAGTAACAGGTTATTCCCACTGTTCATTCTTAAAAAATGTTCTTTCCATTCTGTCAAGAGTCATAGATGGTTATTTAACAGAGAGCATTCCTGTCTTTTTAGGAACTATTTCCAGCCAACCGGCAAAATGTGGACCATTTTGCCAAGTATTTTACTGAAGCAGGTCTAAAAGAGCTCTCAGATTTCCTTAGAGTTCAGCAGTCACTGGGGACTCGTAAAGAACTTCAAAAAGAGCTGCAAGAACGTCTCTCTCAGGAATGCCCAATTAAGGAGGTAAAAGTGGTTTTTTACAACTTTCTGTTTATATAATAATAATCAGGGACTTAAATCAACATTAGGTAGAGAGGAACAGATTTCCTCTGTTTTTCTTTAAACTATTTTAATTTATTCATCCGTTCACTCTATGCTTAAGACTAAAGCAACCAAATATCCTCTGTATTTCCAAACGTGGTTGTCTGTGGGATGGGGGTGGTTTTCCTTCATTTATCCTTGAGAATGTATTTCCTTTAACTGCATTAACTGTTAGGTTGGAGGGGAGGGTCAAAATCTTGTTCTAATTTTGTTTCTTAATGCTTCTACACCATGGTGTTATAAATGACTACGAGTGTTTGCAAAGTCAGCATCATTTCTGGTTCATTTGAAATGTCCCTTATTTCCTTCTCCAGGTAGTGCTTTATGTAAAAGAGGAAATGAAAAGAAATGAGCTGCCAGAGCCAGCAGTGATTGGTCTCCTTTGGACCTGTGTCATGAATGCTGTGGAATGGAACAAGAAAGAAGAGCTGGTTGCAGAGCAGGCCCTCAAACATCTAAAGGTGCATGCATGGGTGAAGAGGAGAAGAATGCTGTGAATTCACAGAATACATTCTTTGGCTGTCAAAGTTTTTTACCTGTTTAAATCCAGGAGATGTAGATTTTTGAAGGCTGTTGCTGAGCATACCAAGCATTGCATATAGTCTGACTTCTGTCAGATGGGTGCTGAGGACTGAGGTAGTTCAGATCATTGAGTGCCCTGAGTCCCACAGCCAGGGCAATACAGGGTGGTCACAGCCTGAGCCTCTCTTCCTTGTGCTTTCCCAGGGTGCCAGGGCCCTGAGAGTCTCCTTGCACTGGGGCAGGGCTAAGTGACTGCTGAGACTCAGCCTGCTCAGACCTGACTACTAAACCTGCAGGAACTGCTTTTGCAATGTCTTTGCCAGGAGCAAAGACATTTTGGGAGCATGGTGAGGTAGCACCTGTGCTGGCTGTGCAGAGGGCTGGATAGATCCAGGCAGGAATGCCAAGGCCAGACTCTGTCAATTGGTTGTTGCCAATGTTGGCTGGGGTAGCTGGATGCTCAGTGACTTGTCAAGTGAGCTGGCTTGGGGCTGTGTSTACATACAGTGTGGTTACTCTCTGATCCAGCTACTGTCCTTGAGGATGAAGGAACTGAATACATAGAAAGACAGGCTGCAATATTGCAGTACCACCACTCCATGTTGGTACAAAAACTCTAAAGACCTTGGTAGAGAAAAGAAACGCCGAACCAATGCAGAAGCATCAATCACTGCCACCATTGGTATTYCTCATGTAAGTCTGAAGTTACTGTGCAGTGCAAGACACTGGATGTGAGAGCAAAAACTTCTCAGCAGACTTAGTCTTTCAAGCAGGTAATCTGTGACCAAGAGAATACTCCCTCATAGCCAGGTCTTCAAAGGTTTGCCTTGGAACAGAAGCAATCTGGGATTTATTCTTTATGGTAAAATAGATCTTTCTTCATATTGGATGTCTCTCTATACTTGGGTGTTCCCATGTTGGTTTAGCTCCTACTGCTGCTGTCCTTTTGTCTGAATTTGGTTTCCCAATCAGTAATCCTAGAAATGCACTCTCTTGGGATATTGTGTAGTCTTTGATGGTGAGACTGAATGCCTTCAAGTTTTCTCAAGTGGCTCAAATAGCAGGAGAAAGACAAGATAGTTTCCAGAAGGAGGACAGACATTGTTTTTCTTGTTCCTTTGATGTAAAATTTGATTATCTCTCTTTGAGTTGTAACAAAATATCCATTGAGATTTATTGTCTAGTACTGCAGGGCAAATTAACAAACACTTTCTGGAATATTTGAACTCTGGGAAAAGAGAAACATAGCTGGCTTTGTACAAATCCTGTTGACTGGATGTTTAGTCCTATGCATCACCCCAATGAGTCAGGTAAATCTAGCCATTTTAATTGAGTTCCTTCCAAAAGTACTGAATACCATCAGCCTGCTGAGCTGCTTGTGGCAATTGTGATTTTATGCTCTTTCAAACAACTGATAATTATTGCAAAACCCATTTTGGAACAACCTTTCAAATTTCAGTTGATTTTCATGTGTTTTACTAATTATTTCCATGGACCATATTGGATAAAACCCTCCGGATCAGCCCTTTGTTGAGAGGGGCTGAATTGTACTTTTAAATATGCCCATGAGTGCTGTGGGTGATGGGTGGTTTGTCACCTGACTAAGACCAGCAGTAGCCCTGGTCACTCAGACCACAACTCTGTGATCTCAGGCCATTGCAAGTCCAGCTGGAAAATGCTAAACTGGTGGTTACTGAAAACTTGGAAGAAAGGCTGATTAGTACAAGAGCAGATGAAATAGTAATATGCAATGTATATTTGGCTAAGGTCTCTGAAGATCAAAGGTAATTAAACTTCATCTCTGAAAAATGCTCTTAATATTGTCTTTATTTTAAGATTGTGATCTTAGCTGAACTCATCACAGGCTAAGATGACAGGAAATTGGAGAGATATGGATATAACCACTAGCTTTTAAGGAAAGATAGGGTCCTTCAGTGTAATTTTTAGTTTTAAGATCTGAAATAAGATGGGAAAATTGCATAACAAGTAAGCTTTTGCTTTATTTTTATGATGATAATAATAAACACCAAAAAAAGACTATGAAATGTACCACTACTGTCTTGTCAGAGTAACATTAGCAGTTAATCCTGTGCTTGAAAAATGTTGCTGTTTACCAAAGGCTGTCCTAATATTCTTGATTGTGGTAATGAGAAAAAATAAGGACAGTTGATCACAGTTAGCTTGGAATAATTTACTTTATTTCAGTTTCCTGGGACTTCTAAAACCCCTGTGAAACTAGAGACTTTTTTTCATGTATTTGATCCTGGGATGTCTTACATTATGAACATCTGTAAAGCATCACTCCTGAATTAACAGAATGCTGCATTGTGAAATGTATGACAGAAGTAATGCCAGATTGTGGGCTTTATAAATTGATTTTACAGAATTCAGTAACTAAGTGGTACTGAATTTTAACTTTAGGCATGCAGGACATGCTACTGAAAACCAGGGATATTTGTGTGTATGCATTGTATGTGTTTTAGAAAATTTAGCGTGCAAGTAAATTTCAGGTTTCAGTGAAACATTCAGAGATAAAATTCGTGATGTTTATTCTAAAAAAGTTTATCTATTTTTAAGTATACTGACATGCATTTTGTTTTTTACCCTCTCTTCTTTTCAGCAATATGCCCCCCTACTTGCTGTGTTCAGCACTCAAGGCCAGTCAGAGTTGATCCTACTCCAGAAGGTGCAGGAGTACTGTTATGACAACATCCACTTCATGAAAGCCTTTCAGAAGATAGTGGTACTCTTTTATAAAGGTAAAAGTGTAGAATCCACTRTCGTATTCTGTGCTCGGATTCTCAGTGTCAGCCTCTCTCTTCTGATGTTTAACCACGTAGTGCATATGAGAAGGCTGTGCTGGTGTTGAACTCTGGAATACTTTGTGCTTTGAGAGTTCAAAGCAGTGTGTGGCAGCAGGAAAAGCCAAAACAAGCCCTTGTCTCCCTCTGTTGCTTTCATGCCAATCAAGTGTGAGCGGGATCAAGGACTGTCCAGTCATTTCATGTGCAGTTTAGTCCTTGTATAAAATCATTTCTAGGAAGACATTTCTATAAATTTCTGGCAGATTTCAACAGTAGATCAGAGCTTCATTTTAAGAAGCATTGAGAGTGCAAAATCCTCCTAGCAGGAAGATTTTGCAGGGCTTTGGAGTTGGAGGTTTTTTTTACTCACTCCCTACCAGAAGGAGCTTTTCTTATTCTTCTTTTCCTGCCAATTTTTTGCAGGTGCTATGGTTTTGATGGATTTCATTTTTATTGTGAAATTGACTTCTTCACAAGTTTATTCTGATGAGGTTGTCATAGAGACTAATGGTCTTGCACCATGTGTGATGGGTGGGTGCTAAACACTTTGTTCTTGCTATAAATAGTTGGAGATTTCAACAGGAGTAGAAACCTAATGTTGATCTTTGTTCACCCTGTTGAGTCCAGGTACATGTTCAAGGCAAATGAGTTCCAGTTGTTACAATAATTTCATGGTTTCAGAAGGCAGAAGGAAGTGAGTCATGTGGATTTATTTCTGTCCTTCTTTCAATATAGTGTGGCCTCCATGATAAATGAAAAAGCAATGCACCTTGTCCTTCTGCCCTCAAATTCTACAATTTGTAAATACGATTAATGACCGTAGAACATCTTGAACCTGCAAGCTACAGCAGTCACTTGATTCAATTTTCTTTGGAAAAGAACATTTGCTTCGGACATGGTGAATGAGAGGCGTAATTGCTGTGCACTCAGAGCATAACTGATGGTCAAGCCAGAAATAGTCTTGTGTAGGATTGCTTTCAGAATTTTTGTAGATTCATTACTGCGTTAGCCTGCAAGAGCAGTCCTGAAATTCCAAAGCGTTCTAAAATMAAAAAAAATAAATCACTGAATTGTATATTAAACTTAATATGCTTGAAGAACCTAGTTCCCATCTATTCTGCTCACCCCATGTGCTCTTGTTCTGACTCAGGAGATTACTTGGCCAGGCTTGTTGGGAGGGCTGAGAAGGCTTCAGCATACAGGTGCCTCAATACTGTTCAGTATTCACATGATGTGTAGAGGAGTGTTTGGAGCTACTGTATGGTCTGTCCAATATGTGCTGTGCCTGTATTCCTGCCTGGAATCTCTGGGGCAGGTGTGCTGCAGCACCTGCCTCTGCCATCTGAYGCAGTCATGTATCAGCACAGCTGCCAGCCCTTCCTGTCCCTGTTCAGGCTGAAGCTGGATCTGCCCTGTTTGACAAACCTGCTGCCTGCTGGCAACTGTTTGCCTGACCCTACAGCCACTGCTATAGGGCCCTTTTAGGTGCTGGATGCAGAGAGCATCAGCTCCCTCTGGTTTTGGCAGCTTTGGAGTTAAAGTGTCTRTTAGGTGAGGACATGCTACTTTGTCAACCAGGGAATATTCTAGGAGCACTACGCCTTCAATTCCTGTTTCTTCTACATGACTGTTGAGCTTTAGTGGCTCATGGTGTGGTTTGTGCAGTGCTATGCTGCCTGCCTCTTCTTTGTTTTAGTGCTGGTAGATTTCACCCTCTCCTTCTCCCCAGTTCATATCTATCTGCTAAAAACAAGCCATCAAGTCTTTTTGGAGACATGTGCTTTATTTAGAGAACTTCCCAATGACATTTATTTTCTGTTTCCTAATAGCTGAGGAAAAAAGTCTCTAAAGCTGTTACTGGCTGTGTCAGTGGTGAGGGAGCAGCAGACACCCCTTGTCCCCTTTCTGTTGTTCTTAAGTGTAACATGCACAAGATCTGGACAGGTTTCTGGGTCCCTAATGAACTTCATCTAGTGACAAATAAAGGTATCTGAATGGGCAGATAAAAATGCAGCTTTGTACCAGCATGAATCCACATTCAGTTTGTTGCTTGTTACTCATTATGAGGGGGAGTGCTTCCTGGGCATAAAAATAGTCAGCAGTGATGATAGGCACCTAATGCCAGTCACGCTTTGACTAATTTAGTGCTATGACTACTCTCATCAGGCTGTCCAGCATCTTGCATCTTAATGCTTTCCATATTTCCATCATGAAATAGCCCTTGGATTACTTTCCTGTGAATTACCTGGTAATACCTGAACATGTTGACAGCTGGGGCTCATTAGCACCTAGAAGATCTTGAAAGTCTGTGGTGTTGGTTTTTTAAAATTTATTATTCTATCTCTAAACAAGACGGAACATCCATTTTTTCCCCAATGTAAAAAGTCCTATTTTCCTTTAAGTAGCACCAGCTTCTTACTGGCTTGTAGGTATAGTTTGCAAAAACAGTTCTGTAGCTAATTAAAGCTTGTTAACATTATTATTATTATTACTCTACCCTTGTGTTCCTGAGACAGCATAGAGAAAAATAACCTGTGCAGTTCTATACTGATCCCCAGCTATGATGTTGCTTCTCTGGTTTTCACTTTAAGCCAGTACAATTGTTCATCAAATGGAGGCATTTTGACCAAAATCTAAAAGCCAGTTGCAGAATAAGAATTGCTAAATTCTGAGTGGCACTCAGTAAGTTTGCTGGCTTTTGCTTGCATTGTAAGACGTGTGTTATTTGCCAGTTCTTTCTGTGTTGCAGTGTGTCCCTTCACTGTTGGTAAAATAAGCACTGTTGTTATTGGAATACATGCTATATATCATATTTTGATCCCTTTCTTTTAGTTTTTGTATATCCTTGAAATTTCAAACATGAAATCTTAACACTGTTGAAATTAATGATCGTTCCTTTCATGAGGATCAGAATTTCACCCTTTGAGTGGCAAAYACAAAGCCTCTGTGTACTTTTTCATTAGAATTCAAGACAATATTTACAAAATGCAAGAAATAACTGATTGCAAGTGCATATGAAGTAGGACTCTGGTTTGAGGCATAATTAGACCTCAGAGATATTCCTTTGCAGTACAGAGATACAGCAACCAAATGCTGCAGACTGACAGAGATTCTCAAATTCTGCAGGGAACACTTAGAAGAAAGGAATCTTCAAGTTTCATTTACAGGGGTTTTGTTTTTTGATGGATTACAATTATCTTTAAATATCTTAATTATTCGAGTACTTTTTGTGGTACTTGATGCAAAATTTTCCTGGGAAAAACCCAAAACAAACCAGAAGGGCCTTAACTGTACTGTGGGTGAAATTCCTTGCATTGAAAGAAGCCTTGTGTGAAGGCTGTGTTCTCCCAGCTGAGTTAGCTGCAATAGAGTTGAATTTTGCAGATTGATTGACTGTGTTGGCAGCTGCCAGGGTGTGCTTTTCCCTTTACTGCCCGTGGCTATGTGGTTTGAGTTAAAAGCAGGAATTCATTTGAACCGGGTGATTGAGTGCAAASCTGAGACCTGAACTTCAACTAACTTTCCAGTTAACCCTGAAGAAAAGAGACTGGGCTGTTCAGTCTCTGTGCTCTGCAGCTTCTCCCTTTCATGAGGGACATCCCTGGAGGCTCTGGTCGTGGGTGGTTTGAGTGGCAGTTGGCTGCACCTGCAGGAAAAGCAGCTCTCTGGGGCTGACATCACCTGGGACTGCAGTGAGAATGATGTGCACACGCCCACAAACTGCAGTGCTCAGCTTCAGCCATTAAAATATATCTATAATCAACTTTAATGAGGAATAACTATATATACACAAAATGAGTCATTCCCTTCATCCTCCTTCCATTTTCCTTTCCTCCTCCTTCCATTTTCCCTTCCCACTGCTTCAAAGCAACTTAGAGGTATGATTAACTACACCCTGCCCTGCATGATTGTTGAATTGAGCATCTTTGTGCAGGTGGGAGAATGCCATCCCTTATGAGCACTGGAGGCATGAATGTATTACAYGTAACATTTCTTAGAAATTAAAGGAGCATTGCAGTTGTCCTTTTGTAGTTCAGGGCATTTTGTTTTTCTCTGTTAGGGTAGGAGGTTTATTGCCATAGAGTTAAATACAGGCAAATTTTTCATCTTCCAGACTTGAGAATGTTTTAATCTTTGAGGCACACAGTGAGATTGCATGCTGCTTTTATCAGATTGGGGTTTTGGGAAGGGAGGGAGAAATTGCACTTTCCCCTTTGGCCACAAAACCTTTGAGCTTACAGGCTTCAAATAAAAAAAAAAAACCCAAACCAAACTTGAGTCCTATTACTTTTGAACTGAGCTATGTGCCTACCTGAAGGTGCTTCCTTGTACAGTATCGAAATGTCACCTGTCATGAAGCAACGGGCTTCAGCACTTCTATACAACAGCTTCATACTTGTGAGTGTCCACAGTGCCCTAGACCTTGAGCTCAGGACAGGATTGCTCTACTTCAGTTTTTTTGGTTGTTTTTTTTTTCTGAAATCTCTCCTGATTTTCTTTGCCTGTCCTGTGTGTGTCATACCCTGAGTAATTTTGCAGATGTAGTTGTGCAAACATCAGGACTCTGAGGTAAATGTAATCTTTTCACATGCACTTTTTCATTAAACTGCGGATTCATGAGTCTATGTGAAATATTTTCAGGTTTGCYAAATTAAAATCCAGATTCAGGAAATACTGTAATGCCTCTGAGCTGCTACTGAGGACTACCAGCAAGTAGTTAATGCAACATGTTCAAAACCTSTTTCTTCTCTCCAGCGTTTCTGTAACATTGGAGGAAAAGTTCCTTGTGGCAGGTTGTGATTTCAGGAAGATGGTGGAATTTTTTGGTCCCTCCTGTAGGTTYACCAAGCACAATTTATATGTATGGAAAAAAGCCTAGAGCTAGCTGAGTCCCCTTTTCCCTGCATTTTCTCAGCMTTACTGTCAGCTGCAGTAAACTGCAGAAGAGGTTTTATTTTGGAAAAGTTCCTGAGAGACAAGGTAATTTCCAGTCACACACTCTTACTAAATTCCTAATTTTCAAGGAGATTTCACGTTCAGTTACAGTTGAATGTCTTGGAATAGTTTTGATTAAGTTCAAATGTATCCCTGGTTGCTTCCATCTGTTTATTATTCAACAGCATATGTGAAATGTGTCTCCTCTGTCTCATTTGATCAGATGCTTTGGGGTTTTAGTGTCATTGATTTCAGTTTGTCTTCTTCCCTTCTCTGCCACATCTGCTCCAACTTTAGGCTGAAACAGAAGGTGATGGTCAGGGTTGGTGCCTTGGCAAGCAAATACCCAGTGGGTGGGACAGCACCAAGAAGCTCAGGGAAGCAGTGAAGTACATAAATGTGTTGATTTTGAGCAGGGAGGGTAGTTTGCTCAAAGAGAAAAAGAATGGAAATTTTAATGAGGTGTAGAAAGCTGTCTTTAGTCTTTTTATAGAACAAATACAGTTTGATTTTTTTTGTTCTTGCTGATGTTGTTGTTTGTTCTTGCCTCTTGTATTACATAACTGCCAAAATGCCATTGTGGATCCCAGATTTTGCCTTTACAGCCATCARTTACTGAGGTACTTGGCTTGGCAGCATCACAGGAGCTTTGTCCTGGGGCTAGAGGTCTGTTGCTAGACTTAAATTKGCATATGTTGGTAATAATAAGTGTCCTTGCTATTTATTAGTATTTCTTTATTCTGAATTGTATTCAGCCTCACATGTCCTCACTGACAGCTATTTTGTTCCTGATTCTTGACATAAAACTGTCAGCTGTGCTGTCCCTCCAAGCCAGTCCCTTAAAATGGGTGGTCAGAATAGTGACCTTAAAACTTCTTAGCTAAAAACAATGTAAGACCTTTAGGGGAAAATCATTGCAAAAAATACCTGCTGGCTGTCTCATAAGTGTTCAGTCAGGAGGTATCTGTCACTTCAGACTTCTAGAACTATGCACAATTCTGTGATACAACAGCAAGAAAAAGCATGGTAATTCTTATTGTGGTAGCTTCCARGATGTGCAGGCTGATTATTGTATTTCTTTTATCCAGCAATCTTATGTGGTATATTTAAAACATATGAAGAAAGAACTCTTCTTGACAGAAGCACAATATTTGATACTTTATTTTAAGCCTAATACATTASATGTTTTATTGCATCTGGAACCCATTATATGCATCAAATATGCTGTATATGAAACCTAATATAGATCATGCAAAGCTTGTTCCACTGCAATCATATTAGCTGTACGCTGCCTTTAAAAAGATCTTTGGCCTCTCATGTTCAAAATCTGCTAATCTCTAAAAAATACGTTTTTTTTTACAAACACTAATCTGTATTTCAGCTGATGTTCTGAGTGAAGAAGCTATCCTCAAGTGGTATAAAGAAGCACATGTTGCCAAAGGCAAAAGTGTTTTTCTTGACCAGATGAAGAAATTTGTGGAGTGGCTGCAAAATGCTGAAGAAGGTATGAGTTCATTTGAAGAACTGTGGTAGTCTCTTTGCAAAACAAATGATTTTTTTTTTTTCACATTTTAGTTGCACCAGGATATGAAGTATTCAGGACTTGAAATACAGCATGACCATCTCAAATGKTTCCAGGCATGCCTAAGCCTAACAACACTTGCTGCTTTTTCAGTGATTATGGTGTCCCTGTGAAGTCCTTTATTCATTGGGTACCACTTGTTTATAGATAAACTCTTTCAGCTTCTGCAGGGAGGAACTCTGCMCTGGTGACAGCATCAAGTACCTTGGTGCTAACACCTGCAGCCAAACAGTTTTCTGTCTCAGTGCCTTTTTTGCTCTTGTCATGTTTAATGGCACAGAGCATGAGCTTGCCTGCACCCTGGCTCTTGAAACTGGCTTTAGCTGAATGGTCAGGTTAACATTATGTGGTCTGTATTTGCTGCTTTAAAATGGTTATTTAGAAGGGGAACTAGTTTCTTTAGTCCTTAACTTGGTTTTCCTCATGTTCTTGATAGGAAAATACTTATACTGAATAAGTTACCTTTTTTTAGCATAGGAAAAAAAAGTCCCCATCAGTTGGGAAAGTAAATAAGTAAATCCATGTGTAATAGATATGGATAGAATTATTAGGGTCCRTTTGCATCCATTTAATGTAATTTATTTTATAAACTTGGAGGAAATATGCACTAGGAACAGATAAAACYTAGCAGCAATTCACATGTTCAGGCAGCAGTATAAAAATGGCAGCTGCTTTCACACTTAGATTTTGGATGGGCAAGCTTGGTCTAATTAAGCTTTTCTAAAAAATTTTCTGCTTGTATGCCTCGGCTGCTCTTTATTTTTATCCTTTCCTGCATGTCCCCTCTGCCAGATGTCCTTAATTACAAAGTCCAGTACAAACAGAGACAAAATGTTTCTGTAAAAACACGCAGCCCATGTTTGCCCTCAGAAATCTGATCTGTGGTGTAATGTTTGCTGGCAGTGAGCCCTTTCCTGTCAGGTGAGCACAGAAATATAATATGATGCAAAGTAGCTTTAGGTTACAAAACAAGCATGTGTACTCCTGCTTCTAGGTTACTTCTACTTCTTCTGCTTCTATTACTAAATGAACTTTTATCTTATGCTATAAAATAATTTAAAAAATTGTTTTGTACATGTTTCATATTTCCTGTAGGGTAGCCTTTCTAGATAGGCTGGATGGTGATGCTGATTGATATTTGCAAAGCAAATAGTTTCAAGGGTGCTTCCTGGATGAGAGTAGTACAGTCTACWCATAGAGATTAGAAGAGTGAGCAAATAATGCTGATCCTTTATTAAACTCAGCTCCAGTACACATTGTGGCTCTGTAGATGAGGACCAGAATCATTCATAGCAACATGGTGAAAATTTCAGTGACAGATCCGTAAATGAAGAGCTCATCATGGAGGGCAGCATAATAAACCTTCATCTCCTGAAGCTGTGTGTTTCTTTCTTGTTTTCTCTGTTTGATCTGCCAGCCTTTTCTACGAAGTACTAGGTGTGGTGAAAATTTTAATTTTCCTTTTGGAAGGATATCTTGTTATTTTTATATAATTACTCACATCAGTGTCCTTGTGAGCAACCTACATGAAKTGTTTCACTCTCTTCTCTTCCAGAGTCGGAGTCTGAAGGGGAGGAGAACTGAGGTGGTTCCACACAGCACAGTCTCAATCTAGGTTAATGCCAAATGCGCTTGGGAATGCCGTACTGTTCAAGCAAAGAGGCTTTACTTCAGTGTCATACAGAAAACTATAGACTAGACTTTCCTTTTGTTTAGAAGAATAAAGGTTTTTAATGGAGCCCTGAGGCATTAGATGCTTTACTTGGGACTCTACCTCTGGCTCAGTGTACACTAACTTAGGCAAAGACATTCAGCAAGGAGCCATATAGAAAAAGTGAAATGAAATACTTATGGACTCCTTTTTATTAACGGTCTTTTTCAGGTACTATGGTATATGAACACTCCAATTTCTGTTTATAGAACTGTTTGGTCTGTGTTTGTAGCTCAATATTGGCTTGTGTATGTGATTTGACACCACCACATTTTTTTGAATAAATGGCTTTTATATCTTAGTTTTGTGTTATTAGTGTGTATGTAAAGTTCTAGCTTGCCAAAGTTTTTATGATTCTTCAAGTAAAAATTACACAAGAATGCCAACAGGCTATTTTCATACTTCTTTCTCAAAAAATCAGCAGCTGTAGGGATCACTGCCAGATCTTTATTCCCATCCTTACATACAACTTTGGACAGATTAACCATATTCCRTAACAAATATTGATTCATTCTGTTCCTTAATTCAAAGAAGATATACAGGAACAAATCTGTGGAGTCCCAATTTTGCAGGTACAGTTTATGCAAATGATATATAGAATAATATGTTCTGCTCAGTTCAAACTACRCTCAGTTATTGGTGGCTGCTGAATTTAGAAACAGAAGTTGTCTCATTTTAGAAGAATTAGCTTCGAAACATGCATGACTACAAGTCATTGCATGTGAAATCTGAAATTTATTTACATCACGTWAAGAAAAGCCAGGCTTGTATTCTTACAGAGGAAAAGCATGACAGGACATAATCAATTAATGAAGTGTTGCATTTTGTCATTAGAAACCAGTAAGCTAGCAGATAGTACAGATCTTTCTGAGGGAAAGTCAACACTTCATATAAACCACAGATGATTCTCAGTACGTATCTAACTTTACTGTAAACAGCAGTTAGCAATTGGAAATCAAGTGCTGTTGAGTGCCAGCTTTCCATCCACTGCAATTTATTTTCCCAACCGGTATCGATCTTTGGAAGGGGAAATATGTCATGGTGATGTTTCCAGTAAGTTTGAGAAGACCAGAGCCAGTCACATTAAAAAGCAGAACTGATGCATTAGTTGCATACTTACCATTTTAGTCCTTGTCATTACAGAAAATAAATTTGCTGGGCATGAAAACACATGCACAAAACTCTGCAGCTGTGACATGGTAGTAACTGAGTCACTGATACGCAGCCACTATTGCTAAAAACATCTTAAATTCAAATTTGCTGTTTCCTGAAGTACTAATGAATATTTAGTTTGGTGTACGTACAACCACTTTTCTGTATAATCTTAAACTTGGGCTGATTTTGAAGGTGCCAGTCGCGAGTAGAGTGCAGAGATCACAATCCCATTTCCCCACTCTGAGACTGCCAGGGAGAGCCAGGCACGGCAGGCTGGGCCATCTGCTGGAGACAGAAATCATCRGCTGCAAGAGGCTCTGTGAGGCCAAGGGCAGCAGATCTGGGATGCCTGCTGCCCCTGTGCCCACAGCACACTGCTGCTGCAAGCAGAGCTGGGTGGATCCACTGCACTGAAGTTCAGGTGCCTCCAAGTCAGGCACCCAGTGATGGTTTCAGGTCCCTGCCAAGTTGAGATACTCTGTGACTGCTGACACAGTTGTCCTAGCTCCATTTATAGACATTGTGTTGGAGAGAAATGGGTGTTTTTAGCACAGGGCTGYTGCCCAAGTTGAGACTTGTGATTTAGAGCATGGTGAGGAGTTTCACTCTTGGCTGACGGGAGTTGTTCACTTTTCAGTCACACAATGCCCAAAACTCTGCATCTTCTGTGTTCATATCATGCCTAATGTGTGGCTCTTGGGAGCCCTTCTCAGYTTACCCTCCTGCAGGAAAATTATTAGGCACTAACAGTTTCTCAGTCTAGTTTTCAGGAATTTTTCCYACTTAATCTGTGAGATCAGATGGGAACTTACATGTATATTTTTTCATCCAGCATTTCACATATATGCTGGTAACTGAGCTAGGTAGGGGCACAAGTACAAATAGATCTGGTTTGCATCAGACTGAATATCAGTACAAAAGTGTGTAATAATAAGGTTTTTCAGGAAACCTGTAGATTAGAAGCTGGGCAGAGCTTTTGATATGACTCCCTTCAGGCAAAGTGTCCATTCCCTTGAAGCCTTCAGAGAGTCTACATTTCAGTTACAAATATTCCCAACCSAAGGCATTTCTTCAACACAGCTCTTGAATTAGTGTTTCTCTGCTAAAGAAATCAAAGCTACAGTCAGCACCAAATACATGTTTTAAATATGGACTCAGTTGTCTTGTAAAATTAAAAAGATACTTTATAGAAAATGTGCTTCACATAACATTGCATTCAATTTTGAAACTGCTATTTTAAGGTCAGAACTGTGCATCTTTTACTTTACAATAAATTGCAATAGAGTGCATTTTAAAATGGGGATTGCTGAATTTGAAGGTGATTCTTCTGTTCTGGCCTCTCCCTGAGCTTTTAACTAAGAAAGCCAAGTACATTTCTTTAAAACATTCCTCTGGCATACAAATGCTGTCCAGGAGAGAGACCACATCATCCTTGGGATGATGCAACAGTGGTTAAAGCACTGGTTATGAATCTGACAAAGTTCCTATTTCTTGCTGCTCCAGCTACCTTATTGCATTGCAGGCTTGTCCAACTATGTCAAGCCCACTGCAGCCAGTAATCCCACAGATCACAAACCATCACTGAGCTGATGCTCCCTGCATTGTTTTCAACAGCAATCCTACTTCACCCTTACCATGCTTTGGCTGATATTTACCCCCAAGAAAGTGATGACCTGCTGTGCCAGCATCTCCCTTTTCTGCTTGGCCAGCACATCCCAAACTCAGCAGCCAGACCTGTGCCAAAAACTCCCCAAACTCATCCCTATGGGAGCTGCAAACTGGCTGAGCAAGGAAGGCATTTAACACCCAGGGAAACCAGCATCTGCCAGGTGAGAACCCCTACAGGATCCCAGGGTCCAGTCCATGACCACACTCAGGAGAGGAAAGCATATGTAGGTGGTTGTGTGTGTACACAGTTAAGATTTTTGCACAAAAGTGGCTCTTCAGGCAATATAGAGCCATTTTCTCAAGTCTTTAAAAGCCTTCTCCCCCCCCAGTCCATTTAGTGACAAGGTAGCATTAAGCAATGCCTCATGAATGGGTGTGGGAGTTGTGTTTGCCTTCAGTGCTGCCATAATCCACAGTTTAACAGCAGAGCTCTGATAGAACGAGCACCCATGCACTGAGTGAGCAGCACTGAGGGGCTGATGGACCAGGGAGTGTTGGAGGCCCTTCCTCCACACTCCAGCTAACACAGGCTGAGGGTGGCTGGAGCAGCTCTTTGTGGGGCTCCCTCTCCCAGCACAGCTCCCCAGGGGCGCTGCCTGGGTCAGGGCACTGACAAGCAGCTTTGGTGTTTCATTAGCAGCAAGAAACAAACTGCTTCATGTCTGTATTTGAGCAGCACAGCTTTATTTCAGGGCATTTTTTGTGCCCTTCAGCAGTGACAGCACTTTAAGGCAAGCAAGGAGCAAGAAAAGGTGGCCCAATCCTTTATGTTCACTAATGTAAGGGTGTAGGGTTGCTGAACTCTGATTTCTTGCTCAAAATGTGACCTACCAGAACCAGTGGGTTCAGCCTAGAGTGGCTGCAGATGGGGGACATGTGGTGAACCAGTCATGCCAGGTTTGTCTGAACAGCATTTGGAGAATAAAACCTGTTGCTCCCAAGCATGCTCTTAACTGAGGCACTAAGCTCCTGTCATGTTCATGGACAAGAATAACTACCTTTAAAATCACATTTGCACTTAAAAATGGTGATTATCTAAAATCAGTCTTGTGGGCTAGGACAAACCAGTCCTTCCTCAAAAAGAGCCACAAATAACATTACATGGGTTAATTGCAGCAACCATTCAGCTCTCACTGAGCTATGCTGGTTATTAAGAAGCAAAATTAGGACAAATTACATAAGTATATATTTTCCAAAAAAAGCCACATCTTTTGATTTTGAAGGGGGAAAAAATGTAAGAGTTGACTTCTTCCACTTTTCCACCAGGCTTTTGGCTTTGTTTTTGCTATGATATTTTAAGTTAGTTCTTGCTCCTTACCAGCCCCATAGGCCTTTATAGCTTCATGTAAATGAAAACAAATCCCAGGAGGGGAAGTTCTGCCAACACCTGCAGAAGATACGATTCAGGCAGGCAAACACTCCTGGGCTGTGCATGTAATCTATATTTGGTACGTGTCACAGAGCCACTGCACTGGTGTCCTGGATGACTAAAATAGCTCACTTGCTATTTTTTTCCTGGCAGGAATCTGATTAACACCACAGTGACAGCCTCACTTTCCTCCCACAGAGGCCTGGTAGCTCACATCACACCACACACTAGCAGGGGGTTCAGCTGCTCCTTTTCAGTTTCCCAATGTTATTATTCCCTGATGAGAAAGAAGTCCTGAGCTTACAAAAGCTCAGTAGGAGCTGTGCAGGTTCAGTCTCACCTCAGCACTGCTCCCTGCTGCCCTGGGGCCCCAGGGGCCATGSTGGGAGAGCAGTGTCCTTAGTGCTCATGGCAGGAGATCAGGATTAGGGAGTGAAGGGGACGTGCTTGTTTTCCCGCTGCCTGTCCCACACGGGGGCAGGACAGAATTGCACTTGTCACTCTCARCCATCAGCAAGCAGCACCCACGTGTGGCTCTGTTTCCAGACATACAGGATGTGTCCCCACCCATGGACAGGCTTTGCTGGGCAGTATAGAGGGAAGAGGCAAGTGCTGGAGCTGCTAATATAACCCAGCTGTAGACTGACAGGTAGCATTTGGGTACCTGGATCTGTCTCTCCCGTGGCTGCCAGAAACTCAATAGCCTCAGCCCAAGTGTCTCAGATAAGAGTTCAATGTTAACAACTAAGTGTCTCAGATAAGAGTTCAATGTTAACAACTGCTTGCTGTGCCCTGCACTCACCACAGCTCTTCTACTGATGGTGTTACAAGATTCAAGTGCTGTTCAGCACCCTTCACCCCACAGGACTGCAGGGAAACGGCAAACTGCTCTGGAACATCACCAGCAAGGAGAAACGCACCCTGAACACCAAATTTCGCTGATTTAGGAACACACATGAAGAAAAAAAAAAATTGATTCAATCCAGTGAACAAAAGATTGTATCATGGCAACTTCATAACAAGAAGATACATTTGTTTTGCACTGCATCTCAAAGTGCATCAATTACCTGAGATTTTTCTGTTTATTTTTCCCTGATGAAATGGGCTAACATAGCACTCTCCATATCATTACTGCTTATTGCTGGGATATTTGCATAGCACTGACAGCCACAAATTATGCTAGAAGAAATAACAAAACAGTATTGTTGATGTATCCCAGGATATGATCAAAATAAGGGTTTTAGCCAGACCTATGTTATTAAACCCAGTAGTCTAGCTGGGAAAAA
Organism: Cardinalis cardinalis; assembly: GCA_014549065.1. Classification (NCBI taxonomy): domain Eukaryota; kingdom Metazoa; phylum Chordata; class Aves; order Passeriformes; family Cardinalidae; genus Cardinalis; species Cardinalis cardinalis. Next base: position 11,548,665 of record JACDOX010000009.1, read on the forward strand.
TCAATAAGCTTTCAGCTATACTTCCTTGCACAGGTCCAAAATAGAAGCAGCAGCCTTGAAAAAATGAAAACTGACTGTGAAAAACTGATCTAAAATTCAGTTAGATTTGTATCAGTAAGACCACCCGAGAGAAAATAGATGGTATCTGTGACACTGAAGGAGATTCTAAAGGGAAATGAGAAAGCAGATAATTTACAATTTGTGGAATAAGTAGGATAGTCAGTGAAAGAAAAGGTAAGAAATTGTCACAGAATCTCTCTCTTTTATTGATGGCATAGGTAGAGAAGGTGAAGTTATCATGAGGCTTGCTGCCCATCCCTACATCAACTCTGTTCCTTTCAGTCCCTACAATCCAGGCCCTTGGGATAACAGCATTGCAAAGACATCTTCTGAAAGAGCCTGGAGATGACACTCAACTCCACAACCAGAAATTTTTCTGATGTCAAGAAACAGAAGCATGGAAGACCTGGAAGATTATACTTACTTCTCCCACCTTTTCAAAATAAACCCCAGTTTTCTGTGATTTTATCAAGACAATGGTATTCTGTGATTAATAGAAACAACCGTTTTTTTTTTCTTCTTGTTATCACAGACTTTGTATCTTCTGCATTTTGCTTTAAGAAATTAGTTAATCCAGAAAATTGAACCTGTAAAGCTTTTCCAGAAGAACCCATTAATGTTGATTTCTAATCAAAGGGTATCTCATCCTGTTTCCAGATGAGAAAGTCCTGATTTCTCTCTCCCATCACAAACCACATATAATTCAATAAATCCAACATGGAAATATCTTCTGCTCCCAGACAGATCGCCTCTCACTTACTGTGGTTTCTTACCTTCCCCCAACCTCACAGGTTGGCCCAGATTTCCAGAAAGAGTGGGAAAGCATTTTGTCCCACTCAGCTGAACTTCTGGACCTGCAACCAGAGCTGTCTGCTCTGAGTCTGTGCAGAGACACGTCCTGAGCCCCTCACCTGGAGGAAGGAAAGGGGATCCCCCTTTCCCAGGGGCTGAGGCAGGCACCAAAGCCACGGCTTCAGCCCCCTCTGGGTGTCCCTCCAGCTGGCACACAGCCTCCCTGCCGGGCCCAGGGGAAGCAAAGCACATGAACCACATCTGGCACAGCTCCGCTGCTCCGCAGGGAAATGTGCGACGGTACTAAAATAATCACAGCAGCCAGACTTGTAGGGATGCAGTCCCTAGAGATCCCAAATAGGCCAGCAGCTTGTCAGGGGAAATGTCAGCAAGCACTCCAAAGACAGAGACAGAGAGCAAAAGAGAGGTAGCAATCCCAATAGAAGTATAGGACACAAAAAACAGGACAGAAAGATAATTCAGGATACCTGCATCATTCAAGGTCACGTGTTGTCCCTTCTTGCACTAAACAGCATTTATGTAACACTCCCAAGTGTTGCCCCTCTTACAGTCACACCACATCCCTGTTACTGATGAACAGAGACTGCTTTATTTTGACTTTTTTTTTCTATTTCAGCTTTTAACAGCATTTTATGCATAATCACATCCACAGTTCTCCGTACATTTTTTTTTGTGGGGGTGAGTTTTAGTATTTTTATAATAATTGGCTATAATTTTGTGATTTTTGTAGCATTTGTGTCATGTTTATGCCATAATTTAGTCGCTGTAACAGCAATTAATTTTTTTTTAAAGAAACTTTCTTGAAACAGCAGCTCATGGTAATCCTTTAAACTGAAGGATTCTTCAGGCAAAATGCAGCTCAGATGATACAGCCACACATCTGGATGATTTATTTAAACTGAATAAAACTATCTTCCCTTCAAGTACTAAAAATCCAAATGTTTGTTTATGCTCTGCCTGTGTGCAACTTCACCTTAATAAACTTGCATTACTAAACTTGACTAGGATGGATGAAATGCAAGAATCAGATGTAGGCAAGAAGAATCAGAATGGATAAACCAAAGACAAGGATATATTTACTAAAGAAGTCCTAAAGCAACTGATTCTCATGACCCCAAACTCCAAATGGCTTCACCAGGGTGTGGGAAGAGGTCTGAAAGCTGTATGGGCAACTGACTGAAGAGAAACACATGGTGGTGCTGATGCTGCAAAGCAACCCTGGAGTTTTAACATGAAAAAAGCACAGAGGAAAAGTGTGGTCTTCTGGGGAACACTAATCCTCAGAGAGGAAGCAAAAGGACAGCGTCTTCCCATATCAAAGGAAGAATCCACTAGGGACAATTTTAATAATATAGATAGGAACCTAAATGTAAACTAGAGGAAAAGCACAAAAGCACGGCCTTCTACAAACATAACAGACAGCAGAGCAACAATCTGCCAGTCCTGCAACAGTRGGAGGTCTGAATCACGCTGTAGATGACCTTTAAGTTGGAAATTTGTTTCCATACTGAAATTCATGTTAACTTTTCTCACCAGAAGTCACTTAAAATATCAGAAACTCAGAGATATTCTGAATTCCCAAGGGGTTTTAGTTCAGCCCTTAAAATGGAAGAATCCATATAATCCCCAAGATGAATAAGACTCTCTCATCACAGCCAGAGACACCTTCCTGTTTGGAGACAGATCATTATATTACTCAGCCACTTCTCACCAATCACTTTTTACTGCTGTGCTAGTCTGTAATGGATAAAAAGATATTCTTCAGAGGCAAAAAATCCCAAGAAATCATCCAGCTCAGAAAAATAATATTAAACAGATAAAGTGATAAAGCACTGGGGAAAAAAATTTACTGTTAAAAATAATATCAAGTGTACTCTACCCTAAATGCAGAAGTGCTTTGGTTAGTGCAGCATTTGGTTAGTGAAGGGCACATGCCTTTGACACAAGAGTGTCAAAKAAAGTAATGAAATGAAGAATTGTCTTAGTAGTTAAGGATTTACCCAGCATTTGGAGTAAATCCTTTAAGGGATCTTTGTTCTGTCAGACCTGTGACCTTAGTGTCCTTCAACTCAGAAATGGAGATGACACTTTAGGAAGACATTAAGATGCCTGTAAATGCTGGATGAATTCTGGCAACAGAGACTTAGCAGGGTGAAGTGGTGCTGTCTCAGCCCCAACACAGGCACAGCAATGAGAAGCAGGCAAGAGACCTGCGCTCCATTCCTTTCTCTCTCAAAGAAAAGCTTCTTTGCACCCATAGCCAGAATTGAGATTAGAAACAAACCCCGGCCTGCTGCTATTGACAAGAGGACCATAAAGTCTGTTCCACTTTTGTCAGCATATTTCTATTACCACTTGTATTACTTAATAGCAATCTTTTATCCCTCATGCCAGCAATCTCAGTGAACAGGTGCAAGGCAGCATCAACAGTGCACCCAGAAGTACCAGTGCTCCAGATCTCTTCCCTCCTAACATGACTGACTACTTGCTCTCCCTAAATCACTGGAAGAAATATTTCCTGGGGAAAAGCAGCCTTCAAGAGCACTTTATTCAGAGTATGTATTAATTTAAGACTGAGTCCTCCAAAAAGATTGGTTCATATTTAAAATGGTTTCCTACTGCTGAAGCAGCCTTGTTTTCCATCAGCACCCCAGTTATTGCTTTGTCAGTGGCTGTGTCTGTCTCAGTGGCATCAACAAGGAAGCAGCAACAAGTGCACTGCCAGCTTCCAGGACTTGGGCTGCTCCAGAGAAACTGTGCCATCAAGTCTCAATACACTTCTAGGAAAAAAGTCACCCTGTGGCAACAGGCTGGCAGCTTCCCGAGCTGCTATCTCTCACTCATACATAGAAGGTGTAAATAAAACACAAGATGGTGTCAAAAACACTTTCCAGCTGATACTAGGAAGTAAACTAATTATTTTAAACTTGAAAATCCACCATCATTTAAAATTGCCTGCAGAATTAGGTTTAGATTTACCTTTAGATTTGCTTAGATTTCAGTGTACATTCTGTAAAGCACAGTAACTGCAAATACTCTATTTTAGGATTCTTCACTTACTTAAAAAAAAAATAGAACAGTATAAAACCCACTTTATTCTTCTTTCATTCCTAACTGTTTGCTTCTCCTTCCCTCTTGCAGAGGGGTTCTTGACCTATGTGAAATACACAATTGAATGGAAACTGTATTACCACATCAGCAGAACAATTCTCTTTGTGTAAACTATCGTAAAAACAACTGCATATCAAAAAAACTCAAACAAAACAAAGGTAATAGCTGGCCAATTAATATAAAACCATTTTCAACTGATGGCTGTCTTGATTAGCACTGGCAGAAACCTACAGTTTCAAAAGGGCAAGCACTAAACTGGGAAGGCAGATGGTAAAAAGAGACAAATCTTGTGACACCAAGAAGAAACTTTGATGAAAGATAAGCCATGACCTATCAGTTTTATCTTTATTTTAGAGAAATTGTACCAAGACAATTTGACTGACAGAAAATTCCTGTGTGCTTAAGGGATTAATTACTTATTGCAGATACCAGTATCTGAGTGTCAGCTTGTGTAATGTCCCTAATGCAGGCGTTTGATAGCAAAAAGCACTGGCAGTAGACTCCATAAGCAGCTAACTTATAGGATAAAATAGGAAGCTAAGTTTAAATGTGTAAGCCTATATACTGCTTAGCTTACATAAAGCCAGAAATGCACCCTACAGCAATACAAATGGGCTGATTTTCACAGTGATATGTCTGCCACTGTACTGAAGCTGGATTTACACAGCTCAAGAGCAAAGCAGAGAATTCAGAATAAGCATGAAAATCCAGGGTTTCACTGACAAACCCTGGGTTACCATCTGAAACTTCAAGTAACAAACAAGGTTTGTTTCTTCTATTTCCATGTTACTAGATACCCATTCTGTTGTTAGTGTCATCTGCTTACAAGAAGACTACTAGAAAATAAAGAGCTGTTCTTATAGATGAAYGCACTCCTGAGCTCTCTTGTTGCTTTAAATTTTTATGTGAGGACCTGGTACGCTTTTAGTGCCATCAAGGGAAAAGACCAGACGAGGAAATTGCTTCCCAGCTTGTCCCCAGCTTGCACACAGATGATGGTGGTGATGCAGCAGAGCTGGCAGCAGCAGCAGGTCGATTCCTAACTAAAGGGCTGTAGATTTTTTATATGCTCCTCACGCACGCTCAGAAAGGCTGAACTCACATCACTGGCAGCTCACAGCTATAGCTCTTCTGTTTGCAGGAAAAGAAGCTAGGCTATTCTAATGAGATATTTTAAAGAAAGGTGACTTGCTAGAGGCATATAGCATTATCACTGAACCAACTGCTTTAAAATGTATGTCAGGTGTCTAAATTACTTATGACACTGGTTTAAGATTTGATATTAAGAAAGAAATTAAGTTCTTTAAATTTAACTTACGAATTTTGAGCCATTTACTGTTCATGATTTCAAGGTTTTGCTCATAACCAAATCATCTATTTCTGTAAACTTCTTACCTCACCAAAGGAGCACAGCAGCTAACTTTACCACAGTTAAGTCATGTTAATAGAGCAGGGTGAGAACACTGACTGTGCTTTACAGAAACCACAGAAAGATATAACAGATAGACAGAACACCAAGTTTTGGTGTTTCTCTTTGCCCTGTGAACTTGTTTCACTGGGGGATTGCTGATTTGGATGAAATGTCTCTATTTCTCTTCTGTTCTTTAGMAGGATATTAAAGGAAAGTACCAGTTGTGATATCACAGGGAAAAAAAAAATTACTGTTCTGGTTCCTGGACAAATGACGTAGGAATGACAATGGAACTGTGTTTATTTAGTCTACAAAGAAGAAGGCTGGGGGTAGATTTTACTGCAGTCTTTCACTCAAGAAAGTGGAAGACTCTTCTAACTCCAGAAAGGACTTAAAATGAAGACAGAGTCAAGATTCTCATTTGATGCAGCAAAAGAGCAAGACAATGGCCACAAGTTGCAACAAGGTTAATTCTGATAAGGGAAAGGTTTTCACAGTGAGAGTACTTCACCACTGGAACAAGCTGGGGTTGCCCTTCATCCTTAGAGCCATTCAAAATTTGACTGAATAGCTCTCTGGGAAAACTGCTTTGGCTTTCAAGCTGATTGTTGGATTACATGGTCCCCAGGAGCCCCCTCCAACATGTGTTCTCCATGGTTCTGTGACAGGCACAACACAGCTCATCACACAGCTCACATGCACAGGAGGAACAGTGACACAGCCAAAACACACACCTAGTGATGATCACTTAGCAAATCAACTTACATCAGAACCTTGGTGCTCAAATTTCCTTTGTGTAGCTTTTCTCCCCACCCTTACACTTCCACCATACAGGTTCTGATCAAACCATCCTCTTCTGTTCTGCTATGTACTTATAAAGAGTTAGGATTTCTGCTTTTAAGAATTTCTCCCAGGGAATCACCTGGAAGGGCATTCAGCAGATGGTATCCATTTTCCCTTGATGAGGTGATAGTTCCCACCTGAATGTGATAAATGGGAACTCTTCAGGATGCATTGGTAATGAGAACCCACAGGAGACATAGCATAAACCCAATAAAACCTGCAATTAATCTGGAAGCTGTTTACTCTCCCACAGCTTACACCTCACTGTTAGTCCACAAGCATTAAAAAAGTCCTGTTAATCACAGAGTTATTAACTTATATTTGCCCTTGAAGCTTGCTGGGTTTATTTCAGACCTGAAGAAGAGATGTGGCAGCGGGTCAGGTACCAGCACGTTGCCATGATCCCCTTCCCATGGAAATAAAGTATGATACACACAGTCTCCCAGAGGCTACTTTCCTGCTAGTTATCCACCTCTCCAGAGAGACACACAAGTGCCTTATACATAACAGGCCAAGTAAGTTTGGATTTATCTGAGGGAAGCCCTAGAACACTTCACTTCCAGGATCTAGAATTGTGCTTTTTTTCTCTTCCAGTCTTAACTAAAAGCAGCCAGTTTCAGAACATTTCTGAATCCTGGTCCTGAATAGGAGGACTTTTATATACTACTCTTCAAAATACCATTATACTGCTATTTTCAGTTTCCAGTTGTTTCTTTAATACATTAGATGTAACAAACTGTCCTTATCCTAATCCTTTATCAGCTTAATTCAGAATGGATTTTAAATGTGACGAATTCTTACAGTTAAGATCTTTAGAAATCCCAAGACATAGCTTCTGAACTTATAAGTATTTGCCTCTTTTACTATTTTTAGGAGGCTGGCCTCTGAAATACACTTTCCCTTTAAAGTCTGTGTTCTGAGGCTATTTTAGTTCTTTGTTTTGTAGTTTTGTTTTTTTCCCTCCTCCACAAACTTTAGAGGGACAAACTTCACCAAGCCTGTCTTCTCTGGCAAGCACTATTCATGAGACAATTCAAAAGACATGGGCATCAACTGAGTTAACAAGGAGACATGCCATTGTTCCACTCCACTGTTATTTTCCACCACTGCATGGTATATCTGGTGGGAATCATAAAGAATGGCTCAAAAAGAAAAGCTGGGCATACAGCCACCCCATCCAGGACAACAGTTTTGCACTTGCCTGTAGCTGCTTCTGCTTGAGTAAGTCTCCCTTCTAGGTAGTTTCCTAATAGCGATTCAACCTTCCAGACTTGATCCAAGAGCTTTATGCCACTTGGATTTTGGTCAGAAAGTTTGTCAAGGAATACACTCATTATCTGTCTCTCCAAGAGCAAAGATGAACAAACCATTACTTCCTTTGTAACTACTTGTTCGATATATTAAACTGAACGGGAGCTATGTCTTTGTGCTTTTGGAGGAGCTAATTTCTGACCTAGTTGTGGGTTTCTCTAGCCACACTACTTAAATGGCCTATTTTCCTGTCCTAATTTCCCTTTCTCAATCTACAATGCTCCACTTCACTAAAGAAATAAACAAAAATGCCAAACAGTTTTGCACATTTTTTTTCTCTGCAGAGAAGATTCCAAAGAACACAGACAAATTTATTCTATATGCCAGGCTCACCTCTCCACTGTGTCTGGCTCGTAATGATCATTGACAAGACACAGCACCACAACACCTTGTGCATCAACCTGTAAGACAGCAACGATCCATGCAACAGCTACGCCTACTCATGGTGCTTCTCACTGCCTAGTGCCAGAAAGGGCTTCTTCAAGGTTGGTGATGGAATGGCACAAGTGCAGTAGCACTGCTGGGAACTGGTTTTGTTCCAGGAAGCAGGGAGAATTTCATGACTGCAAGCAAACACCACGGCACAGCCAATTCACTACTAACACCTCAGGAAATAACTGGGGTATGTCCACAGGACATTTGCGCTGAATTTGAGAAAAAAAAAATCTTGATTGTTACAGCAGATAACATTTTAAGTGTATGTTTAATTGATTCCATATGTTCAGTCATAGGTTACAGCTAAGGTAACTGACATGACTCAATAACTGAGGCAGTTCAGGTGACTGAGATGACTCAGATTTTCCTGCCCAGTGACACAAGAAATGACTGGACATTGGAAATTCTACATCCACGGAGAAAAACGATTGATGATAAGCAGCATTTTACTTCACAGCCTTTATTGACAGATTCTATGGTCATGACCAAACTTCAGGCATACTTAACTGGCACAGGAACATGCTTTAATGGTCAACTGCCAAGGAAGGACAAGCACTTTATTTATTCCAAGTAAAGCCAGCTGAAACCCTGTCTTGTTCTCCGTGTACACTATTCACCTCAAGACTAACATCTAAATATGTCAACTGTACACAATAAATATACTCCTGGAAACACCTGGCTTTCTCAAACCCTATTTCCCCCCTCCCTGATTTTGATGTGCATGAGAGACTTTATACAAATGAGGAGAGGAAAAATGACTTTACAAAACAGAGAGTGAAATGAAATACCTAAAGTGCTGTCAACGACTTATTGTAAACCTGGGAAAAATAAAGCGATAAAAATCAATTTCTGCAAACAATGCTTCACTCACAACATTTTAGACTCTCCATAATAGTAGAGAGTAACAAAAAAGGTCACATTGCCTCAATTTTAAGACAATAGTTTACACTTTAGGAGAACTTAGTACACACTTAAGCCTTCACTTTTCAAATTTGTGCCTCAGAAGTGGCACAGGCCTTTAGATTTCAGGCACATAATAGGTAACAGAAACCAGCAGTACCACATGATCCACAGCCTACAGACACAGAACAGATTTGGCTATAAGCTGAGTTTTCATTTAATGTGTTACAGTAAAAGGCTTCATGCAGCAATCCTCCAGAAAACAATCCTGCTGATGCGAGTTTACTGGGAAATGAAGAGTAAATCACCCAAACAGCTTCATTTTAAGCTTTTTGGACTAGTAACAGTGTACCAGCACTGAGCCCCAGTAACTCTGTGTTTCCACTCCCCTCTCCCTTTGCAGAAGCATTTGCTTTTTGTACTGTCTTGTAAGTGCACGTCAGCAGCATCACAAGTGCCCAGTGTACTCTCCCCCCACTGCAGTTTCCCATGAAAAAAAACTAATCCACACTGTTGGTAGCTCCTCCTGCTGCCAGCACTGCCATTGAAACACCCCACAGAAGGGCAGGAGAACAAAGACTGTGCAAGGAAGCAGAGAATAAGCACCAGAAAGACAAAAAAGTGAAGAAAGAAAAGGAAAGGCATATTCTGCTCTTGGTTATGGTCAGACAGCTCAAGATTTGTGTAACAGATGGGAGTGCAGAATTTATCCCCGGTAAAGACAAGGCTGAGAAGACAAATACCTAGGATCCTCACTTGGACCAGGTACTTAAACATTTCAAAAAAATATAAAAGTATTGCTATCTATATTTTCCCTACAAAAAAATGACAGATTTCCCTCCAACTGCAGGACAGTTATCACAGCTAGCAAGTCATAATTAGCCATTTAAGAGAATTGAGCCAATTTAGTTCTAGCCAGAATACAAGCTGAGTGCTGAAGCCTGATGTGAAATGGGAGCACAGACACACTGCTGACCACCATCAGAAATTACAGACATCAGCACAGCTGACTGCTGTACCACCAGGAGTGTTATTTTAAATCCAAACCATATTAGTCCAAGTTTGTACTATAGCTGGTGAACAAAATTGGAAGGAGGATTGAGGAAGGACCCCTGCTACATTTGTCACAGATCTATTTACTTAATTGGAGCCTTTGAGCGCTTACATCAGCTGAACTATGTCCCAGAGTTTATGGTCAGAGGTGGGTATGAACATGTTACATCACACATGGTCAGATGCCTACCTGAACACGAAGCAGGGAACGTGTAAAAGGTTCCTCCCATCCACAACAGGCTGCAGGAGCTGGGTCCTTTAATAAGAAACACCAGCATTAATTAAGAAAGTGGAGGTACAGCTTTTAATAATTCATAGTGAAAGAGATCTTCTAAAATGAAGGGCAGTGGATGATCTTACTGAATAATTCAGCACTATAACCAAAGAAACAATGGCACAGTAACTTTAGATGTTAGCATTTGCAACAAAATCCAACAAAAACATTTGATATGCTGATGGCTGCTTGTGTTCAGGAAAGGGCATACATCCAAAATACACTTTTCTATCACGTGGACAATTTCTGAAACCAGTCTTTACTGGTTGGTAAAGCTGCTAGTAAAGTTACACTGAAACAAGTGATTCTTATACTGAGTTTATGCTCTGCCAGAGTTGGGCCCAAAGGATCAGAAGCATGGTAATGCAGTAGCTCCAGTCAGTAAATCTGCATTCCCAGTAGGCCAAATTAGCCACAACATTAAGTCAGTTTAATTATCAGATAAAAAAATTCTCCACAGATTTTTAACRCTTCCTGTCACTTGACAAAGCTTCAGCAGCAGGGATGTCAAGTTTAGAACCAAAGAAACATGAAACTTCAGAAGCTGTTGAGCATTCAGATTTAATTTGTGGTCACAAATATTGCAGAATTTGAATTTGATGTCCATCTAGCCGCTGAAAGGTAGATATACATGAATAGAAAAGCAACAAGTCTTTGTTACTGCATGAGAAAAAAAAAAAGTGTATCGTATTTAATTGGAGAAGTCTAGCAAAATACCAAAGAGCATGGAAAAAAGATGTTTAAAACTAAAAAGAAAAGATCTGAGCAACAGACTAGGAAAGACAAAGTGTGCTGCTGTTCAGTGTCTCACTGCTGGCAAGGATTATTCGCCTGCTGGGGCTTCCTTAGCAGATGAAGGGCAGCCAAATTACGGAAAAAACCCCACTTTTGGAATTTCCTCCCTGAACTGTTTTGATGACAAGTTCCTACTAAGAATTGTCGTGAATTCATCAGAAAGTAGATGCAGCTTCCTTTGCTTACTAGGAACTGACCATCACAAGTTCTGTGGCACCAAAACCTGACAAAGTAAAACTGCCGTGCCATGTACCCTTATGGACATCCCGAGGGAGGAACAAGCATGTCCTTGTCTCTTGGTGAAGCAAAAAAGACAAGAAGCTATCTTGGACACTAATCCTGCAACACATGTCCACTCTGGAAGAGCTGGCAGATATTAGATCTGTTGTATTTATTATAAAGCATCACTCAGCAGGCTGCAGCCCACAGGGACGGTGAAGACAGGATTTTGGATGGTTGGAGTGAACCAGGACACCATTCAAGCCAAGTACAAACATTTAATAAAAACTAGCTACTGAATAGCAGGAAATTATCGCTACAGGTGGAAGGTTTTATAAAGTAGAATAATTGTAATTGAAAATATTTAACCCTCAAACTAAGGAAATATACAAGTATGTAAGGAGGTGCAGTAGAAAGATGACTTAGTAAAAATAAATAAATAGATAAATAAAATATGTTAAAAATAGAAATAAGATGACAGCAGCAGTGCTGGGCTGACGGTTGGACCTGATGGTCCTTTCCAGCCTTGATGATTCTATGAAGCGCTGGCAGAACTACCAGCGCTCTGAACACCTTCACGGTCTGTACAGGTAAATCCCTGGACGTTCTCCTTGGGATCACACAGGCCATGGATTATAGGGGTGCGCCGTCACCGGCGAGGCGCCGCCGCTCGTGAGGGAACAGAACGGTGCCGCGACGGCTCCGGCGGGCGGCGGCCAGGCCCGGGCTCGTGTCGTCACAGCAGCGGGAAACGGGGAACGGAGAACGGGTCTGGTGTCGTCACAGCAACCGGGAACGGGGATCGGGGCTGGTGTCGTCACAGCAACCGGGAACGGGGCTGGCGTCGTCACAGCAACCGGGAACGGGGCTGGCGTCGTCACAACAACGGGGAACAGAGACAGGGGACCGGGACTCGTGTCGTCACATCAACGGGCTACGAGAACATGGGACCAGGGCTGGTGTCGTCACAGCAACGGGGCCCAGGGACGGAGCAACGGACCCCGCCCGCGCGGCGCGAGCCGCCGGATAGCGGGTGACGGCGCCGACGTCACAGCCCTCATTTGCATACATTTACCTTTGCGCCCCGCGGCGGCCAATCAGCGGGCGCCGCTCACCTGCTGCGGCCGCACCCGCGCGCGGCCGGGGGCGGGGCCGCGGCCTCCTGGCGGAGCGGCGGCCGCGCGGGGCGGCGGTGGCGGCGGAGCSATGGCGTGCGGGGGCTTCGCCTGCTCCAAGAACTGCCTGTGCGCCCTCAACCTGCTCTAYACGGTGCGTGCCCGCCGCGCTCAGGGCTCGCCCGCCGCCGCTGCGGGCTCTGCCTCGTCCCGCTGCTCCCGCCGCCAGCTCGGCTGGGCTGGGCTGGGCTGSGATTGGGAGGGGAGGGAGGTGGCGTGGCGGGGCTCTTTGCGCTTCTGCCGGCGGGATGTAGCCGCGGGGGCCGGGGGGGTCCGCGCTGCGGCCGCTGGGCGGTCGCGGCTTCCGGCTCGGGAGGATGGGGAGGGAGGGGTGAGGAGGTGACAGCGGTTAGGCCGGGCTTTGTCACCGCGCGGACGTGGCTGCTCCGGATCAAAATCCAGCGAGGCCCGGGAGTGCTGCCCGCCCGGGGCGGCGGCGGCGGCTGGCTCGTCTCCTGCAGGGAGCGGCCCCGGGGCCCGGCCCGCCGCTGCCCTTTCTCTTCGTCCGCAAAGGGCGCTGCACCAATCCAGGCGTGAAGCAGGGAAGGGTTTGTTTTGTTGTTCCTCAGCCAAGCATCAGCGCCCAAAGGAGTGCAGTTGGGTCAGTGACGAGACCCCCGGCACCCCCGGTGTTCTGGGATAAACCGGAGAGTTACCAAGTCGGGCTGCCTGCGGTGGTGGGAAGATACGTGAGGTGGGGGAAAAATGTAGGATGTTAAACTGAAGTAAATGACTTTGCTGGGGAGCTGCAGGCAGGTGCCTGGTTCTGTTCCAGCGTGTTGGAGGGCCTGTTTTCAACAGAGAAGGAAAAATCTCCAATTGTGGTGTAGCTACAGGATTTTTTTTCCTCGATATCTATTTTTAAAGGGCTCAGAAATAACAAGCAACGGGAGTAAGTGTAATGGTTTCCTCTCACAGTACATCTGGAGAGGTAGAATGTCCTCTAATGTTTCAAGTTTAACAACTGTGCTTGGGAGTGACTTTCAGCCGACTGAAATTGGGGCAGCCAGTGCTTTTGGACAGTGGTATCTGTGCTTTTCCAAAAGCACTGCCCGATCTGGGCTGAGAGCGAGATTGGAGAACAAGCAGGTCAACACTGTTCATCAGAACAAACAGTACCTGGCAGTAACTGGACCTGATGGAGCGCAAAGGAATGTGCTGAATCCAGAGCTGGTTGATGTTCTTGGGTGTGCAAGGTGACCCAACCCCCCCTTTCCTCAGGAAAGTGCAGAAGAGAAACCTTTATGTAGGAGAGGCTGCATAATTACTTGGTCTCCATCCTTGGAGTAGCTTGAGGAGTGAAATATGTCCCTGAAAAAGTCTGGAGCATGCTTAGGCAGCCCAGCCTACCCACTGTGAAAGTTAGCTTTGGATCCCTGTGATGCCTCATGTTGTTGGGCTACACCCAGCCAGAACAGAGGGGAGCAGATAGGTGTTAGATATCTGTAGTTGAAAATAAYGTTAAATGGATGTAGTGTCATGATGGAGCTAAGTTGGAATCATAAAATAGCTGAGGTTGAAAGGGTCCTCAGAAGATCATTGTGGTCAGCTTTTAATGAGATTTTCCTGTGCCAGAAGGTGGGTTATGGGTGCATTATCCCATCCTAATTTTGCTTTTCAGTTAATGCAACACTTCTTTTGTTATTATTGCTATTATTTCTTCAGTGACAGAAGAGTGAGAGAAATCTGCATCATTCTCATATGGATGCACAAGTAATACTGTAATGTCACGTAGACAGCAGGTGGTTTTTTTTCTAATGACYGCATCATTAATTCTACAGTCATATAGCCATATATTAACCAGGTGTAATGAGTCTGGTAGGTCTTTTGGGCATATCTGGCCTTAGCAAGGGTGGGTTGAACTTTTGGACTTCTATAGTTCTATCTGTGGTACCTGTACCGTGTATTTACGACTTTAATCTCTGCTGTGATGTCTGCTTGAGTAGACTTTACTTTGTGGGTGTCCCTCTGTCTTTTGTCACTTGACCTATGCAAAACATCTGTTTTTGCTGAAGGGAAGGAATGACGTCTTTAAATCGTATTTACAARAATGTCCAATTGTTATTGCTAGTATTGTTTATTAATAAAACAAGTTACAAGACTTAATGCTTTTAAATTCCTAGTTGGAGAAATAACACTTTAAGTGCTCACTTGGCCTGGTAGAGTTGTAAAGTGTGTGGGCTTCTCTGTTCCTTGGTTAGACAGAAACCTGAAGTAAAGGGTTGAAGCAGCAACCCTTGGAATGATGGACTTATTTTATCCCAGCTGGAAAAAAAAATACAGAAGACAATCAGAGCAATAACATAATGATTGTCTCTTTGAAATAGTGTTGATTCACTAATAAATGGTGAGAAGGGAGTAGTGGTGGTAAGAAGGGATAGGTGACACTTTTTTGATATTTTTGTAGCCAGCACTGAAGTGTCTGTATGACATGAATTAACCTTGAAAACTGTATATTGGAGGTTTCAATTTACATTCTGCCTTTCATTAAAACACTCTAGATGAAATATTATATTGGAGCTTAACTTATTTTTAAATTTTTTAGTACTGCTTTTTTTTGGTTTTTTGTAGTAGTACACCAAGAAAAATATATGTCCTGGCAGTAATAAATCAATTACTGGTTTAAGGCAAGAAACCAGAAACCCACCAACCGAACTGCTCACTTGATCTTTTCAGATGTTACTTTGCTGATGACTTTTGATTCTTCTCCTGACTAAGTTAGGGTCCTTAGGCCCCAATTCTATTTTTCAATCTATTTTATATGAGTAATTCTGGCATCTATGCTGAGTCTTGCTGACTTCAGTATGGTTCCTTATGGGTAGAGGAAGAGTAGAAAAAAATAATTGAGACTATTTATTGATTCTGAGTACGTGATGATGTATATTGTCAGAATAAAGCCTTACATGGAAGAACTGAATACAAGAACCTTTAAAATACTAATTTTGGGTATCTGGCCTATTTAGTTTTTATTCAGTCAGTCATCTTTACATTTCCCATCAAATGGCAGATCTATACAAAGTGTTTAAAGTGCYTGTCCACAGAATTAATCCAAATTCAGGTATATGTTTGTAGCTTAAAACTTAAGCTTCCCAGGAAGTCTTCAATGTTTGTGTTGAAGTGCAAACAGTCAATATCTTAGTTCRTATCTGATTTTCAGAGAGGAAAGGGAAGTTCCTAACTCGTGGTGAAAGGTTAAAGTAGTAGGTGAGCCACAAGATCAAATATTCAAATAAAAAACCAGTACTTAGAGTTCATTTGGGTGGTGTGTGCTGGTTTTGTCACCCAAGCAGCTACTTAATTATTGCTGTCACAGGAAACATGCAATGTTTGTTGGCAGTATGTAAACATCTCACATTTTGATGAGCAGGCTTTATATTTTCCTACACCTAGACTAGAGCAGCCTTTTGATTTCAATTAAATCATACAGTATCTTTTCCATTAGAAGTGTGTATTTTTTTAGTAGCACAAAGCTTATTCCACAAAAGCATCCACATTTACYTGTAACGCTAGAAAGTACCATATCAAAATAATTCACTTTTTATATTATATCATTCTCGGAACCTCTTTTTTGATTGCCTATTAAGTGGTTTTTGCATCCATTTTCAAAGCATTGTGTTTGAAAGAGTTTTTGGGCTTGTTAGTTTTGTTTTTCCTATCACTGTCTCTTGCTCTCTGGGTGCTTTAATTATTGAAGTTGCATTTGGGTTTTCTGCCCTCTTTATCAAACTTGGTTTCCCTGTATTATAGAAATATGCAAAGATAAGTATAGAAATTCTCAGATTTGGACAGTATGTGCTTAATATCATAGAATGATTTGGGTTTGAAGGGACCTTCAAAATCTTGATAATCCAACSCATCTGCCATGGACGGGGACACCTACCACTAGACCAGGTTGTTCAAAGCYTCATCCAACATGGCCTTGAAGATTTTAAGAGGGTTTTTAATTACTAAGGTATTTTATAATGTTTGTCTTACTTTCAGAGTTCCTGATGCAGAGGAATCAGGATCATCTTCTGTGCAAATCTGTCTGCTTCATCTTTTTGCTGCATAGGGAAACTTATTGTTAGAGGCAGGGTGAGCATCTGGATTTCCCTCGGGAAAGGGAACRTGTCTTTGTGTTCTCTGGTATTTCCTGACTGGCATAGTGGCTACACAGAGCCAGGTACAAGCAGACATGAGTTAGAGAAGCACAGTTCTTGCCTCAGGTGGCAATTTCTTTCCACATGGATTAGTGAACCTGCAGTCTCTGAGTGCAGCTCCATTTTGGTTTGTCCTAAGTTTGGTTTTCAGCTGTGAGACAAATAAGATAAAATGCCCGCTGCTTGCCCTGTCTGACAGGCTCTGCTCAGCATTTAGGTGCGCAGCATCCAGAGTTTGCCCCAGCACCAGCCTGTTCTGTGCTGGTCTCCCTCATTGTCACGCCTGGATGCTCAGCAAATGGGACAGGTTGCCTTGGAGCCATTCTGTTCTCAAGAGCATTTTTGAAGATGGCGGTATAAGCTGGGCTGTCTAGTCTTGACATGTAAATAAAAGTGGTATAGAAGCTCCCAGGTGTTGGTCAAGGAAGCTAATGTTGGTCCTGTCAGTCTTATGGCGTTTTTGTTTTCATTGGCATTTTGGGAAGGTTTCTRTGCTCACGCTTGAGAACCCACAAGAATACAGCAGAAGTACAGATGGATGTTTAAAGATCTTTTTCCAGGGCTTGGAAAGGCCTTTGGCTATGCTATGTGTCAGTTTATAGCCAAAGTGACAGCATCTGTGGTGGTGGGGGGTCAGAATCGAGATGTGTGCTGGGTCCATAGACCAGCCAGGAGAGGGTTTTGGTTTTTCATTGTCCTGCACAGAGTGTGCAGTGGCATGTGGAGCTAAGAAGGCAGCCTGTCCTTAGGGAAAGAGGAGAATGACAGGGCACAGAGGAGGAGGGTGTATGGAATATGGTGTGTTTTGATACTGCTGGTCTTTTCAGCCATCTTGGTGGTATAGGTAGGCACTTTAAAATCGTCACAATTACTGAGAGCCCCTTTGAATGCCCTGTAGAAGCCTTGTAGCTTATATCATTAGTTGTGGGGTTTTGTGCTCCTGTTTTTGTGTTGAAGGAGATAGGATGTGTGGAAGAAGGATCTGTGGGCTCACCAGACTTTATGGAAACATTTTGTAACCTCTTAAAAAACAATGAACAAACACACAAGTAAAAGTAAACATTTTAGAACATTATTGTTCCTGCTGCACAGCAGAAAGCTTCCATTTCCAAAGACCAGAGGRTATTAAGCAGGGGTTAAATCTAACTGACATTTTAGTGTGTAAATAGTTTGTTACATGACCAGTAAAGTGAATAACTCTTTACAAGGCCTAAAACTGAAAGAACAGGCTTTTGTGATAGGAGCCAGGAATGCTGCCTTTCACATAAATTGCTTGTTCCACACTACGTGTCTCAAGGCTGTTCAGTAATCAGACTGTTGATCACTCTTCATTTAAGTAAATCTCACAAAGGTCGAAGATTTTGCTTTCTGTTAGAAGTCCTTTGGTGGTATCCAGAGCTTTCCTTTGCTCTCAGTAAAGCTGAAGTAGTACTCTAAGGAAATAAAGTTGCTTCCAGGTTGAGTAGCTTACAGCTGTGATAGAAACCACTTTAGCTTCATTTTAACTTGCTAAAGGTTATGGTTACACCACTATATACTGCCTGTTGTTTTAACATGGTGTTTTTAAATTAAGTGCCAGGAATCAGAATTGTCTTCTAGATTCTCTGTGGCTGTGCAGAAATGTTTGCCCAMGTAGAAGGGGAGAGTAGTGGAAGCCTCTAGCTTAAGTATGTATGTCATTTGACRTTTAAATTTTAAAGCACCATTTAAAGTACTAGAATATGAAATTGTATGTGGGGAGAGAGGTTAGGGAGGATGTATTTCATCATTTGTGTAATCTCTCTAGTTTTAGTTCCTGTTCCATGCTCACTTTGACAGCTATTTTGTAAATATTTCCCTTGCTGATACGAGAATAAATGATACATAATCTCTTTACCTAGGAATGGTGAGTCAGTAGTTCGTAAAATTTAAATTCTGAAATGTGGTTTTTACCAACTCCTGTTAGCACTGAGATGGTAAGGAAGCAGGAGGAATACCAGCTTCTGCATATGACTTCCTTCCTAGCCAGCAGTCCAAGCTAGTTGAAATACCAAAAAGTTGCCAGTTAGTCAAGACAGCAGATTTGCTGGTGGCTTGCTGTTGTAGGAAGGAGGAAGTGGTTTTAGCATTTGAATTGTTTCTCATGGCATTGTATAGAGAAATAGTCTGTCAGTATCTTTGTTTTTTTTTTGTAATGCGGACTATAAAATTGCACATAAGTACAGGAAGGGCACTTGTGGAAAGAAATATGTTTTTTCCAGTACAGGAAGGAAGGAAATGAGCAGCTGTGTGCACAGGAGAACTTGGATTTAAAGAAGAGAGCAAATTTGGAGATTTATTAGGGAAACTGTTATATTTGGAACAGCTCTAAAGTTCAAATATGTGTATTAAAAAAAGGGAAGTTGCCTAAACTGGAGTCTGATGTCTTCCACTGATCTTGAACTTCAGTCTTCCCTAAAATTTTCCCTATACAGATACTGACATTGGAATAATGTTTTGTCTACTGACAGTATACTTGAATTTTTTTTCTGTTTGTTTTACTCCAAAGTAGAAATACTCTAATCTCATAGGGAAAACCACTGATCTTCACCTAGAATTTGTGCTACCCAAAGGTTTGTTCTGGTAAAGCATTTACTTAATTTCAAAATTACTAGTTTATATATTGAATTATGCTAAGCCTATATTTGTGTGTGTGCCTTTAAGTAAGGTAGCTAGGGTTTGAGCTGGTGGAGAAGATAGTCCTTGGTCAGTGCTAAATCCGCCTCTGATCTGTCTGTTAAAACTTTGGTTTTTGGTTTGGAGAGAGTGGCAGGGTCAAAGTGCTGGCTTGTGGTGTGTGGCAGTGTTGGTTGGAAGGCATTTTTGGGGCTCATCAGTCCAGGCCCCTGATCAGGATTATGAGTAACAGTAGCTTACTGTCTGTGTCTTGGACACCCCTGAGAAGAGAGATCATCCCCAAACCACCTTGCAGGTGTGTTTTCTAATGTCCAGTGAACCTCCCAAGCTGTTACTTATGATACCCAGAAGAGTTTGCTTCCATGTTTGTATGATGTGCCTTCAGCTTTGGTTAGTATGTGATTGCCCCAGGCAGCCTCTTTATCATACTAAAGAAACCCAGCTCCATCCCCTCTTCTCACACCTCTCATTATCAAGGCTCCATGCCATTTTACTGACTCCTGCCAGGTTCTCAAATTCCTTTTCTGCCTGGGGGACTTGAAATAGAACACAGTATTTGAGCTTCAGTCTCACCAGCATTGTGTTTCCTTGGATTGCACTCTTCTTGGTTTCCCTGTTTGCAGTGAGAGCTGACTCCTGGCTTGTGTTCAACCTGACAAACAATCTGATCTCCAGATCTGTCTCATTAAGGCTGTTCAACTGGTCTGATCCCAGGCTCCACTGGAGCACCCAGGAGCACAATTTTTCACTTTGCAAGGTTCCTGAGGTTGGCTTATTCCTCAAGTTTATCAAGGTATATCTGAGTTAAATCTCTTTTTGGAGAGTCAGCCACAACTCCTTGTTTAGTATTATCCACATGTTTTTGGATAATTCATTTTGTGTTATATTCAGGTTGTTGATGAAGATACTGTGTGGTATTGGCTCCAGCCTTTGTGGTGGTGCTTACCTGCTGCCAGCAGGATGCTAGGCCGTCAATTGCAGCTCTTCAAGTTCAGCAGTCTGGCCTGTGGCTGTTCAGTCTTAATAAGCCATTTCTCCAGCCTTCCTGTGGGAAACTGAATTAGTCCTAATCACTAAAAAGTGGTCTGTGATTTCAGATATTTCTGGTAAATACATCAAGCAGGTACTTGTAAGTGTTACTAACCAAAGCTAGCTTTGTGTAAGTAAATTCATATAGGTAAAATGAAGTTTCACAGATAATTCAGTCTTCCAAGGATGGTGCTGTTTACTTTGGGAGGCTTCTGCTGCCATGAAATGTGGTCTCAGTTAAATAAAATGTGACATTCAGAAGCTCCATAGATAGTCCTTCTTTGTTCATTGAACAGGAATACTTGGCCTTTTTGCATGTAGGTAAAGCTTGTATGTTTAGAATGTGCATGTTACTCATTTGAAGTGATTAGGGTCACTAATTTTGTTTCAAGTACACTGTACTATAAAGCCATAGCAGCTTCAATTTTAGATATATTGCATTTAAATCCTTTCATCTCAAAACACTGGAATAAGCACTGTTGAGTCATTATTTCTAGTGGCTAAACTGTGACCCTTGCATTGTTTTACAGACTTAAAAAAACTCTTTTCAAAGCAACTATTTTTCCWTTTTGTAGTAGTGTGCTTTTACTTTAGATTTTTGCATTATGGCACTAAAAAACTATTAGAGAAAGTTATTCCTCTCATTCAGATAGTCTATGCCAAACCTGAATATGAAGGAACAACCATAATTTCATCTTTCAGTAAACATGTGGAGGAGAYAGAAACTTAGTACTAAATCAGTTTCTAGGGTGATTAGTAAATCTGTAGTCTCCATTTCAGTTTTGAAACAGTCAAATTTCCACAATTTCAAGTGGCAAGAAAGGAGTGACCAGTAATGATTTTGATCCACATCATGGATCTGCCTGACTGGATACAGCGTTTGCATATAGTTTGTCAGCCAGAGCCCAGTAGCATGGATCTGTGATCACACTGAATTTCCAGATGTTTTAAGGAATTGGACAATTCCTAACTTTGTCAAGGAAAATAGAGCCTTGGTATTRTGGAGGTAACAGTTGAAAATGAGACTGATAGCTCTAAAACTTGAATTGTTCAATAATGGGTTTAAAATCCAGAGAGGCTTTTTTCCCCCACTTTATTGAAAGCCAGACCTTTTCTAGACGCAAAATGTGGCTTTTTCAACCAGAAAAGCTTTTTGTGCCAGGGTGTCAGGACAGTTCTGGTGTCATGTAGCTAATTTTATGCGTGTATCATCAGATTAATGCAAGATGACATCAGTAATGGCATCAAGAAGCAACTGGTACCCTGCACTTCACAGACTGTGTTTATCCAGGAGGTCTTAGAGGCACAGATTTTGTCTCTTGTTTTGATTTCAGTATTTTAAGAACAAACTAATTTCATCTAATGCTTTTGGACCTCTTATGAARTGAGTAAAGAGCTGAACAAACACATATTTTGCTATCCTAGAGGCAGATTGGTCAAAGATTTGCCCTCAGACAGAAAAGTATTGGTGAAAACTATTAGGAACAAAGTTTCATCTGATCTTCTTTGTGAAATAAATTGAGCTTTGTCATTGCTTGTGAGATTTTTTTTTGAAGGACCTATGTAGTGGAAGTGTGAGTTTGTTCAAGAGAAACAASGACAAATGTAAAATCATCCTAAACTCTCCTGGTACTGAACAATTCCTTTGAATTTTATATTGTTTTTTGTATCTTAATGTGTTAAGAGAGAAGTGTAGGTATGACAAATATCCTGCTTTTGTTCTTGCAGGCTCTTGAATTTTTTGTGTGGATTACTGGCTTTTGCTAAAAAGTTTTTTGAGATGTATTCCTGTGTGAGCACAAAAAATAATCCACCTGCTGTGTTTAGATCTTGATGAGCATCTCTAGTTGTTTTAGTAGCTTTCTTGGTGTAAACTTAGATTTCCATGTTTCAGAAGCTGCATTACATAGGTAGTCCTCTAAAATGTACTTAAATGGAAAAAACACACAGATATATCTAGCATTAATAACAAGAAGAATTCCCAAATGTAGGGTAAGTATACTAAAGTGATAAGTTGGAAATTACCTTTTTTTTTTTTTAATTCTTCCTGCCTCTGGGTAACCAGTAAAATGTGCTTCATGGGAATGTGCCTTGTTTGAATGGAAATGGTGAGCAAGTGTAAGTGCTTGCTCTATACCTGTTGTTACGCGAAGCCAAGTAGTTGAACTAGACTAAGTGCCTACTGTTTTATATTGTGGGTTTGGATTTTTTTTTTTAATAGCTATAAAGTTGAGTATTTTTGGTGAGATCAGAGTTTTGGAAAGTTAACACTTGCATGTTGAATTGGTGTAATTTAACAGAGAATGTAATGAGCAATGTTACACATAGGTCTGTTTCAAACCAGAGAGTCTTGGGCATCTTGTGCCTTGGACATCTGGATTGGCTTTGTCTGCTGCTTCCCTCCTGCTGGACTTCATTACAGATTTCTCTGCAGCTTTTCATGTTGGAATTTCTTTTTTCTTGGGGTTGTGTTTTTTTGGTGTGGAAACAGGAAAGGCTGGAGCTTCCTGCCCGTATAAACAATAAATCTCTGTGAAGTAACTGGGACAGATTCCTGCCTGCCTTCCCTGAATACCATGTTTAAAAGGAAGGAAACAGCATAAGTGTTTTGGGTATTGAAATAGGATTCACTTAATAGTAGAGCTATTTTCTTGAAAAAATATGCAGAGGAGACAGGATACCTTTATTGTTTTAGTACTGTATAAAGTCCTTGAAATTGAGATCTGAAATGTATTTTTTTGTCACCATGTTAACTGTTGTGTTACATTATCAAGTATGCAGAAACTTCTTTAATGAATTAATACAGCTGATTACGGTAGTTTGGCAAAGCACCCTTTTTTACGCATTCAATGCTATGCAGCTGTATATTCTGTTTTCTTTAAATATATTGCCACAGTTTTAACAAAAGAGCCAAAGTTTTAGTTCTTACTCCACTCTGAATTAAAGCTGATGACTTATAGCTTATTTGTCAACTACATTATGATTTCAGTTTAGTGTCTCTAGTCAGTCACTGATAGTACAACATGGCTTGACTTACAGGTAGTTTGAGTTGTAACAGTTCCACACTGACAGTGTGGAAGAATATGTAAGCCTTAAAACATCTGGAACTGAAATTACTTATACAATGTTGTGGAGGATTGGTTTGTTTAGGGTTGTGCTTCTTCTCTTTGCACCAGAAAGAAAAATTGTACCTTATTAAAAACAACTTTAATGTAAAAAAATTATCTGTGTTTGGGAGCCTGTTTTAATATGCAGTCTAACTTTGTGTTTTCTTTTCCCTCCAGCTGGTGAGCCTGCTGCTGATTGGAATTGCAGCATGGGGAATTGGCTTTGGCCTCATCTCTAGTTTCAGAGTTGTTGGAGTGGTAATCGCAGTAGGAGTCTTCCTCTTCTTTATTGCCTTAGTTGGATTGATCGGTGCAGTGAAACATCATCAAGTATTGCTATTCTTTGTATCCTTCTGATGCACTGCCATCGATCGCAGTGTGGTTTGAGCTGTGTAAACAACCTCCTGTGTCAGCTGAGACTGCTGGGGGAAGTGCTTCAGAAACAGAACAGAAATTCACAATCTTACTTTGGTCAAGTGCAGTCCAAATTAGACTTCCTTCCCATTTAACTTTCAGGTTCCTTTTTTCCCTCTGTTCTTTGTGCTCTGAAGATAGAAGTATTCACATCTCTTTTTAAAAATAAGACTGTTTTAATTCTTTGAGAGCTTTTTATGGTAGCTCACTCTGTCACAGGTGCCTCTTACTGTGTGCTCAGCCGTGCATGGGGCTRAAGTAGGTGAACTATTAATGTTTAACTTTGTGGTCTGTGAATAGGAACTGACCTGCACCTTACAAACAGCTAAATTGTGTGAAGTATCTGCCTCTGAACACAGCAGCCACATTTTGAAAGTACTCCCCAACTTTCAAAACATGATCTTTTGTATCAAAGTTTGTTCTTTTTGTTTTATACCATCTTCAGATGCAGTTTTCCAAAAGTGTGTGAGACTGTGTTCCAAGAGCAACTCTTATCTTTTTTTATTTTTAATCTACACCAAAGTTTTTTTTGGTAATGAATTACAGGACTTTGTAATTGAAAAAAAGCAACCTGAATATGCAATATCCTGAAAAATTTTCTCTACTACTAGTATTTTCTCTACTACTTTATTTAAGTGAAGTATATTGAAATTATGAGTCCCTAAAGCTGGAGAAGATGGCTGGAGATCTGGCTGGATGTGTCTCAAGCTCCTTTTATTGACCTCTCTGCTCATGTTTTCTTGCTAGACAAGAACTACCTAAGAAGGAAATACCACCAGTGTATAGTAGTAGCCAAAAGAGATAATACAGGATTATGGGGTTCTGGGAACATGATTTAGGTAATCTTTTCCACATCCAGTCAGAATTTGCTTCCACAGTTCTTTTGTTTTAGAGGACTTACTGTGACCCAGTGAAATAAGGAATACCATTAGGTGTATATGTTATAAAAGCAAAATTAATTTGAGAGTGTATCCTTAACTGTTGATTGTTTCTAGTACATGATTATTCTTCTGCTAGTCTTTATTGTCCAGTTTTCTGTCTCCTGTGCCTGTTTGGCACTAAATGAGGAACAGCAGGTAAGAAAAGTTTCCTGCCTTCTCGATTAATCTATAGCATAACACTATAAATATATATGTACACAGACACATGTATTTGTATGTAGTCCTCCATAAAATGGGGAGAGCATATTTTAAGAAAATCAGCATTGTCCTATTTATTAAAGAGTCGACCTTGGTCAATGCTTCGCTCTGGTAACTAGAAAGGAATACATTTGGGGCCTAAAATTACTTTTTAAAAAAAATTTAATTTGTTTTAAAGCTTCCTTTCTAGGTTTATGGTCACAGGTGCAGCAGCATGATATCTTGATTATATCTTGTGTTCAGCAGTTTCAGATAAACTGATGAAATCTTACCTGAAATATACAGTAATCATGGTTGAATTGTTCATGTGTAACTGGAAAGATCATAAGTACATTAGGCAGTTACATGTGAAAGTGAAAGTGTCTTCCATGTGTTATGGAGACCAGTTCTTAGTGCATAAGAAGTGGGTAAGGGCACAGTGACTAAACAATAGGTTTCTGCATGTGAGGATGCTTTTTGTGTATAGCTTGGGCAGTCCCAGCTAGATTAGTCACATGTCCCTTTACTTACATGTCCCCAAGTGATCTTGTTGGGCTTAGCAAAAACAAAGGAAGGAAAGGAATTATACCCATGAATGTGCTGCTGTTAGGTGTTGTTCTTTCTTTAGCTACACAGCCTCTTTGGATGCTCCAGTTGTTTTTAATATATTTATATTCTCCTGTTAAGCATCAAGATCTGAAGGCTTTAGCTAGGACACTATCAACTAGATTTTGTATGTTGGCTTGCAATGTAAAACAGTTTAAAAATTAATGTAATATGTATTTGCTTATGGCTTCTAGAGTGAACTTCTGGAGGTGGGATGGAGTAACACCAACAGTGCAAGAACAGATATTGAGAGAAATCTGAATTGTTGTGGATTCAGAGTTTTTTATCCGAATGAAACCTGCGCCGCTGTAAGTTTTCCAAGTGGGAAAAAACATAACTTATTCACACCGGATTTATTAAAAAATGTTTCCATAGTTACAGCAAGCAGCATTTTAACAGGTGTGTAATGTAGTTGTTACAGTTACACTAAGCTCTTATCTTACTGGAAAGACAGTTACAGGGCACCCTGCAAAGTTTGTACTCCACTGTCATTTATTTATACACTTGAGCTCTTGGAGTCTTTTAAAACTGCTGTAGTTTTGTCCATGGGTAGCAGTCTCTTCTAGAGCAAACTAGATGGTTTCAAACAGCAAAGTGTCATCAGCAAATGGAAAGCAATTCTCTGTATCTGTTGCAGGATTGTCTTAGAAATCTCCACTGTAGACCATGTGCCCCAATAATGGAAGAATATGCTGGAATGGTGCTAAGATTTGTTGGCGGGATAGGACTCTTCTTCAGCTTCACAGAGGTGAGTGGGTGGTTGGAAAATTGAGTGCTTTTTCCTCACTTTTAAAGCTCTGCTTTGTGAAACATGTTTAGGGGGTTTATTACAGGAAACCTCAGTGCAGTCTCAGGAAACCTCAGTGCAGTCTCAGGAATCAGATAATCAAATAGGCCAAATTTTTCAAAGCTATGACCTGTCAGAAGGAAGGTTTTTCTTGCAGCTTTGTTATTGAGTCAATAAACCTCAGCATTAAAATGTGGTGCTGTAAAGTTTAAGCTTTTCAGAAGCTTAGCTGTTCAAGTGTACCATTCTCCAGCAGTATTAAAAGAGTGCTGTTGCTTTACCTTGTTCCCTCCTCTTCCCACCTAGTCCCCACTCTGGCACACATAAGGTCTTTGAGAATTTTTTTTTGGTGCCACCTGTAGTGCAAAGATAGAGTTGCACAAGAGTGAACTGTATTTTAAACAGTAGGTTAAAATTAAGAAGGTCTTTTGGCTCTTTGCTTTAGTACCATGATGATGCATAACTTGCTTTATTGATTRGAGCATAAAAATCCTCAGAGTAGGCCTTTTCTAATCCCAGAGACGAGCATGTGAAAATGCTCTTCCTGCTGCTTAGTGCAGTTTTGAGAAGGTTTGTAAAGATGACAGCAAGAAGAGAGATACAGCAACTTAAACAGAATCACACTGATCTCAGGCATCTCAGCTAAAAATGTGAGGGTGCGGGGGGAATGACAAGATTTGAAAATGAACAAGAATAGCTGTATAGTTAAGTGGTAATGGTAAAATTTAACAGTTCAGAGGATTTTTTGTCATTATATTAAAAGCAGCTTTATGAGTATTTATCATTTGGGAAGGGGAGAAGAATAATTTAACTTTGGTTATAAAAACAATGGGAAATTTTTTATTGCATTGTGAATATGAGTTTGGCTTTTGTTGTTCATAGTTTTGTGGTTTTTGCTTTGTTTTTCTCTGTTGCTAGGGTATGATTTTTCTTAGAGAGAGAGGGTACATTCTTTTTTTCTAATTAAGAAAGATGGAGTGTGGTTGTACAATTTTAGCAACAGTAAAATATCCTAAACTTGTATCGTACACTGAAAATTCTTTGTCATGATTTTGTGTTTAAAACAAATTTTGTAAAACTAGAAGATGGAATGGAAACCCTCTGCTTAATAATATCTTTGGTTTTTATTTTCAGATTCTGGGAGTTTGGCTGACTTACAGATACAGGAACCAAAAGGATCCCCGTGCAAACCCTAGTGCATTTATTTGATGAGTTTATAAAGGACTAAATCTTCTCTCTGCACCATCTACTTAAAAATACTGATTCTCCATAGTTTGGTATTTCTCCATAATAGGTATTCTACATATACTCAAAATAAAACACAAGTCCTGTAAGAAATGTGTAGTTTTCATATTTAATTTCTACTATTTTTCTTCTAAGAATCTCTATCTTAAAGTAGATGGGTGCATTCAGTAGCTGGGCAGAGTTGAACTGCTGGTTAAGACTTTGTTAATTGTTATGGTAAACTCTGTACAATGAGTTTTATAGCACTACTGGGTTATCTGCTGTAAAAAAACCCCTAGAGGTATTTTCTGCTGTATTCATTGATTACAAAGATTCACGTGAATTCTCATTAAAATGATAAAAATTTACGGTGGATGGTTGGGTATGATTTACTTAGGTTTTAGGATGTACTCTAGTAAACTTTTTTGTCTCCCACTTTCCTGTTAAGGTAAAAATAGAAGCTAGAGATGTTATTTTCTATAGTGCACATAAGTGTATGTTAATGACTACTGTAGTCTTCACCCCTCCCCTTTCCTGATTGTTTTGGTTTTCTGGTAGCTTTAGAATTTTGTTGAGAATAAAAACAATGTTAATGAATATTGTCATTATGAGAACAATGAATGAAGAAAACCAGGAGAATGTAATCTGCAGCTGATTAACTTGAACCTTTTTCCCCTTGACARTGAATGAGGTTTGGTATTTGCACAATCAGTGTCTGTCATCTCTGATATAAGAAACTTGATGTCTGGAAAGTTGTTGTATAGCTATTTTTTTTAGATGGTGTAAAGTCATTGTTGTAATAACTCAGCAGTGTGTATATTTCTGTGTCATCCAGATAACAGTCTTGATTTCATGAGAGATTGAATGACATGTAAAAAAAAAAMCAAGAAAGAAAAACGGCAACAAAAAAATATGCTTTCCAGTAGTTTGTTTTCTGAAAACAAAGAATTCAAGTTAGAATAGTATGTTATCCATGTAGAAAGTGTTGTCTGAGCTGAAGGGAAGTGTGGTYCCTCTTGCTGCCTGTGAAAGAAGTGRTGCATCAGGTGAAACAGCAGAGAGCTAAACACCCAAGGTGCACAATGTCCCATTTGTTTCTAACCATACTGAATTGCAGATCTGCACTGCAYCTTCATTCATTCTTCACTCAGTTGCTGCTGCTGTCAGGGTAGGCAGTTGCTGTAGCCTGAAAGACAAATCTACAGGAAGAAAAGGGGAAGAGTATTAAGGCCCTCTGCCAAGGAATACAGCCCCTGAGCCAGGTGGAGAGGAAATCTGGAGGCAGACAGAAGTAGATTCTCATACAGTCAGTCACCCTTTACTAGAGAGAGATCCCTCCTTACTCCCACAGAGGAGGCAAAAAGAAGTTGAAACACATGCCCATCAAAGCACTTWCAGACTTTCATGAACTGAGTGCTTCTGAAGAAGGAATTATCTTGAGGTTTTGAAGGGGAAGAGCAGAAACTGAAAGCAGAGGGATGTCAAGAGCTTGCTATAGAGCTGCTTCTCTTCAGGTGTAGCTGAATTTTCAGCATCTGTGGTCAGCAGCTTGTCCTGGAGGTGCTCTGGGAGCTGCTGCTGTGCCTACCCAGCAGCTGTGTCTGGCTCAAACACAGACCTGGAGATCCAGGGTAAGAGCCCACTCCTGTGCTGAAACACCTTAAGAGCCTTCAGGCCTGCTGGAGTCCAGTAAAATGTACACAGTGCTTTTCTTCTCCCAGTTGCTGTTCTGTTGCCCTCAGTTTCCCTCCAGCCATTCCCAATATGTGTCAAGAGGACGGTGATGATCTCATGGCTGCCTTCAGGAGCAGTTAATTTTCCTGGTCTACACAGGCTCTGTGTTTTGTGCATTACAGTAATAATCCAAGGAGTTGTCATATGGAGAGGGATAATGAAGCTTACAGTAATACCACATTGCTGCTTCAATTTTGACTTTTTTTCCTGATTATTTTTATAGTGCTTAGTTTTGAGTGGATCTGGTTTCATAAATATGGTAGATTATACTGGAGTGTAAATGTGCACCAGTGCAAAAATACTGAAAATATTACCACTTCCAAAACTCTCATGTCTCATAATGTAGTAGTCAGAAGATAGATCAGTGGRTTGTGTGGAATGATTAAAGTTTTTCTATTGTATTAAAAATACATTGTGTCTGGGATTGTGGTTAATCAAACCCATCCAGCCAAACAAACCTTGAAATTCCCAATCAGAGGYGTGATTTTGCTTTCCAAACCAGATTCTGAAAGGGGATAGTAAAACACAATGAGTCTGAGTTTGTTTTTGGAAAGTGAAGAGTGTTGCCTCTCAGAGAAAGTCTGACTCATTTGAGTATCCAAGAAGTGCTGTACTACTCTGACATGCCAAACTAGAGCACTTAAAAAAGTTATTTGTACCTGTTCTTGGTGGGTTTTGTCATTGAACTTYATTGCTTTCTCTTCTTGAAAAACATTTTCACCACTCAAAGATTTTTTGTTGTTTTCTAGAGATGCATTTTAATTTCCATCTGACTGCTTGAGATTTGGACTTCATTTTAACCAGATTTTCTAGAAGCTATTTACAGCAGCACGATGTCAAAGTAACGGAGTGATTTAACTTGGAGCATTCTTACTGCTTTCATTAGATGTCTTTTGGCTTTGTTGTTGAAATGCTTTCTTCAAGTTGGTTATTCTGGAAAAATGTAGAAAGATGTCTTCTTTCAAAATGCATACATATTGTTATCATATAAAAACAATTGGCTATAAAGCAATCCAATTCTTCTCCATCTATGTGAGAAAGTGAATCCAGATATTGACTAACATCCTGATACTACTGCACAGTGTCTGCCACCTTTCACATGAAAGTAGCTGCTACTAAAGGGAAGGCTTGTGTAACTTGAAATGATMCCTGTAAAAACATACCTTAAAAGCCATAGCTGGCAAGTGAATAGAAATGAGTTAGTGTTCCTAACTTGCATTATTTTAGACCTAATTAATTAGAATATTGTCCAAATGCTGGTGGAATTCTTAAAACCCCCATATCCGTCCTGTGTACTTTGGGTTATCTAACTATCATATGTATTTTAGCAATGATTCCCAGGTTTTCCAAAGAAATTGAAAGAGACTTTTTTAGGTATCTCAGCTTGGCTTAATGCCTCTTTAAGCTCAAAAAAAAAACTTTATTTAGAGGAAAGGATTAAAAGACCAGGATTAAGCTGACCATTTATTTATTAAGATTCTTGCAGATTTGGTTGCGGTAAAAAGCAAATGAGAAAAGAATAGCCTTGAGTGCAAAAAAGAAGAATTTCAGTTTCAAAAGCATTTATTCATACTTGCAGGCTGGACTAACTTGTGTTTGCATCTAGGCATGTACATTAGTAGGCCCTTGTAAGGTCTCTATGTGCCTCATATCCATTTACTGGATGTTATACAYAGCATCAGTACCTCTGCTTAAGAAAATGATGCTACTTCCATAGTGTTAAAAAAACAGCTTTGTAAAATATGATGGTACAGACAGCCCTTGTTTTATGTTACATAGCTCTAGTAAGAGTACTTTGGGTTAAGTAGGTGAACATAATTCTGATAACCAGCTGATGTGGCCTCCCTTGATGTTGTCCCTCTGCTAAGTGATATGACCACATTTTTTCTGACTGRTAAGTGATTCTAGAGACTATTCCTGCCTCCCACTGCATCTCTTTTTTCCTCTGTCTTCTGGATGCTGCAATAGAAAGTAACATCTTACTGAAGTACTGAAGGAATGCTGAATTCCATGTCTGGGACCCTTTCCAGGTACCTCTTGAGGTTTTCTGGTAGGCAGGGTTTGCACAGCTTGCCAAAGACCTATTAACAAGTACCTCCCTTCTGATTTTGCTGAGAGATTCCATTGAGCTGAAAGCCTTGCTTCTCTCACCTGTCCTGCCCTCCCAAGTGTTTTCCTCTTGTATTTGTGGCAGTAATKGTAATAGAAGTGGTAAGAATGCTGTTATTGCAAAAGATCTGAGAAAATAATGAAGGCATGGTCCTGGCAAAGTGTTTCTCACTGATGCTGCTGAGTTCAGAGATAGCAGATATTTGGGCCTGGAAAGTCTCCTTTTTGTGTAAGTCTTTATGAAACGTATACTCCCACAGTGTTCATCTGCAGCATTTATTTATTTCTCTTGTCCCTTTTGAGCTTATAAATAAGCAATCATGAAACCAGCCAATAGTCAATTTGGTATCCCTTTCTTAATCATCTCAAGGCTTTACTGAAATCTGATGTAAGCAGGGACATTTTAAGGGAAGCAGGCATATCTTAAATCACTTCAGAATACAGCCAATTCAAAAGAAAAACAAGCTGTGTATGCAAACAATCCCATTCTCTAGTCTCAAGTACTTTCCTGTGAAAGATTTTCACTTCTTGCTATTGTAGCTGTAAAGAAACAGCTGAAAATGGGAGCTCCACATAGGCTGGTGCTACTAGAAAATAATTTGAGATAAAGTAGGCTGAGTAATAGCTTAGCTAGCTTCTGAAACTGGAGATAAAAAGCTGTTCCCCTCTGCTGGGTTTGGCTGAGTAAAGTTGATTCTCTTCACAGCAGCTTGTGAATGGTGAATTTGGATTTGCAGCTTTGGATTTGCAGCCACAACAGTGCTGATAACACAAGGTTGTTTYCTGTGGTTGCTGACACAGGGTCGAGGTCTTTGCTGCTCCCTCACACTGCCCTGCCAAGCATGTAGACGTGGGCTGCAGGAGAAGTGGGACAGAGCTGAGACAGCTGACTCCAGYTGAATAAGGGGATGCACCATGCTCACCATACAAACTGGGGGAGAAGCAGGAAGGGGAGCACATTTGCAGCAAGGGTGTTTGTCTTCCCAAGTCACCATTACATTTGGTGGGGCCCTGCTCTCCTGGAGGTGGCTGAACACCTGCCTGCCTGTGGGAAGCAGTGAATTAATCCTGTGTTTTGCTCTGCTTGTGCACACAGCTTTTGCTTTACCTATTAAACTGTCTTTATCTGAATCCATGAGTTTTCTCACTTTTAATCTTTTGATTCTCTCTCCCATCTCACTAGAGTGGAGTGAGAGGGCAAGTGGCTGTGTAGGGCTGGACTGCTGGCTGGKATTGATCCACAGCAGCCTTTTTCTTCCCAAATTCCTTGAATGTGAAATGTAAGCTGTGGTCTCAAGCAAAATGGTGATTTTACTATTTTTAATAATGGTAGATGAAGATAAGGGGAAAAAAAAATGAAAATACAGCAATGTTTTGTATGTAAACACTTGAATTTATTTTTTAAAAAATCATTTTTACAGTTGAATCATACAGTATTCTTCTGTACGCCTTAAAATAAAAGCCTCCAGCTTTTAAAAACGCTTCCCAGTACAAAAGTGCTAATGTAAAACTGTAGTGTTTCTGTATAGAAACCATCACTACACATCTCTAAATATCACTCTAAATAGTCTCTTCACCAGTATCAAGGTGTGGAGAAGACATGGAAGATAAGACTTCATCATATTTAAGGGCTTTCTTCTTCCCCTTACAGTTCAGTCTTCAGGAGCTTCAGCGCTTTCTGCATATTTGAATACACTAGAAATGAAATATTCATGCATGTTATTTTTGTTGCAACTTCCTCTGCCAGCAACCAAAAATGCTGCAGAGAAAATGTCAKTATTATTAAAGCTTTTAATCACATGCCTATTGCTGTAGGGATTCAGATGCACTTAACTCTTCCAAGCAATTTGTGAACATCATGGGTTTAATTTTTACTGGTGAGAACATTCATTAATGCCAACACATGGGCAGAGACTGGAGCTGTGCAGCAGTGAGGGATGGCTGTAGCAAACATCTTTCCCTGCTCCCAGAAGGTTTCCTGACCTGTTGGGACGTGTGTGAGTTCTCACCGTTGCTTGCAGTGAACACTGCTGAATTATGCAAGTTCCTACTGACGTATGCTTGCTTTTAAAACAGATGGATGSGTAAAGCTCCAGGGCTCTGCCATCATTTTCTTCACCTCACTGAGTTTAAGTCTAGTATCCTGTTTAATTTTAATCCTGGTTAAATGTCTTTCAGCAAGTACTGACTGCAAGAATCTGTAATGCCTGGTGTTAGTCCTTGTCACATGAAAAATGCCACTTYCAGAATATTTCCAGAACGTGTCAGAACACTCTACTTACACAGCGAAATGTCAGAGGGCTCATATGCATAGAGACGGTTTGAGTATCTTCCAGTTATATCTGCTCTCACAGTCAGGGAGGGATCTGGGGGAAAAAGGGTGAGAGAATTTGTAGAGGTTGACCTTCAAGCAGAAGGAAATAAAGCTTTCTGCACCCCTGCTTGCTTCCAAAATGTTTCTGTGAGACATACCTGCTTCTGCTGACTAAGAGATTGTTCTAAAAAGGGTCACTGACATTTCAGTTTTAAGTGTGTTTGCAGGTTTATTAGGAACGGGATGAGCTACCCATTCCAGTGACTGTGGCATCAGCCATTGAGGGAGGAATGCTGGACTTGTGAAGCTGGGTGGTATTGAGTCAATATTTGATCCACAAAACCAACTTGAACCTTTGTATTTGTCATGAAATAAGTTCCTGTTGATCAGCCCGAGGATTTGAGATACCTGGTGCAGCAGGGGCTCTGTTCTGAGATCAGCTTTGGTGCTTGAGTTACTCACCAATGAACAAAACCCGAGGAACGTACTGGCCATCAGGTGCAAGGTTCTTGTCTGTGGTTTCATACTTAAAGAGAACAGAGAAGGTTCCTAGTCAAGGAGGGCACGTTACATGAATATTTTTTTCCTTCACCATACTTTGTATTATGAAATACAGCTCAAATAATACATTTTGCAGTCTAAAATATTCACTGTCTGGGATGCAGTTTTTTAACAGCTGGAATTGCAAATTGTTAAGAGTTTATGTTATTATTAAACTTTACATTCCCTCATGTTCTGAGTTTATGATAGCTACAAATGAAAAAGACTTACTATGAAATCTGTTATGCTTCAGCAGTGGCCATTTCCCTGGCCAGCCCTAGCTATTAAACTCAAGTTARAAAAGCCATGATTAAAAGCAGAACTTTGTCGCTTTCACTTAATTAAGTGTAATTGGGAAACTTACCACAAGGTTCAGGAGAATGAATTTTTCAGCCAGTTTCTGGATATCTTTGTGTTCAGCAAAGACCTTCTTGAGAGCTAAAGTAGAAAAAAAAGGGAAAGAAAATGAAAATATGACCTTGAAATATATTGTCCTCCAAAAAGAAATTCAAACAAACTGATGAAACAAAATGAGAATTTTCAGTTTACAACTGCATCAAACAAAGATTTTCAGGTCATTCCATTGGAACATGATCCATTAATTTTTATTCTGGATTAATGAGTAATTACAATAGTGCAAAATGTCCCACCTTCCTTTGGAGAGTACAGCTGGCTCTCAAATTCTCTGCTTAGCTTTGAATTTGAGCATTTGACCCTTCAAACCTCCTGTTCTACTATTGAGATTTCTGGCTCCAGATCTAAAGGCACTTGATAATACAGCATGTAGGGCTTCACACTAAAATCTCGAAGTATACAAATGCTTGTGCAAAGACCCTTGTGCAATTACTGGAGTTATGGATGGTTGCAAAGATCTTGCCATGTGGATTGACTTGCAGGAAGGAAGGCCCTCAGATAAATTCAAAGTCACTGGGCAAAGAGCACTCCCAGGTACCAGAAATCCTGGAGGAGCTCAGTTTCAGCCTGGATTGATTTAGTCCCTGGCTGGATTCAGTCTCAATCACTGATGATATTGTCTGAATATGGTCTTTCTGACAMATTGTTATTTCTTGCTACTGGTCTTGCTATTGATTTTGGCTGATTGTGCTGTGAACCAAATTCAGATTTGTCAGAGGTCAAGCCCTACAGACTGGTGGTCATTTCTGTATCCATTTGGTATCATGCAATGCTGAATTACCATTGTTATTTTATTTCTACACACTGGAAAACACCCTCATGGTACAGTAACTTGAAGAACTCTCCCCATGTTTATGCAAGCTAGTACTTCACTAAGGTTTAAGCAGAATGGAGGCTGATTATTTTTTTTAAGCAGAGTTTTTTTCAGAAAATTAAAACAACTTTTTTTTTCCCCTCTCGAGTGCAAAAAGATTACCTTGGCTGTGTGGGCAGTCTTCCAAGTGGTGGATGATCATCAGGGGTTTCTGGCTGGAAGAGAAGAGCCCTCGTTAGGAGCGGGGGAGGCACGGGGGGCTCAGGGTGGGCGCGGCCGGGCGGGTACCTGTGCTTGGAGCGGAAAAGCGCCTCCTCGTAGGTCTGCGTCCAGATGAGCTGGTCTCCCCAGCCTGCAGGACGGACAGGGGACAGACACACAGACACACCCTCAGACAGCGCCTCACAAGGGGCCGGGGTCCTGCCCCTGCCCACCTCTGCGAGGGGCTCGGAGCAAACCCCCTGCCAGAGGGCTCCACATCAGGAGTGAAGGAGGCTTGGAACAAACCCCCTGCCAGAGGGCTTTACATCAGGAGTGAAGGAGGAGAGGGTGCTAGGAAATACTAGAAAAGGTTTTGCAGAACGAGTTGAAAGAAAAGTAATTTGTTAGAACAGCACAGTAGCTGAAATGTTCACAAGATTGCACTTTTTAAAGAATTTGGTGGAGATTTTTGTTCAGTTGTTTGTTTTTTTACCTCTGGAGAGTGTCTGAGGCAGTTTTGGCTTAGTGGTAGTGTCCTTTGAATCCTTCTTGCCCGCATCCTTTGCCAGAGCACAGGAGATGACGATGAGCAGCAAGAGCACGGACACGTAACTCCTCTCCATGGCTGCTCCTGGAACAGGTGAGAGAAGCTCGGGTGGCTGTGGTGCCGCAGGTGGGGACAGGCAGGGTGGCTACAGCCGCTGAAGGCTCAGGTCGCAAATATGAATGGGGTGAGGCTGGGCTGGAAGGAGCAGCTCCAGGCTGGGGCCTCCGGGCACGGGGTGAGGTTTGCTCAGCAAACGCCCGGAAGGGTTGGGCCATGGCCCTTTTAGGGTGTGCATGTCTGTGTTTGTTAATTTCCCTCTCTTCTTGTTACGTATATTGAATATGCTCAGTGAAATAACAGAGTGACAGCATTTCCAGAAGTCCTAATAAGTTCACAGTTCTACCTGGATCTCCTAGTGCTAGAGTAACTCAGCTGCAGGTGCTGAAAAGTTAATTTGTCTCAGCTCTTCCCCCATTTTGCTGTGGGAGCAACTCAAATGAGAAGTCAGAATATTCTAAGCTAGGCTTTACAGTGAACATTAGCACAGACACAGCTTAATGGTGTTGAAGCTTCTCATCCTGTTTTTTTTCCTTAAAGATATCACCTAATCCTTAAACCCAGCACAATGTGTAACAAAAGGAGTTGGGAGGAGTTGATGTGYGGCCCAGTAAAAACTGAAATGGGGCTCGGGGGTGGCAGCAGCACAAAGCAGAGAGCTTTTCCTGAGCCAGGCTGGGACTTGGAGATTGGACAAGTCYGATGGAAAGCTCCTCAGCATTTCAGCTGAAGGGGAGAATCATTTCAGCAACATGACCCTATGTTTTCTCATTACATTTCTTTCTAAAAACTAGAATCAATATAATGGGTAGAAAGTTTAAGATGTTCTAAAAGCAGTACAGGACATTGAAAATAATCATTAAAAAAAAAAAAAAAAAAGGAAAAAGGAAAACCAAGCCTAAATAACAACGCCCACCCCAACAGGCTGATTGTTTTTAAAGTTCAGACAATGAAAATTGAACTCCAGGAAAAGAGAAGTGTTCTTCCAGGTAGGAACTGTAGGAGGAGACATTAGCTCTGCATTTCCATGAGTGATACAGTGCTCTGTGCTACTGGGATGTCCAATAGAGCTCAAACATCCAAAGAGTCCCTTTTTCATGACTGCATTTCTGCCCCAAGAAAAGCCTCCTTGCCAAGGAGGAAGATTRCATGGAGTTCAGTTAGTTAAACTCTGGATTGTCAGGGTTGCCTCAAGAATTGTTTTGGCTACAGAATTGTATGGCAGAAGCAATGCTCCTTTAAAAAGAAAAATAATAAAATAAAAAAGTAAGGGACAACCAGGAAATTGAAGAGCAGGCACACTAGGCAGTTGTGGAGGCAGCATGCAGAAAGTAAAGACAGAGGAACATCAAACTTGCTCCTTAAAAACTTTGCCTCTGGAAGACTATGTGCACTTTTAAAAAGCTTTCTGAAAGAACCCCTCTTCTCCTGTGTTTTTTGGTTTTGTTTTTTTTTTTTAAACCTGCAAAGCCAATCTTTCTCTAGACATTTTCCTTCCCAACAAGCTGYGCTGGACTGTGCCTGCTTTGCTGCAGTCTTTCCTTTTGGCTGATCAGGTTCCCCATCCCAGCTAGCTCAGGCTCACAGCCTCCCCTGGTGCTGCTGAGGCAGGGACTGAGCAGTGCCTTACCTTGTTTGCTCTCCCAGACTCCTGCCAGGATGTGAAGGTGTTCCTGGTTCCAGTGTGAATGYTGCTGTTCCTACTGCCTATTTATGCACCTTCGCACCCCAACTCCACCCACAAGCTTTGAATTTGAATACTACTTTCAAAGAGCTAAACTTTCTAGTTTTTCCGAACCAAAACATTCAGAGTTAGTTCTGTAATTAAATAACATTACTGTCTCCTGTCAGATACTGTGTCTAAAGCTCAGAGACATTTCTGAGGACTTTTGGGGTATTTCTTGAAAGGTGATTTTAAAAAATTGGCAAAGATCCAAGTACAGGTAAGCTTAAGTCAAGACTCCTGATTTGCCTGAAGAGTGATTTGTCTCTTTTTGATTGGTTGGAAAATCAGTATGGGTTCCTGTTCTTTTAGTCCTTAGAAAAGTTGAATTGATGACTCAGAACTGTGAATGGTAATTAGATAAATAACTGTGCACAATATACAGATATGCGTGCACACATGCACATGTAATAGCACATAGAATTGTAATCAAACCTAAAAAAAGTTTGTAAAGGTCTCCACAAAAATGTATTTGGAAGCTATACTAAAAAACTGTGTTCATAAGCAGAGATCTAAGCCAACATTTAATTGAAATTCCACAATTAATTAGTTGTGTAGACATTTATTTTTTAACTACAACATGAACCCAAATCATCTTAGGTTTCAGATGCCCATATAATACAGTGCAATGCTCAGGAAAATGAGATGTGGATGCTCATTCCCACTGCTGCACTGACTGCACACAGTCCTTCCACAGAGGTCAGTGCAAGTCTCTCCTCAGCAATAAATGCTGAAACCATGGTATGTTCTCCTTGCTGCATGCCTCATGTATTTCAGTGAGATTAAAATCATGTCTTCATGGGCAGTGAATGCTTAACATTTCTTAGCTGGGTAGATGAAATCCATCAGATATGGATTTTCCTGTTTGAAATTCAYAGTGCTGCCTGATGGCTGCTAAAAGCACACATTTGTTACAAATATACTTGAGAGAATTAAGAGCTTTGGATCTTAGTGTGGATTTGGTTTGTTTTTTTCTTTTTTTTTTAATGAATAGTAATTAGGAAAACAAAGTGCAGAAGCAAGATGGTGAACTCAAGCAAAACAATTTATTGAGTTCTACCCTGCTTTGCTTAGCTGCTTGATGTATTAGGAGGCTGAAACCAAAGCTCCCAGGCATATCAGTCATTTAACTGCCCTTTTCTATGTTTCATGAAATAAGTATGTTTTCCTGAGAGAATTTGCATATAAATTTCTTCTTCTCTTCCAGGACTTGTCCCTGAAGATTTACAGATGTAATTTGTTTGCTCCTGTATTGTCTATCCAAACTATATCCACTCAGTCTTTTTTCCAAAACTTACACCAAAAGAAGTCTCCAAGGTTTGTATTTGGACCACTCAATTTGGACAACTTAGGTTACATTCTAAATCCAGTTTAGTCCAGATGTAGAAGTTAACCTTGGGTACCCATTTTGGTTTCAGCTTAGACAATTCAGAGTTGTAATTTCACACGCTCTTGCTGACTGTCTGCTCAGGTCACATGTAAGAGCATTTGGAAGTTTTAAAGCCCATAAAAGAAGTCCTAATTGCTCTCTGGTGCTGTGAAGAGATAATAAGCAGGTGGGTTCTCATACAGCTTACAAATAAAATTGTGTTTTGTCTAAAAATGCATCCCCAAAGCTAAGCCCCTACCTTCTCCTGGCACCAGCTTTAGATGTATCTCCATTTCACTTGCACCTTTGCTTTCTCCTGTTTTCAGGGGATGGATTTATCTTAGCCTGTTTCCACACAGCCTTGTTCTACTCTGACAGAACTGTTTCCTGTGAGAGTCTCAGTAACTCAAATACAGCCGCTCACAGGGGCTTCCCTGCCACCTCAAACCCAGTGACTCGATGCAGATGGTTAGACTTGTCTCCAGACCAGCTTTGTGCCTTGCTAATGAAGATAGGAGGGAGCTCAGTCTTTCCCACAGCTCCCTGCTTGGGCCCTGAGACTGAGCAGTAYCCAGCTGCCAAGTTTTCTTCTGGCCTTTTATAATGGGCTACTTTCTCTGTCTCAGTGACCAAATCCTGCTGGACCTGCCCTAGAGAGCTTCAAATCAAATAGGACTATTCCAGAACGTTTTTCCTCTTTTCCTATAAAGATCTGGTTGACCCTGTTACTGTTAATATTTAACAGCTTTACAAAGCTAGTCATCAGATTTTTAATACCTTTTTGATTCCCCTGTTCTGAGATGCCTTTGTTCATTATGTTATACAGAAATTTGCACAGATTCAGGTGGCTRATGTTACATCTGTTCTGAAAGCATTCTCTGATGTTTTTGCTTTGTTTTTGCTTGTATTTTGGAATACATAAGTTTTAGAATTCAGGCATTTCTCTTAATTTCATATTAAACACATTTCCAAGTCTTATGATCTACTGCTTAGAATAAATAAGGAAATTTACATGGGAGGAATGAGAAGTAATGAAGGAGATGTGTGCTCAGTCCCAGCCTACTGATGCTCTGAGAAAAAGCCAGAGACAGACAGACCTGGAAATCATCAGTCTTCCAGTGCTCTTAAAGTTGAAATGTATTGTAAGATATAGTGGTTGAAGTAAACAAAATTTATTTGAGAACTGGTCAAATTTCTGTTGTTAGTGCTTTAACCACATACAAGTTTTTTATTACCTGAAGGCTCTTTGGATGAAATTTGACTAAAATTTTCAAGAAAGCCTTATACCCCAAAATTTAGGAGCTGAGACACCCTCTTACACCTATGACAGATGCAGGTTCCATTTTGTTTCCTTCCTGGCCTGAAATAGGTCAAATATGTTCATGGCTATTGTAGGTAGGTGCTGTCTGGGTTGGGATATGCCCTGATGATTGATGTCCCTGGTCACACATGGCAAGACTGTTTATTTGTGTAATAGACATTTGTGCTGGAGCAGGCACTGAATCTCAGGCCTGTTCTSTCGGGGTCTGTTAGGTAAGAAAGTGATTTTTCTCACATTAGCTCAGGAAATATTTGCTAACACTTGCAAATGCATTACTAAAGGAGAAGCTGGTGTCTTAGAAGTGGTCCAGACATTCTCTTGAGAGTTGGAAGGCCATGGTTCAACTATCCCTGTCTACTTTATTTTCATGACAAAGCCACATTTCARTCTATGGCTGAAAACACAAAAGCTCAGCAGATTTCTATTGCTGAATATTTCAAGCTGGTAACTGGAGCTCAGGTAAATTTTTGCTAGGAATCTGATGATTTGTCCTGAAGAATAATGGTTTTCCAAAATACATCAGCCCAACATTTTTCTCTTTTTAGTTGAATAAATTACTCAATAAATTTGCACTATCTACAGTTTATTGGTAATATTTTTCAAATTGGCTAGCAGAAGAGATGCTAAGGATTTAAAATAAGATAATCTTTAATTACTGCTTGCAAAACAAAAGAGCAATCCGTGAGGATTTTGGTATCTCTGGAGGCATTTCCACTTATATATGGATGTTTATAATGCAAATCACTTGACACAGGCTGTCATGAAAAGCATGGAGCATCCCTTACATAGTTTTAGATGAAGATGTGGGTTTGTCATGTAGCCAGTTCTTATCCCATACTTTGTTTTGAGTCTTGATGAGATGAGCTGCCTGGAAGGCATTGCTGAATGACACATTTTAAAATCACTAAGTCATTTGAAGACCCCTATTAAATGTACTTGCTCTTGTATTGTTTAATGCCCTTTCCACAACAATAAGGAAACTGTCATGGTCTATTACATCAAGGAGTTTCAAGGTTTTCAGCATATGTGGAACTTAATTGCTCAGTTGTGTTTGATAAGAGAAAGCCTGATCCTGGTAGGATTTAGATTTAACTTTGAAATATTTTTTTCCATCCCACAGGGGAGCAGTGAATAAGTGAAGAGGAATTCTGTGATGAGGGGGATTGGAAAGTGGGGTTATACCACAGCTTGAGAAGAAGACTTTTTATCTGGTCATCTTAATTGGGCAAGTCAGTTATGATCAGTAACACTTCATGTCTGAAATTCTTATACTGAAGTAAATGCATTTTAATAAATTAAAATAACTAGCTCTGTCTAAAACCAGAAAATTTGCTGTACTGCAAAATTAAAGCCAATGACTCCTTCCCTGACTGAGTAACTGATACCAAATTTTCAGTACAACTTGAAATCTGTGAGCCAGCAGTTTCCTATTTTGTTATACTGTAATTGAGAAAGATGGGGAAAATTTATGTTTTGAACAACTTATTTTTGTACTTAGTATCACAGGGRCATTTTTTAACAAGCCCCTTTCCATTAATTAGGCTTCCTTCTGTTTCTGGCCTGCCTTGGTCCTTGGGTGCTAAACTCTATTACAGGGTGGGCCAYAATATTCATAATTCAGGCAGTCTTCCAGAGCTGCCACCTTGCTGTGGTCTCTCTGTAGGCCTCCTTTGTATTCATTGTTCTTATTTCAAATTTATGTCTGTTTATCTGTGACCCAGATCCTCTTAGTTTTCCTAATGCTTTGCCTCAAAGATCTGAAACCTTTGGCTTCTAGTGAGTATCAGTGACATGATATCCCAAATCTAACTAGAATTCATGGTCCTTAAGTAATAATGGATGGGTCTCTCTTTATTCTCTTTATTCTTGCTAACTTATATGAAAGTTTGCAAAGATGAAGATGAAGGATTCCATCCTGTTCTTTTTATTTTTTTTTCCAATGGGCAGTAAACACATCTCAGTGAAATTCCAGCTGAAACCATGGACACAACTGCTTTCTTAGCCCCACTGTTGCTTATGTGCTAATGTCTTTTTTTATTAAACATTGCTTTTGCTTTGGGGCCAATACCCAATCAGCATGACCTCTGCAATGGAGTGTATGCATTTTTTCTGCTGAGTTTCTCTCTTTCCTAGTAGTGCTGGTCTTTTTCTCCAAGCTGTGCAGACTCTCGTGGTGTTGACACTCTCAACCTGCATGATGTGCTCCACAGAACCCTCCATCTTCTCCCAAGTTCCTGACATTGCCTTGGCTTGTGTATTCATCAGAATGTGCAGTTTTAGTCATCCACACAGACTTCACAGTTTTAGTGGGCTCCAGAGCTGAGTCCCTCCTGTGGCAGCTCTCACAGCTGCCATGTCTCAGATGTTCCACCACGTCCTCACTGTGTCCATGCCGTGGTACCATTTTGCTCTCTGCTTCAGTCTGAACTGGGTGGGGGTCTTTTCTTGGCAGTTCTAGTTGCCTTGTCAAGGTTAAATCTGGAATTTAGCAGTCTCATTTCTGACCTGGATTTTCCAGATCCTGAATATTATATTTTTATCTGTGTCTCAGCCACAAGTTGTAAAACTAACTCTCCATATGTAGACCAGGTATAAAATCCTCAATGTTTTCACCTTCTTATTTTACTTCCCCCCCCCCCCCCTTACTTTCTTTTTTTTTGTGGGGGGAGTATGGGAATTGTTTTTTCATCTTAGTGTGAAGAATAGTTTACCACAAGTTACTCAGAGAAGTGGTGGGATAACTCTTGTCAGATTTCAAAGAGTTGTTCAACAAACTTGTGGTTTGATTATTAATGCCGTTATTCAGTGGTCATGCATAGGGATGGGGCTGGAAAGAGTACTTTTATCTTGCCTGACCTTCAACTGTTTGTAAGATGAACTTTGGAATAACACAGAACCCCAAAGTTCCAGCTGCTCATGCTGTGAGGTGCTTCCTAATGCAGAATGTTGAACATGCTTCTGAAAGCCTCTCACTACAATCCTTGTCTTCAAATATTGACATRATGTAATTCCTTTTGTTACACAGTATTCTAATGACGTGTTGCAGACCACTGTGTTACCAGCAGGACAAAGAAAGTGAGGGCACATCCACAGTGCTGAGCTCCCCAGTGAAGGAGATGTACACATACTGGAAAAAGTGCACCGGAAGGTTGCAGAGGTGGTGAAAAGATGGAATG
The DNA here is from genome assembly GCA_014549065.1 of Cardinalis cardinalis. Classification (NCBI taxonomy): domain Eukaryota; kingdom Metazoa; phylum Chordata; class Aves; order Passeriformes; family Cardinalidae; genus Cardinalis; species Cardinalis cardinalis. Next base: position 11,592,463 of record JACDOX010000009.1, read on the forward strand.
TCTGTCATTCGAGGAGGGGCTGAGAGAGCTAGGACTGTTTAGCTGCAGAAGAGATGGCTCAGGGGGATCTCAGACCTGATTGTGTGCACCTCCTTGTCCAGAGGAAGGCCACAGAGAGGATCAGAAGGCTGGACCGTGTCTTCAAGAGACTGATTTGGGGTTTTAGCCTGAAGAAATCTTTGGGGAGACCTTACAGCATCTGCCAGTACCTAAAGAGGGGGGGAGCTACAACAAAGCTGGAGAGGGACTTCTTTCAAGAGCATGTGGGAATAGGACAAGGGGTAGTGGTCTTAAACTGAATGAGAGTAGATCCAGATTAGATATTAGAAATAAATCCTTTAAAAGGGTGATAAAGCTATGGGACATGTTGTCTGGAGAAGCTGTAGATGCCTTATCCCTGGAAGTGTTCAAGGCCAGGTTGGATGGGGCTTTAAGCAGCCTGCTGTAGTTGAAGGTGTCCCTGCCCACATCAGGAGGGTTGGAACTAGAAGGTCTTTAAGGTGCCTTCCAACCCAAACCATTTCATGATTCTTTGACTCTAAGTAAAGAAGGAAAAGCCAGAWTCTTTTGCAACATCAAGTGACAGGRTGAGAGTAAATTGAAATTCAGGAAATTACATGCAAATATAAAGTAGAAATTTTTTTTCCTTTTGTAATGTGAGGATGATTGAAGACTGGAACAGGCTGTCCAGAAAAGTTGTGGAATCCCCATCCTTGGACATATTCAAAACTCAACTGGRTATAGCCCTGAGCAACCTGCTGTAGGTGACCCTGCTTTGAGCAGGGGACTTGGACAAGACAGTCTCCAAAGGTGCCTGMCAAATTCAACAATTCTCTTATTTGGTGAATCTATATATGTAGTATGTATAAAAGAAAGGTTAAACGGTACAAAGGTGATCTTATAACTGAACCCACACACATCCTACTCTCAGCTACAACTGGTCTGTTGCCCAGTATAAGCTAAATTAATGGAAAAATGCCATACTATGGTCACAGGTTAGAATATTGTTGCTGGAACAGTAATGAATGGTTCTTAACTTCTACCCATGAGGTGCTCATGTTTCACTATGGTGTGGGTCATACACTGTACAAACACAGTTGTAATGTCCCTGTCAGGATTGCTAGCTGCCTGTTCAAGCCAATTGGAGTGACTTTAGGCAACGTGTACTTAAATTTCTGTTTAAACGTCATGGCCTGGAAATGGTGAGCACACCCCCACAGGTGGTGACACTAAACAAGCAGTATCAGTCACAGGGAGCTGATAGAGGGTGGGTGTTCCCATTCTCCTGCTGGCACAGCTCCAGCTGATGGCTTGATGATAACGTGKCTCTATCTTGGCATTCAAATGCAAAATGCTCATTTAAAATTGCTCTTTTTAAATTTTTTTTTTCGGGAGGTGGCATAAACAATGCTATCCCAAATCTTRTGAAATACTAATTGGGGAAAAGGCTGATGTATGTTTCAGCAATGCTTTGGACAGAGGTACAGGAGCTGGGACAGAGCAGCCTTCTCTCATTTGCCCTCCCTCTCCACGAGGTCATTCCAGCAGCTGACAATGACTGAAATAGAAGCAAGCTTAAGCAGTGTGGTCTTTCTGCGTCCAGCTGTTCCCTGTATCTAGCTGTATCACTTGGAGATTCCCTGGGAGGCAGGGAATTCCCACATAGTCAAGTCAAAGATAGTCTAATATCTGTGTGCCAAAAAAACTGTATGGAAAAAATGGAGATGTGAGTGTGATCTGAAAGCAGATCACTTAAAAGTAGATCACTACATGAGGAGCCATACGTAAGTAAAAATACATATACTAGAGCTCCTGTGTCAATTATCTGTTAGGAGCCATTTCTCCTTTTAACATGTCTGAATGAGAAGAAAAATGAAGGTGTAGTTTCTAGTTTTGTGTTGAGAGACTTGTAGCTATCCTGCTAGGTTTTCAGAGCTGGATGCATTGACTCATTACAAACACCAGCAGGCTGGGATTTCAGTTCCTGCCCTCCTATTCTGTATCGTGCAGCTGCTGGAAAGCTGCCTGCAACCAGCAGCCTCCCACATTCTGCAGGTGTTGCTGGGCAGAAATAACCAGAGACCAGCTGGTAGCACCCACCTCCTTTCTGGAATGAGTGGAGGGAATATAAATCAGCAGCGCAGGAAGAATGGAGGAAATGCYTGTCTTTGCTTGGCTGTTGTGGAGCTCTGCTGTTTGCTGCTTTGGTGGGTTGGTTAGCAGGGCTGAATCCAAGCTGCTAGTTCAGGACACAGYGTTGATCCCTGCAGTGATCCCAGGTTTTAATCAAAAAGTTAAAAATCAAACTGAAGGTAGTGGATGACAGTCGTGTACGTGATGCCAGTTATTTGGAGAGAAGCAATTATTCAATGCTATATTCATGTGGCTGCAACATGCCAAAAGACCACAGGCATGGGAGTCAGTAATTATTGCTGTTATTCTTATTACAGGTTTGTATGGTAGGCACTACTTTCACCTGGTTCATATGAGGATTGAATAATAAACTGTAGACAGCTTATAAGCTCTACTATCTGTTCTAGCTCCCTGTACTTTCTAACTAAAGATCCTAAAAAGCTAAAAGTTATTYGCAGTTTTGGATGAGCTTTATGTGGACACTTTGGTATTGCAAATGTCACATTGTGTGTGTGCAGAGCTGTTCTCTATGGTTAGGAGCTGAGACCTTTGGCATGATTTCCTATAAAATCTTTCTTTCTTCCTCTTTTAGAAGAAAAAGAATCTATCAGATGGTGGGTTCAGCTAAGGATACCTTCATAGCTTTGAGAGGTATTCCTTGCACTTCTATTTCTTCTTTCTATTGACCAGTAAGATTGTCACACCTGTATTTCCTTGCCAACTTCCTGGYTGATGTGTGCATGAGATCAGCATCTAGCTTGCTTGACTGTGTTTCTCATGTGGCTGTTACACAGAACCAGTCCCACGTTTTGGTTTTAACTGTCCTGGCTCAGCCCAAAAAATAAATAACATTCTTATAGCTGTTAAATTAGAGTCATCATAAAAGTCTAATAATTACTGTAAGAAGTAGCAAGCTGCATCTTGAACTTTGAGACCATCCTTTTGGTGATTGACACTGCTATGTCRATGAAACTTAAGCATGAATGCACCATAATAATAAGAATTTTCCAACTGTCTCCTTGATTCAGTCAGATTGGTTGTGAAATGAAACCACCCCATTTTCTTCTGTTAAATACAGAAAATGTAGGAATTTAAAACTCCTGATACAAGTAGCTCTACCTTTAACTATTTCAGTTGCAGGCTGTAAGAGTTTCTGGGAGAAGCCATCGTGAGGCACTCCAGCAAAGTTAGTGRGGCCATTTGTTGCTGAATGTGCCTTTGTCTAGCAGAGCTTGGGTCTGCATTACTCACAAGCTTTTTYGTTCCTTTGGATTTGGAAAATGAGGAAAAAGAGTTTAATTAAAAAAATCTTTTTCAGATAACTGACACATGCCTTGAAGAYTAAAGATGCTTAAAGGAGCACATGATGTGATTTTTGGAGGGGTCCTCTTTGAGGACAGGAGTTGAACTTTGRTGATCTTTGTGGGTCCCTTYAAACTCAGCATATTCTATRTTTCTATGGTCAGATTAAAAGAATAATGATGTTAGTTTAAAAGAAGAAGTGTTAAATTCACAAAGGTCTGAAGAAAATGGAACTGGTGCTTTGTGTTTACAGCTAATTTAAATTGAAAAGCAAAATTGTTCCAGGAGTATTATTCTTACAATCACAAGGTTTTCTTCCTGTCACTAACGTTGCTCATGTAAAGAAAATTACTCCTTTTACTCTGCAACACCTGATTCTATTAGCAAAGTGAATCTATTAGCAAGGACCCCTCCAAGAAAGTCTCAAGAGTTTTGCCTTCATGAGAACACATCCTGTTGCCATATTTCTTTCCTGTGGCCTGTTTGGTGAGCAAACCTTTTGTAAGTTCATACAGTGATCTGGTTCACACTCAGCAGAGAGACTTTAGCTTCCAAATTCTATGTGCATCTGTCTCACTGCTATTTCTAAAAATTTTAAAGTCAAGCTCGATTCTTGGCCACTTGTCAAAAGGTCATTGTTTRATTTTTGTACAGGAATGTTAATGTTAAGTCAGCCCTTAAGTGAATCTCAAACTGAACACCCTTTGCTTTTTGTGACTGCATCAGCTGGTATGATAAATGCAGCTTGCCTTGCAAACTACTTTATATAGAAACCTTGCTAGATAAAATGCTTTGGTTGAAATGGAAGATACATTGTGTTGGAGTTGAATTCTGTAAAGCCTTCTAACCGGTTCCAGAACAGGGCTGCTCTCCAATTTGCTTGGTTTCAGTGAAATCTGCCTTGTGTGTGAGTCTTGCCCAGGATGACTCGCAGAGCTGGCGAGCAGGAATCTCTAATAGCAGTAGCTCTGGGTGTTGGTTCTCTSCTCTGTGGCACCATAGCAATTGGGAGTGGCTTTGTTTAATTAATAATCAAAATATCCTACTTGCTACCTTTAGTTTGACTAGGGAAGTGGAGAGAGGGAGAGAGAGAAAGAGAGGCAGGAAACCTTCCTGTGGCATATAACAGTAATGAGGTTTAATATTACAGGAGATAAATGACAAAGTTTATTCTATCCATGAAGGAAGATACCCTTTTACTTTCTCTTTGTGTGTTCYATGCAAGATGGTATTGCATTCTGAGTGTGTTGGAGACAGCACTCTAATGCAGGAATGCAGCTCAGTCAGCAAAGCTGAGAGGGATGAAGGTTACTGCTGGGTTTACTCTGCTGGTTGAACAGCAGCTTGCACCTAAGTTCTACCAAAAATATTGCTCCAATTCTTCTAACAGGAAATGAATTGGATATAAAACTAAATGCAAACGAAAGCTCCACCCTACGGTTTTGGGGGTTTTGTTATATTATTCTATGTTTTAAAGATTGTGTTATTCACCAGTTCATGCTAAGTCATGAATTTAGCAAAGATATTAATGAAAGACCCACCAACATCTCTTTGCCCATTTGCTACAGGTGCCAGGATTGATATTTTGGAAAATAAACACATATTTGGAGGCTGGAGTAGGAACAAACTTGTTCATTGTTTTGGTGAAGCTTTCCTGCCCTGGGGCCTATTCATAGGTTCTGCACCAAGCAACTTCAAAATAACAGTGGAGTTAGATTCAGACTATTCTTTTTTTCCATTCATTCATTTAAAATCTTTTTTCTTCAGGCTTCTGCAGAAGGATGAAAACTATGATTTAGGCAAGCTTTTTGGAAGGGGTGATTGGGGATCCAGGGAGTTATTTGTTGTCAACCAAACATTTTAAACAAAAAAATTAAATTTAAAAAAAAGTGCTTGATCAAAGACTTGCATTATTGTTGTGTCAAATTGTCATTTTGCAAAAAAAAAAAAAAAAGAAAAATGTATTTGGATATGAAAGTAAGATTTTTTGCAAAATTTCTCATTGAAGTAAAAATTTATTTAGAAAAAGTAATTATTTTGGCTTCAATTCCTAAAATGAGAYTGTCACAGAGAATTGCTTGTGCTGTTTCTACTTGTGAAGATCCACAGTGTGAATAATTCTCTAAGTGAAAGCATGAGTCAGTTACAAAGTCTGTGTTTTAGAAAGGACTTAACCAGTTRAACAGTCTGGTGGGAGATTGGTAGGATGAAATAATTTTAATCATAATTAGATGGTGGGGTRAGATGTAGCATAACACATGAAATTTGTAATTTTCCATAGAGTCTCCCACCCCGGTAGAAAATCAGATAGCAGAATTTTGCCTTATAGAGTAAAATGGAGAATTTAAGTGCTCCTTGAAGCGTTGAGAGGATTTTAAAATTGTTAGAGCAAGAGATTCAAATTTTTGAAATTCTTATTCGTTCAACCTGCAACTTCGGGACAAAAAGCCACTGAAATCTGAACAATATTGAACTCAACACTTGAATCTACAAACCGGATTTGCATTTTGTGCCTACTATTACGAAATTTACTTGTGACTTTCTACTAAGTACCCTGATGTTCTTTTTGATTAGAAACACTTTGTTAAACATGGTTTAGGAGTTTAGCACAGCACAATGACTACAGCTTTTACCATTCTGAAGGAGTTTGTTTTGGATATGAACTTGGGTCATTCCAGAGCTCTTGTGGGGCATCTTAATATGACATCTACGCTTTGAATCCAATTTTTCATTGCGGCTCTACCATTTACACCTCCAAAGATGAAACGAAATAACCAACTGTAAAGCTCTAAAATTATTCACACAGATCAATGCAATGGAACTGTGTCAGTGAAACTGTGTTGGCAAACTGTTACTATTATAATAACAAAAAGAGAAATTATATAAATGGAGAGGTGAGAGCACAGGGTGCTTGTGAGGTTGATGGAGTCCCCTGTGCCAGAGCTACTGGAGCACAGTGTTGTTGTAAGCACACACAGCAAGTGGAGGAATTAGCAGGTCACAGCATAGCCACACAAATGTTTGGAAAAGCTTTTCCTTTTGAGTGGTAAATCTTAGCTTATCTGATATAATACTGTGCAAAAATTGGCCCAAGCTCCACTGGGGCTGCTTGGGGCAGAGAAGTGATCATACTGTCACTTTAACAGAYGAAGTGCACTGGGCTCACCATTATGGGTAATCAGTTAACTGCTTAACTGAGTGCCTTCATTCCTAAACTCCTTTTCAGTCACTGAAGAACTTCCCCTTTCTTCTTGGGTGAGCTTGGCCATGGTGCTGAGTTCCTTTGCCAGCTCTATATGAAGAGTTTCACTTCTGCCAGACATGGTTTTAAGGTTAAGCTGTCTGAGGTACAGCTTGTCTGTCATGTGTAAGTGCTCAGTCGTGTCCTGGTTCCTGTCCCCAGTTCCTGGGGACTGGCTTTGAACAGAAGCCCCAGCTCAGAGAGARATCTCAGCCCTCTCCCTGGGAGCATGATAATTTATGTGTTGTGATTATAACTCCTGGTTTGAAAACAATGTGGTGGGACTACTTTTTGTTACTGACTCGAGTTTTTAAACTAATCCTTAGTTTTTTCCCAATTATAGTGATGTCAGTGTTTAATAATCTTTGAAATATTGTCTCTGTGGCACAGAATATGGAAATATAAGTCAATATAATGCAGGGGTGTAGCAGGTGTGTGTTCAGGCATCCTGAACAGGATGTGCTGGCGGAAGTGTCCTGGAACTACCTTCCTCTTAATTCCTGCATTTAGCTCACTTGCAAAGCTAATTGGATATAGTTTCTTCRTGTAAGCAGTAGCTTGGCTTGTACTTCTACTCTGTTTAATGACTAATCTCTTCCAATCTATATATGTTTAATCAGGAGATGACCTAGGTCAGATAATAAGTCTGCTGCATGTTCTATTTGCAGTATGTTGTGCTAAGCAATAGCAAATCTGTTGAGTATTCTTGTAGTGCAAATCCCTTTCAATCACTTTTACTGATGGAGAGAAAACGTGTCAGCTTCTGAGTGGCTGCCTGCTTGTTCCTGACTGACTTGATGTTTTCAAGAAGAGTTTCAGGGAATAAATATACCCATGCTATATTTATCCATGATGGTTTCAATTTGTCAAGCCACTGCTAATTTAAGTTGCAAAGTACTTCCTTTAGTATTAAGCAATTATTTCTAGGTTGATTAGTCTTAAATAATTTGTCCTAAATCTCAGACCTGTCCTGAATCCTGTATACTTTTTACCTGTTGTTTCCTGTTTTGATAAATGCAAATCTCTATATATCATAAAAATCTGATCCATAGATTTCAAATTGCCATGTCTGTCAAATCTACATTCTAAATACATCTATCTATCTATCTATCTATCTATCTATCTATCTATCTATCTATCTATCTATCTATCTATCCATGCAGACTCCAGAAAGGACAAAGGGCCTTGCCAGAGCAGGGATGTAAAAGGCCTTTTTTTAAATTAATATTTGGCAACAGGAAACAAGCTTCTTTCATGGTGGTTATTTTAAACATTTGATATCTATTAAGACCACTGCTCACTGTTTCAAAATTGAAAAGTCTCATGGACTTTTCTGGGTTTTTTTKGTGAGGAGTGACATCAAGTCCATCAGAGGGTCTTTCCATTGTGGTCATCAGGCAATCCTGCTCCTCTCTGTGTGAATTTATTCCGAACCAGTAACCCATGCCTGGGACTGGGCACTGCCAAGTCGGGTGAATCTGCCCCTTGACAAAGGACAGGCTGTCTCATTACAGTGCCTAGCGTGATGTCAGCAGTGTGGTTGCTGCTCTCTGAGATCACTGCTTCTCTGGGGAAGGGGAGGGCAGGAGGTCAGCCCTGCCAGCCCAGCCTGAGGAATGCCTCCGTGCTGGCTCTAATTGTGCTCCTGTGGCGAGGAGCTCAGAAATGAGAGACTAAGCTGCTGTGCTGGGAGGACTMTTGGGAGGTTTTTCACATGGTAGCCTATTCAACAAAGCCCATAAATACACCCACGCTGGGGCACGGCTGCCATTCTGACCCAGGCTATTTGTTTCCTTCTTGCCTGATTATTGAGGATTAATATTCTGCCTTCTTGGCCCCTGTAATATTCTGGTCTTGAGCGAGCATAGGAAACAGCTTATCCTATCAAATAAAGTGATAGGGAATGATTCTTGAATGCTTGATCATTCTTGTCATTCTGTTTGACAACTCTTTTTGTTTTGTAAATGTGCAGTAAGACCTTTGATCCCTGAGCTGGTCACATTGAGTTCACTGCTCAGGCTGAGGCCCTGCTGTGCATTCAGTGAAGGTTTTGTATCTGTGGAAAAGAATGAAGGGACACAGAGTGCTTTGTGCAAACCAACCTGGGAGGATAGATGTGTTCTGGAAATCAAGTTCAGGCTGTGCCCCTGCAGAGGGAGTGGCATTGCTGTGCAGGCTGGCAGCTGCTGCAGCTGAACACGGCTCTGCCTTGCCCTGTTTGCGTAGCTGGGTGGATGCTGGAGACAAGGGGAAAGCGGATAGGAGCTTGGGCTGGCAGGGTCCTCGATGAAACACAGGAGTTATCATGTGGTGGAAAAGGAAGAAAGCTGCCCTGTGCTTTCTGTGCCAAAAAGGGAGGGTGTCACTGGCAGCTCTTCCTGCCTGGATGCACTTTTGTGCTGGAGGAGGAAATGAGGAGTCAGGGTGGTGGTATAGGAGCTTATGGTGTGAACTTCCTGTAGTGTAGGAAGGGATGCTGTCCCACAAAACCTCCCACAAAACCCTGTAGGAACAGTTGCAGCCACTCCTGACATGACATGGCTAACCCTGAGTGACTGCTTAGCAGAGTCCACGGTGAATATCTGCATTGTGAAGGGCTTGCTCACTTCTGTTCTCACAGGTGCTTCAGAAAGAGGGATCTCTAAATGAAGATAAATAGAATCTGTGATATAATAAACCAATGACAAAGTAATGTTGAGCAACAATCAAAATTCCATGCAGGAGCTGGAAGTTTGCTTACATGCCTGTTTCTGGGTAATTTTAATTGTGCAATTGAATTTATATTTAAGAAAAGCACAAAGCGCTGTTTTGGTGAAAAAAACCCCTATAGTACCTGTAGGTTTTACCTAAAAGTAATTATTTTAATTATAACAGTTTTTCTCTGATTGTGAAAATTCCTTTGACTTATGAATATTACTTAGATCATATGCCCTSATGATAAAATAATCTTCTAATTGCTTATGAGAGAAATTCACTGGAAAAGTGTTTCCTTATTTATACCCCATGCTGCAGAAGCTACATTCTTGACTTTTTTGATYCATTTACCAGCTCAGTTAATCCAGGTGGCCTTCCCTTGGTCATGCCCACAATCCCTTTCCTTCTTCCTTCCAGGAAGGACCAGGACATAGGCACAAACTGCCTACAAAGGAAGCTGCATGGCCTGGAGATATGAGAGAGAGAGGGCAATGTGTGATCCCTGTAAATGAGGAGGCCAGATTCCAGAGCTCCTTCCCTAGGAAATCCATGCTGGGAAATGGCAGTTTAAAGTAGCTCAGACCAGCTCCTCTTTGATGCATTTTTTTTTTCTTCCCTGGAGAAAAGAACCCATAAAGGCACATTTTGCACTGTTCTTTACAGCCTGTGTCCCACCATCTTCTGTTGAGTAGGACAAGAGTTCATGTTAGCAATATTTGTCTTAAATACCTGTCAGTGATGACCCTGCCTTCCCCAGGCAGCCACTGACAGCTGAATCATGCTTTTTCCCTAGAGAATGATAGCCTCAAGGCTTTAGTTTTTGGCTTAATTCTGGCTCAAGTTCAGGAAAATATCATGTAAGATATACAGAGAAATTTTTCAGTGAATAGCTTATCCTTTCTATCTCTACTGTCTTCCAAATTCAGTCTTTATTTTGACATTGCTTTCTTTCATGTTTTTCCTCTTAAATCAAGGGAGGATAAACATTTTGTGCTGACAAGGTAACATGACCAGGAATATTGAGATGCATGTACACATTTTAAAATCAAATTAAAGAAATRTATCACTGTGCTCCTTAGTGTGCAAAGTTTTGCAATAAATTAACTCATGGTTTAGTAGCACGGGTTGCTAAATTACCATTCCCACCTATAGTTCCTTTTGCTGTCTTACCCAAATAATTAGTTGAAGSATAAAGATGAATTTTAGGTCCATGTGGTATAAGTGATCTTGTCAACATGAAAAGGAAATAACACAGCTATAGAAAGAGAATACATTTTTCAAGTTTAATGTGTAGAATGGCTACATTTATATAAGTTGCTTATGTAAGTTATCACTTCATCAATTTGCACCTAAAATTAGCAAAGAAATCTGTGTTTCATTCTACTCTTGCCTAGCATTGTCACTTCAACTGTGTAAAAGCTGTCAGCTGTCCTTTCTCTGTTGAACAAGTTCATTTCTATCTACTGTTCTACTCTGGTTTCACTAAGTCTAACTTATATAGGAGATAAATTTGAAACTTTTCTGTAATGATCACACAGTAAGTGCCTTGGTAACTTTGAGGATAATCAGAGATGTTTTTTGTTGCCTGAGGAGGTGCATAAAGAAGTGATTAGAACCAACATATGCCAGGAGGAGGCAGCCTTTCTATATCAAGCTTTCTATAACAAGAGATAAWAACTACTCACAATGTAACTGTAGAAACACACTGGCAATATGGTTGATTTTTCATACATAAGTATGTTTATATCCATTCATAAGTAAGTTTATATCCATCTTATAGGTAATAAAATCAGTCATTAAAAATACTACCCAATACAGGAGAGACAACTTGTTCCAAATATGTACTAGCATTCTGCATGAAAGCATTTGATGTGTAGGTAAATCACAGGAAGTGACTGTGCACACTTCCCTTCAGGTATCAGTAGGGAATTCAGGCATCTGTTCAAACCAAAGCACTTCATGCTAATAGTTTATCTGATTTTGGAGTAACACTCCTAAAATAAGAAAAAATTTCCTTACCTGTAAGAAAATGTCAGGACTCGACAACAAGCTGCACACTGAAGGCCAAGGCTCTGCTCTGAGGCAATTGTTCTCCAAAGAGAAGTTAGCTTCATATTTGGTGGATACAGTGCCCAGCCTTTATTTCTCCACCTGCCTTAGGCTATAGTGAATACTCTGCCCTAGAAACATAAGTTTCTCCCCTTAATTTGTACAAGGCTAACTAGCATTTAGCTACTAGTTAAACTTCAGATAAGCTCATAACAATCAAGGGATTATGATTATTCTCTAATCATGTGTCAGAATGAGCCAAGGAGAACAATGAGGACAAGTGCCATTGCTTCCCTTCATCAAGGCACAGCCAGTATTGCTGAGTAGGGATAGTGCGTTTTACTTGTGCAATAATCACTCATCTCATGTGCCATGTGAGGGGCAAAATGGCCAAAAAGGGAAAATGTGTYAGTGTCAGCAATATGTGCTGCCCTTGGGACTGAGTTCTGTCCTCACTCCATGGAATCAGAGAATTGTTTGTGTTGGGAACGACCTTAAAGATCATTTATTTCCAAACCCCTTTCCATGGTCAGGGACACCTTCCACTGGACCAGGTTGCCCAGGGCCCCATCCAAGCTGGCCTTGAACACTTCMATTAGAGTCCTGGTAAGYCCAGCAACTGCATGCAGATTTCTCATTCCTGCCATTTATTCCCGCTGCCGTGTGTGTCTGTGGACAGGCAGTATAGAGAGGCATCCAGTTRTGTTGGTTACCCACAAAGGGGATGGGGATAATCCTGCCACCTGTCCCCCCACCACCCCTCTATCAGCATGCAAAGCAATCTACAGTTTCATAAGTGAAATACTTCCAGAAGTATATTTTTTATTCCTGATTTTGCAACCATAGCCAATACCTACACAAATTGCRTATAAAAATATATAATATATAAGATTTTTATTTTTCCTGCACTGTTTTAAATTATTATAATTACATTTATGGGAGATTTTTCTTGTTTTTCAATTTTGCTGTTTCAAAATGTGGCTATGAGCCKGACATATTTTTGGCAACTTGCCCCTATAGTCCCTATGTAATTTGAATATTTCCATGATTTATCAGCATACTGCCACAAACATATTKAGCCTACATGACTAAAATATACATCTAGTGTAATGCCAAAGTATTTACAGGCACTGRCAATGCTTGCTGTTGTCAGACTTGGAACCACGGTTTCTTCTTTAAATGAATTTCAAGCTTTCCCTGGAGACAAGGTAACTACTAAAAAACCTCTAGCACTGTAGATAAAACTGTGGAATTATGTTTACCAAAAGTATTTCGGGAATTCATTCTTTCTCAAAGACATTGTTTTTTCTAGGGTTATGGCTCAGTAGACCATGTTATGGAACTATATAGCAGGAAGAATTTTCTTTAGTTTTCTTGGTGAGTCATCCTCTCAAAGGACACGTATCCTTTGATTTGTTTCAGTACAGGAAGGAAAGGTTTTGTGGTTTATGCGTTGGTTACAAAATTGTGGATGCTCTCTTTCATTTGTCTTAGCACAATGCCTTTTCTCCCTTAATTTCAGGAATTGAAATGACTGACAGAACAGATTCCACAGTCAGAAAGAGGCAGTTCTAATTAGTTGGTGCTTTTTTCCATTAATATTAGCTAGCTAAAGGCACCTTCAGTTCCTTGAGCTGCCACATGATTTTTGTGTGATCTTAACCTGCTTGTGTTTTAGTTCCTTCTCTATAAAAATATGGAAAGCTAAACATCCTTAGCTCCTACAACTCACTTCAGGGTAAATAACCAAAGGATCTATCAGTCTCTTTAATGCTGCCTCCATATGGCAGGACACCTCCGGGCAGCACAGCTGCCTGTGGATACWGCTTTGCCTGGTGCTTAAGGTGTTTGGTGCTTTGTGCTCCAGAGATGCCCTGTGGCTGTACCTAGGGCTGTGCTACTCAGATCACCATCTGTGCAGTCAACACACTTGGTCAGGAAAGGCAGCCTGAAGGCATCCCCAGTGGTCATTCTTGATGGTGTGAATAAAGTGGCTGCCACATAAACACTTCAGAAAGGTTCACATTTCCACTGTTGCCTTCTAGAAATAGCATATGAAATAATGCTTATTCGTTTAAAATTCTCTGTGAGATATCCACAGAGCTGTTCCTTGGCTTTTATGAACAACTACCAAACAAATGCTAAAGGTTTATTTCTCTTTAATGGAGTTCCGCATCTCATATCTCGAGTCCAAGAATGCAGGACAGCCCATAATATATTTTTACTGGACTATGACTCCCTCTGTATTAATTTGTTTGGTCAGTAAATAAGAAAGAGCGTTTTTCCAAGGAAGGAAAGATTTAATCTCCAGGTCCAGGGCAACTGCTGCTCTGCATMTTTGAATTCCTTTTTGGGAATTCATTATGGAATTTGGGATTTTTTTTTTTTTAACTGTCAAGGTCGAGAGCATACTGAGAACTAAGCCATTGAGGCCATGAGGGAATATTTTTTCAATTAGGACAAGAATGCTCCTCAGTAGGAATGCATATACGAAAATGTTTGAGAATACAAGTAATATTGAGAGTAACATAATAGTTTGATGTTTTGGTTGTGGAGTTGTTTTCCAAGTGAAGCAGTGGAGACCTGGAAGATRCATGCTCTTCTGCTGCTCTTAAGCTCTGATAAAAATGCTCAAGAGCTGTGTAAAATCACAGCCCCATCTACTTGTAGGCTTGAAGCAAAAAAATCCCTTAGCAGAGCAASGGACTTCTGGACTTTTCTCTCCATTCTATGCAATATTCCTCACCAGAGGGTGTAGCTTCTCCTCCAGGCAATCACTGCTCTCTTCCCTGCATGTGAACATAAGCAGTGGGGCTGGTGGTTTTTATACATCCGTGCACTTGTGTCTCTGCAGCTGGCTGAGTGCTAAATAGCAGGGTGGGTTCTTGTGTGCCAGCCCTTTACAAACAATCCCCTGGGGAGGTGTAGCCAGGGTGTGCTAAGGAGTAATGAGTGATACCTCAGAAAGGTAACAGAAGACACAGTAGATCTTTTTGAAGCCATTTTAGACTCTTTCCTAAAACAATAACACRGTCTAAGCACCAGCACACTCCGTGTGGTGTTGTCTTTTGAGTTGTATAAACTTGAAAAGTTATTGTGTATGGTATCATTTCTCTTTCTCACGGGTCAGACTTAGAGGTGTACAAARGGTGACTCGATGAATGTCTGCTGGACTTGGCATTATTGGGAAATTTCAAAATGCAGTTCTKGATGTGGCAGTGTGAACTAAAAGATGATTCTGCTTATTTAGYTTTTTTCTCATTACATAAAAATAGGGGAAGCAGTAGTTATTGTGTGTCTTCTCTGATTCTAAAGGGATCAGCAAATATCTGATACCTCATAAAAGAAAACAGTCTGCTGAAATAGATGCACTTTTAGTGATGAAGGGTCAGTTATTTACAATATATAGTGGCAAACCAAGATGGAAGTGATGAATTGCGCAGACATCTTAAGCAGCAAGTTAAAAGGAATTAATAGATAGACTGCAAATTCTGTAGATTTTCTGGTGAAAAAGTAAGTATTCTTCCCCTTCTATTCAGAGGTTTTGGACTTTTTAATTGCCATGGGGACTATTAATTTCCTTCTGACTTGCACTGTAGATCTCTACATCCATTTGAAAAAAAGCAACAAACAAAAGGAAGCAGTCAGTGACTTGGTTGATCCTGGGGAGGACACCTCAGCATTTGGAAATTTTTCTGTGTCAGCCTTTGGCAAGAACACGAGTAGTACATGAAACAAGCCTAATTTTATCGGCCTCATTCTGCAAGATCAAGTTACTTTTGCATTTTAAGTGCTGAGCTGTCCTGCAGTCTCTCACCTCCATGGTACACAAAGGTATGGTGCCTTTTCTTTTGTTCTGGTCAGGTGCAAATATTTGCACATGGGAAAATGTTTTAGCTCCACAGACCAATGGATCAACCATCTGCCTGGAAAAGGGAACGCCTTTCTGTGCTGAGACGGATACACAGGGGAGGATCCTGTTCTGTCACTTCTCAGATTCCTGAGCCTCACCTCACTGACGTTAAGGCCACGYTTGTTTGTCTACTCTTGGTCTGATTACACCAGATAAGCCCAGACAGTAAAGCAGAGACGGATATGTGAGCAGGTGGCAGTAATTTTGCTTCCCAGAAGCAAAAAATTGTGTTCGTATCAAAGGCAAAACTCAGAGAAATCTTTCTGTATAGAACATGGATTTCTACAGGTGATACCGCATTATGCCCATGTGAATGTTAACACCTAAACATAGAGAATACAGGTTATGAATTCTGTAAAAGCACACAGTCTACACAGACAGATTTTCTCATCTGTTGGTCCTTTTACTGTGAATGAGTTTATTCTGTGTAAAACAACTTCTGCTCTCACATTCATATTTTCAGTCTTTTATTCTCTTCCTTCAACTCTAACCTGGTTGGTTTAATTTCAGATAACCAAGGAACAAAAGGAACAGTTTCCAACTCTTTTCTTAAGAAAGTGGAAAGCAAAGAGTATAAACAAAAATCTGCCACTAATATAGTGAGTAAATTTGTGTGGTGTGCAAACAGAAAAGCAGGGAATAAAAGAGAGAGCAGACTATCATGCCATTCATTTCAGAGGAAAAGAGGGGAAAGAATCATGTTAAGTCTGTTATTGAACAGGTTACAGACTTACTCTCTTATCTCAGAGCAATGAGACTTTAATCTAAGATCTGAGTTTCTGTTATTCAGCAGAAATATTACCTGGCAAAAGAGTCTTCAAAGAGAAGGCAGAAATTTAGTAACAGTTCTAAAATTAGGGATAAGTGTTGAGCTAAGTTGTGAATAAAAGAATATGTACATGCAGGGTGTCTTTTACCTGAATATCTAGCTCCACCAAAAGGACTTGTTCTGAGTCTTTTGGAATCTCAAGGACTTAGTCCCAATTCTGAAGGCTATGGCTGGGAACAGATTTCAGCGTGGGGATTTGAGAAGGGTACTTAAGCATGGGGACTTATGGGGATTTGAGAAGTGAAAGAAGAGGGTGAAATACTCTTTACTGACTTTGCAAAGAGATTTCATCTGACATGGTATAATTCATGTGCCTGTGGCATCTCTAGAAATTGGCTACTCTCTGCTTGAATGAGTGGTTTGTTAAAACTRTTACAAAGTTCCACAGCAGCAAATACTGTTCAAGGTTACAGATGCAATCATTATCAATAATACCTTTGGAAATTAATCTGGATTTGCTTCAAATGTTAAAATAACATCCACTGCATTGTAAATCTGAAGGCTGGCTTTTGTCTGACAATTGAGTCAGTGATCATTGCRTTGTTCTGAAGATTTGGTTCTGTATTTTGTTTAATTTACATAGTTTGTTTCCTGTCTACTGGCTCAATATCAGTAGCAGAAAAGAGCAGAACAACAGTAGCCTTCCAGGACTAAGGTTTGAATTACTTGTTTCTTCCACAATTTCCATTAGTGGTAATTCTACCATTTATTTCCTTTTACAGCMCTAAGGTGAGATTATGAAGTTAAGCTTTCCTGAGATCAAATAAGATCTGGACTGTGGTTCTGTACAAATCTTTTGGGATTCCAGCTTTGTGCATTCTTGACAGACACCTCTTTGCTTATGAATGAATCCACTAAAGGAATGWAGAACTTTAAACTGGATTTGAAGAGGGAAGTGGGTAAAAGCAGGCTCCCTGGAGTTAAGTCTGGTAGTGTCACACAAATGTTTGAGGGACAGTGTGCTGGTAAAGTCCTTTGATGTGTTTTCTMAGTGGAGGTAGGGGATAGAGCCATGTGGCAGCAGAGACACAAGGGTCGTTGATATTAGAAACCACAGAGTGCCTGGGAATGGTCATGTAGGAATTAGGGCTTCTCCCCTCAAAATGGTGCTAGGATCAATAGCCCAGCTGAAGCACATTTACACAATGCACACAACATGGTCAACAAACAGAAGGAGCAGGAAGCCACTGGGAATCAGGAAAGCAGATGTAGGTTGCCATCATGGAAATGTGGTGGGCTGCCTGACACAACTGGAGTGCTGCACTGGATGGCTGTAAACTCTTCCAAAGGGACAGGCAAGGAAGGGGAGGCAGGGGGATGGCCCCATATGTTGGGGATTTTTCATGACCTAGAGCTTGGTGATGGTGATGGCAGGGTTGATGTTTATGGATAAGAGTTGGGGGAAGGCCAATAAGGCAGGAGCATGTCCAGGGAAGGAYAATGGAGCTGGKGGAGGGTCTGGAGCACAAAGCTCCATGAGGAGTGGCTGAGGGTACTGGGGTTGTTTAGCCTGGAGAAAAGAARATAAATGGCTGCTGTGGCTGCCCTGGGTCATCTCTGGCAGCTAGTTTGCATTCCTTTCTCCAGAATATCTCTGGCATGCTCGAAAGAGGGTATGACCACATATAGGGAAATCTTGCCAAATCTGGAGCAGATAAAGATATAAATGAGTAGAGCTCAGCACAAATCAAAGGAATGAGATTTGCAGTTTAATTTTACTTCTAGAATTTTTCCCATAGGTTAAAAAGATCATGCTGATTATAAAGACAATACATTTCTAATTACTGAAATATGTTTTTTTCTCTTCACATACAGGTCATTTATCTCYACTCTGTTGGAATATATGCTTATATTCAAATTTTAGTTTTGAACATGTGGGTATGTGTCATATAACTCACTCATGACGTATTAATACTAGGTATTGTGAATTAGCAAAGCTTTCCTGCAGAGATCTTTCTCTCATCTGTTATATGTACAGAGGCAGCATCAAGCAAACACAGGTGGCACAAACAAATGACACAGGTGCTTTACATGTAACAAAACATGCACGCTTCTGCTGCAGGTGAATTGCTGACTATTTTTGCTCCAACAAAAACCCACATTGCTGGCATAGTAAACCATTTCAACTGACTTTAGCTTTTTACTCAAAACAGGTGTCCACCCTTGCATACAGTAATCCTGTGAAAATTTTGCCAAGATTCCCTCAATAAGCTGCCAACTTTACRGTGGAATGCTGCAGAAAAAGAGGGAATGGCCTGGGATGAGCTTCCCATGACTGAAATGACATTTAAATGCCAAGAGCTAGGATAGACCTCCTCATTTTTCTCATGCCAGAATTTACAAACATCACTTAGCCTCAGGTTTGGATTTCTGGGTCTATCTCCTTCCATCTCTCTTGCTTCACTGTATCTTTATTGCAGCAAAACAYGTAGCTGCCTTTTGATTAATATCACCTCACTGAGACTGCATGCTCAGTCTCTTCCATTTTCAGCCATCACAACAAAAATTAAAGGATTRTACAAAGGAAAGCTGAGCCCAGAACACTGTTGTTGCGGGGTGGTTTTGTTTGTTTGTTTGTTTGTTTTTGTGGGTTTGGTTTGGGTTTTTTTCCCCCTATGTAAGCTATTCCAAAATTTATAGTACGAGCTTTCTGGTCTGATTTGACAGCAAAGTTTCCTTTCCTTTAGTGAAAAATGACTGCATAAAGCAGGGGTACACTAACAATTAATAAGCTTCTTGCAATAAAAGTTAAAATGGGGAGGCAAGATGCAGATATAAACTCATGTAATAAATTGCAAATAGACATAAAAAAGATTGTTTATAACTCCTCTTCAGAAGTCATAGCTCACCTAAAAGAGTCATAATTGGATTGCTAAAATACAGCTTAAATTTGCTGCACTTAAAACCATCATTTTCAGTTAGTCAGATAATTAATTTCAAAATGTTTAATATATTTCTCCTCATGTTTTCCAAATGGGTGCTTTAGTCTTTCTATTTTTGTTCTCCAAGTTGTACATATACATTTCTTATGAAATCTGATATACCAAATCTGCTTGGTAAAAGTTCAGCTTGCAAGTAGAGACACAGAGGTGCAGCTTCACCTCGTAGAGGTTCTGATCATTTCACTGTTACTGGTTACAGTTCTGTCTGAATGAGGCGTAGTGCTTTCTTCATGTTCTCTATTACTGAAAGAAAAAGAAATAAGAACTGTGAAAATGTATTATAAGTAAATCTGTACAATTAAAAAATCCCCACCCAGTTTGATTTAGTAAATTATTCACAATGAAATTGATTTATGGTCACACATTTTATTTTAGAGATTGATACTAAAACAGAAAGTAAAAAATTTCATTAATCAAAATGTTTAACTTAAAGGATTTGACAAGAATCCTTTCAACTCCCCATTTCTCAACAGCAAGCTGGTAATCAGATGTGAAGTGTGTATTTGTGGTGAGATACTGCATTGGTGTCAAATAGATGGCATAGAGTAAGAACTGGCTCAACCTGAAAAATCACATTCCTTTCTGATTTATGGCTGATRGGGGTACAGACACAACCACCTGCATTTCTTTACTGGTTCCCTCCCACCCCTGGCTATTTACATTGCAGAGTCAGATACTTTTGAGCATAGTGACTTTCACCATTCTCCATAAAACTGCTCAGATCTTGATCCTGRAGGTTCTCACCCATGGTCTTTCAATTTTTCTTACTTGAGTAGTCCCAATAAATTCAGTGGGACAATGCGTGTGTTTGTTTTGCTAGAACAAGTTAGACCATTATAATTTATTGCAAAGGCTCTCACAAGGAATTTATTCTTTGAGATCCTAATGGATTCTCAAGCACAAGTGATCAGGATGGGGGTATCTGGCTGCTTACAACATGAAATACAGAGGGCCAAGGGGCACTTACGGAACATCATGTCCTGCGGCTCGTACGTGTACAGCCGGTTGGAGTATCTTCCTGTGATATCAGCTCTTACCGTGAGAGATGGGTCTGAAAAAGGGTTTGGGTTAAACACTGCCTTCAATTCCCACAGCAGCCAAGGGTGATGGCGTGGCATTGCTTTGGCAGCCCTGCTTCTGATTTCATCAACACAGCAATTACCAGGCCGTTCTGCTCTGTTCCAAACAACTGCTCTTTACTTGGAGAAATCCTGAACAAAAGCTAGAG
Organism: Cardinalis cardinalis; assembly: GCA_014549065.1. Classification (NCBI taxonomy): domain Eukaryota; kingdom Metazoa; phylum Chordata; class Aves; order Passeriformes; family Cardinalidae; genus Cardinalis; species Cardinalis cardinalis. The sequence continues at coordinate 11,612,794 of JACDOX010000009.1, forward strand.
TTCATTATTAAAGTATGCAGCTRTTTTTAAGTGCTAGGTTACACATTCATATTTAAAGGAAAATATCCTGTTTTACAGGTTCTGARTTTACATCAGAAGAGGGTAATCTGACCAGATGCACGCATAGTAGGGATCATGCCTATCTATGGCAATAGATAGCATGACTTACCTAGAACCTTCAGAATGAAAATCTTCTGATTCCTAATGTTCCCAGAGTGGGCATAAATTGTTGTAAACCTCTCTTCTCTCAGTTACTCTTYCAAGTTTTTTATTAATTTATTGATTGCTGAAACTACACTGCTCTTTGTCTGAGTGTGGGCTGAACTCTGAATGCCATCAAGGAGTCACTCCAGGCTCCCTGTACAGTGAGTGAGAAGGAACAGACACTCTGGGGCATAATTAATTTGGTACATTCCAGAAGTCAGCTTTAAAATGGGATCAATCCTTAGATGCCACTGACTATTGATTTATTCTGTCGTAATGTCCACTTTATAGCCATTTATATTCAGWAAGATATTTGACTTTTTCATTAAAGTTTGTCTTGTAACAGCACTAGCAAGAGGCAGGAAGAGCAAAAGCTCAGATAATAACAGAGTTTTAAATGTCCTGCTCTTGAACTCAAATTAGTACCCTCCAGGTACTAATATATCTGTTATCTGAGGAAGTTTACAAGAGTCAAAGTATACAACAGAGGCAGAGAGATTTTCTTTTGGCAAAATGAATCACTTTGATGTCCCCACAGGACAACAGCGGCATAATTCAGATATAACAACTTTAATGATACATAAATATTTTACATACCTACAAACATGATTCGAGGCACGTATTGTCCATCAGGTGACAGGTTTTTATCTGTGGTTTCATGCTGGTATAAAAATTAAGGCTAATTGTTAAAGTGCTTCTGTAAATTTTGCTGAAATAGTACCACCTGTGAACAATGCTGTACCAGAAGACAAAGCCAGATAGGTGCTACTCATGTGTGAATACATGTGCACAACTGCCTATACTTAAATAACTAAAATGTCACATATATTATTTAAAATGACATGAAAAACAAGTCAAAGAAAGAGAAAACACAGACTATGAAACAATACCAGTCAAATCGCCCCAAACCCTTCATACCATGAGATTCAGCATAATGAAGTTATTTTGGGCCATTTCCTGTATTTCTTCATTTTCTGCGAAAGCTTTCTTCAGTGCTAGAAAAGACAGGATCACTTTGAATTCCATCTCAAACGCTGCCTTTCCATCTGTGCTTGGGCACCACACCAGCCAGAGACTGGGCCACATTGTTCCTGTCTCTGCTGATTCACATTCCTGARGAGACACTCCAGGCCTCTATCTCTGCTTTTGGGGGCTTTTTGGCCTGTGGCAGTGCAACCTCTGGCTATGAGAATGGAAGCTCTCTTCTGTTATTTATGAAGCCTGTTGTCTCAATGGATACCATGTCTTGGCTTGACAAAAGTGCATTATTCTCAGAAAATTCTTGTTAGATCAATTTCAGCAGCCCTGTCCTTGCTTCCTTCTTTAGTTACCACTTCAGGAGAGCTAAACAATATTAAATCTGTTCAATGAGTCAGTAGCCATTCTGTGCCTCTTAATTTAAACTGAGTGCTGCATTTGGGATAGCAGTACAGCAGCAGTGAGAATTTTTCTTGTTCATTATTGCGTAGTTTCATAGTGGAGTTTTTGTAAATAATGGTAATAAATTTTTCACTTTTCATTTACCTTTTTTTTACTGAATGATTTTCAGTAAGTGCAATGTAAATATATAGATTGGTTCAGTTTCTTATAAAAATATTCACAAGACTTTAACACACAAAAAATCAAAATTACCTTGGCAGTATTGACAGTCTTCCAAATGRTGAATTACCATCAGTGGCTTGTTACTTTATTAATAATAATAAAAGATGTAGTTAGGTCATTTGACAYGTATTCAGATGGATGATTTTACTAGCTGACTGAAAAAGGCAAATTACATTTAATCTTATGTTAACGCACAGTAAAACCATATAAACATTCTGTAAAATATTACAGAAATTTCTGAGCAAGGGAAAAGAGCATAAGCACTTCATAAAAGAAAGAAATAGAGAAACAGAGTTTCTGTGTAAATGTCTAAATTCTGTCTAAATTCTGTCTATAGTAAGAAATTCTAGAAGAAAGATATAACAGATCCACTATAATTACATTCCCAGGTAGTAAATAATCAGATTGAATAGGTATTTAATGTTGCTTAAGTGTGAATTTCTCCAGGGTTAAGAAAATAAAAAATTATGTATATGAATTAGAATAAAATAGATTTTATAAGATTGGGTTTATAATCAAATACTTTCCATGAAAAGTTTCTTGTGTTTTACAGTTTCTTGAACAGCTATATAGCATATTACTTATCTTCTGTAAATAGTTTGAARAAGTGTTAAAATTTTACATTTTGGATGTCAGAACAGAAACAAATTCTGTGCATTTCCTCCCATATTTTTTTAAACTATATTTACTGTTCAGCAGGTMGGTTATTAATGCTGGGTCTGCTTTCAATATCAGGAGTTGTTAATTTCTAACCATTTTCACACAGGGTACATGAAATTAATTGTGTTTTGTTTTACAAATAATTTACCTTCAATATAGCAATAGCTCATGCTACACTATTATGATCTACGATGAATTGTAAAAGATATTGAAATAAGCATTGTTATGAATTCTCAAATATATTTGCAGCTGAGTCTCRGAGAAGACAGCTTAGAACTTACATTTCTATCAAGATAGCGAGAAAATATATCATGAACATATTCCATCTAAGAAAGTGTTGGAGAAAACATCAAAGGCAGTAGATCACCATGCAACAGAAAATGTAACAGATTTCAAGGAAATAATCAGAAGTACATGATATTAAAACATAATAGATGTAGTTTAAAAAATTATGGTATCTATTTATGATTGATAATTTAAATGACAGCATTACATTATTGGCCCATGATGTTACTTCAGAGTCATGAGTCCTAGAAGTCCTTTTGTTTATAGACAGAGTCTGTTTTATTTAACTGGGTGGTCTGCAGATCAGCTCTCATGGTGTTTCTTTGCTCTGCCTCATTATTGTGCATTCCAGCAAGACCGAGTAACAACTTTGTCTTCATGCTACTTTTTAATCTCTTACCTTTTCTTTGCTTGATAAAGCCCCTCTTCATAAGTTTGTACCCATGTAATTTCATCTCCCCACCCTAGAAATAAAACAAAAGGACTAGCTGCTGGCCAGGCAAGTAACTCATACCTTTCTTTCTCTTTTTTCTTTTTTTGTTTTTGTGCATTCACTTTTGTATGCAAATAAGATTTGAAGTTTTTAGTTGACAGTTCTCTAACATTGTGGATATGCTAATTTCACATCTCCTGATAGATACACTAAGAGGTTAAAAAACCTCAACCAAACAACCCAACCCCCCCMAAAAATATCAGCTGGTTGTATATCCATTTCAAGTCCTTTGACAGACTGTTAGTTATCTTTCTAAATGCTCAGAGGTCCCTAAATCAGCAACCAAGTCCTTTCTATCTTCATATTGTCTGCTCAGTATTTCATGTAGATCCTGGGACTTAAAGAGAAGCTRGCATATAACAAGAGAAAAATAAAATATAACAGCTCAAATAAGATCAGTTTTAATATGAATGTCATTAGAACAGTCTTGGAATATACACTTAACTCCAAAGTAACTTCAATCCCGGAAGTTGCAAGCCCTTCATTTAATTAAATAATTCAATCAAGTAATGGTTGTTAAATAAAAATCTCCACTGAAACAAAATCTTAACAAACATCAGCTCCATAGCTCATCCATAGCTGGGGATATGCAGATCTCAAAAATAAAATTGTCCACTTGGTTTTATGCCTTCAGCTCCCAAGGATGCCAGCCCTTGCATAGTAGATCCCTGTATCCTAGGCAGTGTGGCTCCATTCATGACAATTGTTCTACAATTCTCGTGGGAATTGTGGAACAATTTCTGGACCTGGGCCAGGTTAAAGCTCTGTTTCTTCTGTGCTGTCTGGACAGTGCTTTGCCCAGCCCAGATTTGCTGTTGGATTTCTCACAGGACAAYTGCTTGTGGTGCTTCTAGATCGTGTCTTGTTTCAGTGCACAGGTCTGTCTGGCGGATGGTGGGACTCTGCCATGCTGACCAGTGCCTTCCCAGCCCTGGCTGCTGTCAGCTCCTGGTGCAGGTAACTGCACACTGGAGTCAGCAATCTGGGGGCATTTTGTAGCACGTTTAAGCATTTCCCCTTGGTCTGTGAAAATTACAGGTAAAGTGCTCAAGGCATCCCAATAGATCTGAAATAGAAAAGTTATATGTGTTTTCTGTGACTACTTTGTAGTTTGCTTGCTGTTTTGTTTTGTTTTGTTTTTTTCCAAATCTGACATAATGTAAAAGATTTTGTTATCTTTTTTGTCCATTTAGGCTTACCGGGAAAAAGTAAATCCCGATCTAGGCAACCTAGGCAACACATCCCAGATTGATAATAACCTTTCCCCAGGGACACTGCTTGAAAAAAGTGTTTTGAAATTTCTCTAAGGCTAGTCCAGGTGGTGTATGATTTGTCAAATGATCTCTGAGCTCAGATGGAATGTCTGAGAGATGTGCAACTTTGCCAGGATAGGGAAAACTCAGATCCTGTGGGATCTGCAGGCATTACATTGGCCTGCAGAAGAGGTTAGGAGGAGAGATGAAGGGTTTTTTTGTTGTTGTTGAATGGTCCCCAAAGGAGGATAAAGATGGGGAACGGAAAAAGAGCTTTCTAAGCTATTTTTCTGCTTGTATTTCTAAGGATTGATTGGATACAAATAAATTAAAACAAGGTCTTTTTTTAACATTCAGGTTGAAAATTATGCACCATAAGGGAAGTGAATTACATGCAGTTGTGCTTTGCAGTGGATATCTGATGAAAARCAAAAAAACAAAAAAGTCATGCAGGAAACCCCACCAGTGGTTCAAACTGTTCTGTGTACAAAAAAGAGTCTGTAGAAAATTTGTTCCATAGCAACTGATGTTATGGTAGGTTACAATAAGAACATATATTTCAAATGGCCTGTGAAAGAATATTTTTCCACTGATAGTCCTACATGTAATCTTGATTCGAGAGACTCAGTTTAGGTTATTCTGTTAGATCACTATGAGTTATAAAAAATATACAGATTACATGAMGCCCTCAGTTATATGCTTAATAAACTGATGGAGTCAAATGATGTGAAATGAGAACATATATTGATTACAGTATCACTTAACACTAAAGAAAACACACCTCAGTAAGTATATGTGCATTCTATGTATGTTTTATAAATATATATGTGTGTGCATGTATGTAGATACACATTCTATAAATGCACATTCAGAATAAACATATTTGTTGGTTTATATGATGGGGTAAGGAGATAAGTACATTCAGTGAACATACAATACCTCTTGACAGTGTCTGAGGTGCTCGTTTTTCCTTTTTAATTGCCATGGCAAGGTTGGAAGTGACTGCAATTAGCAGGAGGGACAAGGCCAGTGTAGAATGKAGCATTATTTCCCTTCCAATGCGAGGAAACTGGAAAACAAAGAAACAGCTTTAGTCCCATGGATTTGTCACTTGGTGAAGTGTAGATCAGTGGCATCCTAATAATCTGTACTTCAGAGACACTTCTGGTTTTTTCTAGAAATGCTTGCCTTTGTGAGGAAAATGCAAACTGGAAGTGCTTAACTTTACTGTGCTACTTTCAGCAATCAAAATGAGGCTGCAGAATCTCATGTGATTCTCATGGATTCTCCAGTACAATGCTGTAATACTGGATCACAGCAATTTCAAGACACTGCTCCAGGTTTTTTAATTTCAGTGAAATGTAACAGCATGATATTTTTATTTCTTTTTATGTTGGAGCTTTTTTGTCAAAAGATGTCTCATMATATCTTTCTTAATTAAATAGGAAGATTGGCAAGAATTTGCCCCAAGTATAATACTCTTTAAATTGTCCAATCCATCCAAAATGTTGAAATTGAGGTAATTTTTTAAGTCTCCACTTAAAATTCCCATTCTTTGTTGCATATTTTACACTGAATTTCAGCTCAACTCCTTCTGAATAAAACAATTCTTCTGTGTTCCTGGCTGGTTCAGTATTCTCTTCCTGACCAAGATCATTATAAGAAATTCAGTAACTTCTTACCTTGATAAAAGTCAGAGAACAAAAGCAAGATTTGAGAACAAGTGTTACAAAGCCAAATTGTTTTTAATTGATAAGTTTACTTTCTTCCAGTACAATCACATCTAGGCATTAAAGATCTGATACTCAGGTGGATATCAGATGGTTTCAACTGAGTTAAAAAATGTAATGCATGTGGSTCAGGATACCTCTCAGTCATCTTACTGGAGATTCCATTTTAAATTGATGTGAGTGTGGAAGTGCAACCCTGAGCACTGGCAAAAGAAAATGCTTCATGTATTTTAGGACTGAGAGGCAAGAAAAGTACTGTTTTAATGGCTCTCTTCACATCACAGAATCACTGTTAGCAGTTAAATTTCTTGTTAAAAAATTAACACTCCATTTCTAATAACTGGCAATCTCAATTAGAGAAATCCATTCTATTCAGRTGGCTGGAGAAGAAGCTGTACATTAAAATATGCAAAAGCTAGGGAAGAATAACTTGTAATTTTGTAGTAGGAAGTGGTCTTTCACAATATATTAATAAAAAAATCAAAATGTTAATCTCTTTAATTCACAGTTAAAATAATCTGAAACTTAATAATTGATTATCCTATAGAAAATTAAGAGGGCTTCGGAACTGCAACTGGAGGCAGTTTAAATATAATATTCTATATTTTTGATGCTGCATATTCCAATATTATTTAATTGATTCAGATTAAAAAGGACAGCCAAGACCACAAAGGTTGCCTTCAATTCTCTGCCAGAACAAACATCTGCTAGCTAATCTCTATGCATCTATCACTTGTCTTTTTGTATAACTAGGATTGTAAGGCATTTGCAAACAAAACCTCATTGCTTTACTAAAGGAGAATTAAGAATGAGAAATAGTTGCTCACCAGCAGTGACCAGTTCTYCTGATTKAAGGTCCTTTTCCTGGAATTTGTTRGTTAAAAATCAGTGATTTAAGCACAGAACACCTGTGCTGCCCAGGTCTCTGTGTAGCAGCAGCAGCACATTCACCTGGGAAAAAAAGAGAGGAACCTTTGAGCTGAAAACCAAAATGATGTGTTTCCACCCTCCCCCTTGCTTTTCTGCCTYGCCTCCAACTTTCTCTCTTGCAAGTTCCCATGCTTATACACTGAATCCTTGCATTTCTCTTCATCTTAGCTTGTATCAGGTGTCTTGTATGAGGACTGGAAATAAATAGTGGCTTGTGTGTGTCTGCTAACACCCCCTTGAACAGTTTGAGTCTGGCTTATGTCCAGTGAAAAAAGAAACCACCAATGAAACCTGGAACTGGAGGTGCTTTTGTTCCCAAAGAATGGCTGAGTTCACTGGTGCTTGAAGATAGGAATGAACCTAATASGAAGATACAAGGGTTACTTTGTGTAGAGAAGTGTAATTAACAAATAAAACAAACTTTCTTTTATTTTGAGAGGGAAATAAAATKATTCATTTAAAAACTATGGTTTAAACTATCTGATTATTGCTCCTAGGAGTTGTGGTTTTAAAATATCTGGTTTTTTGGATATGATGCTTGATATAATTTTTCCTGAACTTGATGAATACAAGCAAAGTCCTTTATTCATCACCTTTGCATAAAGAAGGAATKAACTGGATCACCTTTTACCTCCTCCTTGAATAGGTTTTGCAGGAGAATCAGAAGAAATCCTCTTTTGCTTCTTCTTCTCCCATGTCTTTGTTTATATGGACTGTATGGTTACTGTTCTTAAAAATATTGAATTTTTCCAAAATTATGGAAATATTTTTGAGATATTGTGTTCTTAMGTTCAGAGATATTGTGTTTTTCATGGCACAGGTTTATTATTGTAAGGTGTAAAGGGGTAGACATTCTATCAAATAGACTGAAATTAGTGCTGAGCTCCCTGAGAGTTCCCTTTAGCAAGATCATGTTCAGCAATTTATCTCTATATTTGAAGGTCAGAATTTCAGCCTTAGTCAGTTTTGCTAGAGATATTGGCAGCCATGGTCAAAAACACATTGTTAAGGTTTAATGCTGAAAGAAAATGACTGTAATAATTTGTAAAACCAAGCTGGATGCCTYCAGTATTCCTATTCAGTCCCTGCTTGCTAAGGGGATCTGATCAGTRGCCCATCCTTGATTTCTTCTGTTCAGCATCCACACATGAGTGGAGTGTGAAGCCAGAGCTCCATCCCAGGCACAATCTGTGCTGCCTGGCAGTCAAACCAGTGACCTGTGCAGCAGCAGTTACCAGCCAAATATTCAATTCAATCTCTGCAATGTAGAGCACACACTTCTGCACTCCTCATTGAAGCAGTGTGCTCCCACTCRTTGAGCTTAGCCGGCTTAGTCTGCAGGGTCATGGTGGTGGAAAGTTTTTCCATTTTTCTCCTCCACTCTAAAGATTAATTTTGGAGATACAGCTATAGGTTAACTGTGTATACACAGTTAGATCTAAGTCAAAAATAGGAAATGTAATAACTATCTAAAACTAGGGCAGAATAAGGCAGCAATAAAGTACGTGTCAAAGACAGACTTCTAGAGAGAGAAAGATGTTGCAGAATACTGGCATTTGGAATCTCAAGCTCCTGCTTTTGTCTGAGTCATACAGCAGCAGATCTAGGTAAGTATTCATATGTGTAGCCTATTTATGAAAAGTGAGACTGACTTTTAAATATTACTTTACAGAATGCTGCACAAATGAAGTTCTTACTCTGCCGGACTCTGCCTTAGCTCCTGTRTGAGCAAGGGATGAGATCACAGCTCCCAGGAGAGCTGCAATTCAGCACCAGTCCTGTAACCTCTATTGGCAATTCTGCCAAAGACTTTTACATGTGATCAATGTGCCTCTGCAAATCAATACAAAATTAATTAGGAGATCACAAATAGAGGTCATAGTATGGCCTGGAGGGGGGAGATGCACCACCACAAATGCCCAAGCAAATTTACAGTAAACAATATGGGAAAACTTTGCAGAACACATATTTTCATGGATGGGAGGTACTTTTGGCTCCTAACACTGGTATTTGGTGTGGACTGAGTCTGGATCTCAGTGCACATTCAARCAGCACATAGTACCAGAGCAGAGAACTACTCTTGGGGCTTAGAGTGCTGAGCATTAGCTTTCACTGCCAAACAGTAAAAAAAGTGGAAAAACCCTGCAAACCCAGCATTGGCCTTATGTCTTGACTGACAGCCAAAAATCAATTTCTAGATCATTTCAATAAAGCAATTTAAAGAAATTTAGATATGACATGGTGGTTTGTTTCTGTGTGTGTGTGTCTTTCAAAATAGTCATAATTGTGGAAATAATTATTCTGGTCCTAGAAGCTGATTCACAGCAGATGTACTTTCCCCCCAMCCCCTTCCCTAAAAGCAGAGCTCTAGGTACTGCTCGAGTGAACAAACTACTCCAGTGTTATCTGCATGCCAGTTGTTTGCTTTTGCTCCACCATTGCACATTTTTAGCTTTGTATTCCTGTAAACCCGTTGTTATGGAACATAAGCATAATAATATTATTGGGAAAACATTTACTGAATTACTTTTTGCAGTGGTTTGTACAGGCTGCAAACAGGCCAATGTCCATGTTTTCACTTCTAAGYCTTCAACTACTTCCAGTACTGTCACCTCCAACCCCTCCAAGGTTTTCTCTCCATTTTTTGGAAGCTGGCCCCTCCATCCTTAAATTGCCCTGTGGTACAGCCCCCGGCAGACTTGGTTCCAGGCTTCATTGACACCTCACTCTCAGCTGCTCTGCAGCTCTGTGCCTCCGTGAGTCACTACTGACTGTTGGCTCCCACTTCTCAACAAGATTATTTTCCTGCCCTCTAGGCTTCTCGGATTTCCCAGAACTTTTTATAGATACAAAGCTTTGAAGACTCTAAGYGGAAAAAAGTAATTTATTATTTTTCATGGATTTTGCTGAGATTTACGGAATAAATGTGTTTTGGTAAATAAAAGGAAACCAGCTCTAGATGTTGTTGGCTCCTTTCTTTAGTCCAAAAGTATGAACTGTTCTGGACTGTTTACTTAATGCTGTGAGAGCCCTGGCAGGCAGGACTTTCTCTTCTTTMTCTTCTACCAGCAGATCTTTCTCTTGCAGTGTGGTTCTAGCCCTGCCAGAGGAAGCCTGGGAAGCCACTCCAGCCYCCCAAGCTGTTGGTGCAGCCCAGGGCACTCACTGCCAGCCCAGAAGAGGGGTACAGCACACTCCATGCCTCTGGGTCTTTCCCCAAGGCTTTGCTGGACCTGGACTGGCGTGAGGACCTGCAGAAGGTCCCTGTCCTTCTCCATTCCAGCTCCCTCTTGCTGCATGCAGTGCCCAGCTTGGGCTGCTGTGCCTGACCATCATGGGCAGGAGGGGCAGCCCAGGCAGCCCAGCTCTGTGCTGGAGCACAAACACCCACAGCTCTGCTCTGGCCCCTCTCACAGAGGGAATTAACAACCACAGACACGTCAGGGAACCACATGGGAGAGGCAGTAGCTGAGCTTCCTGGTCAAGGACATGTTTTCTCTATTTTCAATATTGCTCCTTCAGCTGTGAACAAACACCGTCCTCGAAGTGTATGCCACCATACAGAGCTGAAAACCTTTACAAAAGTTGTGTTTTAGACCACCTGAATAGACTGTGATTTCTTTAGAAACAATAAATTATGAAGCCTTATTGAAATTATGAGTTTAGAAAATAGCTAGAATTTAGTTTGCTGCAAAAGTTACAATTTTCATTTTTTAAAAATACTTGCAATGTCTTGTGGAGGTGTTAAAAAATACCTCCTGGGGAGGTGTTCCAAAAGCTGTTAAAGTGTCTTCATAACTCTTTGAGRAACCCAAAGTAATCTGCTATCTGACTTGATTTTATTTGCTTTTGGATGGTGTGATGTGGTGCTTGGATTCAATAAATGACGTACAGAAGGAAATGATATGTAACTACGACTGTAGTTTAAGGACTTGGGTGGGATTCCTCTAGTGGAAATACGATTTTTTAATATTTATAGGTATGCAATTCATTGAAGTTTATCCATGTGGTCCACGACAAAAATTTGATCATTACCAGTGCCTCTAGTTGGCAGTATTGCATTACTAATAGCAAAAGGACAAATCTTTCTGTTTCAGCTTTGCTGTGTTCTAGTGATAAGTTCAGAATACAGATGATATAAACATAAAAATGAGTGCACATAAAAATTAACAAAATTTGAAAAAAACAAATAAAATCAAATTTGAAAAAGTATATGTTTTTTCTTTTTAAATATATGTGCTCACCAAGTAATTTGAGAGGTGACAGGGGTAGAAACCCAGACCATATTTCAAGGAAGAGAGCCAGGAAATTCAGCATGTGTTTTGGAATAGATTGAGAGCTCAGAAGTATTCAATGAAACTTTTTGAGTGCCACAAGAAATGAAAAGCGGCTGCATTTCCCTGCAGTCAGAGTGTCCCAATAAAGACTTCACAAGCAAGAATGCTCTCCAGAAACACATTGGACTACTTTGCTGCAGCTGTGGGAGTGAGTCAACCAGGCCTGTGTTGAAAGAAATCCTATTGCTGCAATGTTTTTGCAATGTTTTCCTGCAGTGACATCACAATATCTGCTTTAAAATGTAATGCCATCTAAAAAGAAAAAGACATTGTGTGCTGCAAAATGAGTTGCAGTGCTTTGGCTTTCTGCACAGGTGTTCCTTTTGCTACATTGCGGGGCTTGTTTCAGGGCTTGCTTCCTTGAAGGACTGACACAAGAGGGCATGAGAGCAGCTTGGTATCTCTCAGCTTTTGTCTCCCTTTGTACTCTCTGTTCTTTGGCCAAACCTTGATCCTGCAAGCTTCTGAGTCCTTGGTCCCGTTCCAGCACAGCACTCAATACATATTTCACTTTAGGCACATTAGCAACCCCATTGGTGTCCATAGGGCCACTCATATGCTTGAAGTTAGGCATGTTCTTGAGTGTCTCTGCTGGGACTGAGGTGTCTGGCAAGTGTCCAAGCAGACTTCTCCTGAAGAAGCCAGACAAGCCTCTCTTCTGATGTGGACATGTCATGCTGCAGTAATGTTTATCTCCAGCAGCCAGTTGCTAAAAAGGGGCTCTAGCAGATCATTCCTCACTGGTGGAGCAGACCATGCTGCTGTAGCCACAGCAAGGTTTCAGCTTTGGCCATGTCAATTCAGAAATGTTCACCTGAGCAGCTTGTAGAGCTGCAGCCTGAGGTGCCTGCACTAACCCCTTTGGTGGTGCTTAGCCATTCCCCTAAAGCTGAGGTCATTCCCTGCAGCCCAGACAGATATTTTTATATTCAATATTATATATTTATTTATATACTTTGTGTATTCAGAAAACTTGAACAATAATATTCATAAAACCCAAAGCAAACAAAAACTTTATGGCTTGCTATGGCCTCCTCTTTCAACAATTCACATCTGAGAAGCAGGGTGAAGTTAGCGTCACCTTACTGAAAAAAAATTCACTTTGAGTGCCACAGATGGAGGTGGCAAAGATGTAAAAATACATGGGGCTATCTTGAAATGCTGACAGGTATCCAAGGTCTTGCTTTTCTTTATCTGCATGGCCATTAAAAACTGGTAATTATCACAGTATGGTTTCCACTGAGTAACAGTTTGCTTTTAGTGTGGAATATATTTTTAGCCTGACGAAGCACAACCTTTTGCTATTTTGTTGTTACATTTATAGCCCACATAATTGGTGCTGAAAAAATTTAGCTTGAGATTAGCTTCTAGCTACAGTATTTTCTTGCTGTTGCTTTTATAAAGCCAAGGATTAATAGGAGACAGACAGAAACAGAACTGAGTCATCAAGTTCTGTYCTCCACTCCTGGAGGCAGCCACAGCACAATATCCTGCTTATATATGCATTAAAATGACTTAGGAATTTTGCCATTCTTCTTTCTCGAGCCTGCCTTTGAAACTGACTCCTTTGGAGAAACTCTGATTTAACTAGCCTGAACTTACACTTGGCAACTTCTGATCAAGTGTTCTTTGGCCAGCATTGCCCCAAATGCTGCCTCTCTCTCTCTGTCTCTCTTGCTCTCAAGTGTGTCTCCAGGGAAATAGTATCTCAGCTTGATTTTCTTTCTTTTGAACAGAACAAAGAAAGGATTTTGAGTTTCTTCCTTTACCAGATCTAGTTGCCCTTTTCTGCATCTATTCTGGCAGGAGTTCAGAATTCCTGATCAGAGGTGTACCATTGTGTTACAGACACGGTCCCACACATGGGCCCGTGCAGCTACTGTCTGACAATACGTTGTCTTACTTCTCCCTGAGTCACATTTGCCTCTTTTACAGATTTTTTTTTATGTACTGGTTACTAATGATTAATCTTAATATGATCTATGCTATGACATCCACGTCTTTTTTCTTCCAGAATTGTTTCCAGTTTCTGAGGCTCAAACTTTGAGCAGAAATATCTGCCACTGGCCTCTGTGAAGGGAATTTTCTATATGAGTGCCTTTTCCATCTTATACAATCTTTATAAGATGTGGATGAGTTGGCCTTCAGGCCAGTGGGGAAAACTGGAACATCCTGCATTTTCCTCTCTAGGAGTATTCACTCAGGCTATAGCTAGCCTGAAGCAGTTGATCTCCCTGAAGCCACTTCTTCAGGCAATGGAGAGGAGYGGAGATGACTGCAAACATATGGATTAAGTCTACTCTAAGTCACCATCTGGAGAAGCCAGATGGGATCCGGATGGGAGGTACCAGATAAAGACACCCTAGGAGATTGGCTCCCATCAGCTGATGTTAGTTTCTTTAGATATCTTTCCAGTCACATCTTTGGAAGATCTCATTATATCTGCATTCTTCTTTAGCACGTACTTCAAAATAACATCAAAATGTTCGATCTCAAAAAAAAAAAAAAAAGCCCCAAACCCAAAACCTACTTAACAGATTTTAAGCCCAAGGATCTAGACATCTGAAACACAAAATTCTGTGTTACCAATACTGAAGCTAACCTTAGTGAATCTCTTATATGCCCTAGCTATCACCATACACTTGTTTAACTGATATTCTCCTGACAATCATTTCCAAGGCCTGCATAATAACTTCCAACTGTGGTACATTCCCACATATGCTTTTTTTTTTTTCAGAATAAGGGATAACCTTTTGCCGGAATTAGAGAGATGTCTCAGTAGACAGGTGTAACCTGACAGTTCTTTGTTATTTATGATGGTGATGCTGCACAAAGGATGATGTTAGAGATTCCAGTGACTTCATCTTTTTCCCTTGATTGAATGAAAAATATGTTTGTTATTGTTGCATATATATGTAAAATATTGTAACTGGTATTTGGCTGAAACATTTTGGTGAGATGTGCCAGGAAGCGTGGTTTGTGGTGCCGTGTGGGTTGCAGCAACCCTGGGGTTCTGCTCAGCTTCTACCACGTTGCATTTCCATGATGAAAAGGAAATTAGTGAACTTTTGGAAACTTGTTGAAAAGAATGTCTGCTGTTTGTCATAGGAGCACAAACTACATCAAAGGCTGAGCAAGGTCTGCAGTGTGGTGTTACTGCAGGGTAATGAGCAGAGCCCATCAGCAGTGGGACCTGGACCGAGCGAGGGAAGGCTGGTGGCTTACAAATACTTTCCCCTTCTGTTGCATGGAGATTTAATTCTAGCTTAGCTTGCCAGTAGCCATAAATTGCATAGGAGTGCTATATGGATGCCCCAGCACAACTGACCATGCATTTTTATTCCAGGTGGGATGAAAACCCCTGTTCCAATATGAGCACGATGCAAATGTCATGGGGATTTTCCCTCTGGCAAATGCACTCTGATTAGGTGCCTTCTAATRAAGAAGTCTAAAATAGGTTTGTAGAGATCTCAAGATTTTGTATTTCTACTGATAATGAGGCACCCTGATGGAGGTTGACCAGCTCAGGTACAGAAGTGTGCATTGTGGACATCTGTACTAAAGCTGTGCAGGGAAAATCTATCCCATATGTTTCTGTTGTGGATGGCAGAGGGAGAGCAGGGTGGAGGAGCCTCTGAAGCAGCCATCCACCAGGATGAACCTATCCTCAAGGACAGAAAGCTGGCCCTGGGCTCTTACTGAAGGGAGGTCTCTTAGATTGGCAATATCCACCAAATTGAAAAGGAAGCAAAGGCATGACAGCAACAGCAAAAATCAGTTAGTGCCTGTACCATAGTGAACACGTTTCACAGGGACCACGTTAGCTACAGTTCTGAGATTGCATTTGGGTAACAGGATGATGCTCTAAAACCTAGCAATTTCTTGACTGTTTACCTTCCTCTCATCTTTATGAAACTCTMTTTCTTGGCTGTGAGGTCATGGTATTTTGCCTTTTTCCAAAGCAGGCTTTTTAAAACAGAGAAATCAATGTTTTCTTCAATTATTTAAAGAGAAATGTGTTTCCTGTTTCCTAACTTACTCCAAATTTGTTAATAGTGTTTAAATACAAAAACATCCAATTTGGAAATGGCCTTGGGAGGTCCTTAGTCCAATGTCCTGCTCAGGGCAGATTTAACACTGAATTCAGACCACATTGTTCAGGACTTTGTCCAGTTGGGTCTTGAAAACTTTCCAGGAAAGGGTTTCCATTACTTCTCTCAGTAACCWAATTAAATGTTAAATTATCTTCAGAGTTTCTTTTTCTTTTGTCCTTGAATCCAGACAGAACCTTCCCTGTTCCAATTTACATTTTCTTCCCCCAGTTAAAATCTTGCCTCCTTCTTCCAACCCCTCAACAATTTCTGTTAGGTTCTTCCTAACACATCTCTTCCCTGGGCTAATCAAGCCCAACTCCTCTTGGTTTTCCTTATGGGTCAGTTGCTCCAGCTCTTGACTGTTGGCAGAATCTTTCTACATATCCTTGACAAGGTTTATCTTCATCTTTCATGTAGTTGGTGGTACAAAACTGGATCCAGGTTTATGCATGCTGTCTAATAAATGCCTTGCAAAGGGGAATAACCAGTAGCAGGGTCCTTATTAATTCAGTCCAGGATGCTCTTGGCCTTTTTTTCCTGYCAGAGCACMCTGCTGGCTCATGTAGAGCATATTGCCAAGCAAGACCCCAGTCTTTTTCACCAGAGCTGCTATTAAAGCTGCTCAGCCTCCAGACTCCCCCACTGCAGTCTGTTAGCTCATCCCAGGTTCAGCAGTTTGCTTTTATTTTTGTTTTTGAGTGTCATGAAACTCCAGAAATATAACTACATTAAATTACACTCAGAACAAAGCATATCTAGTTTCTCACCCCACAACAACCAGCAGAAATGCTCAGAGTGGAAAAGCAGAAATGGTTAGAACAGGACAACCACAGAATAAAAGTATGCAATTAAAACCAGGCAGAGACCTAGAGGCAATCTCTCAGTTTGATTTAGCAGTTCACAATTAAAGATTAAAGCTCAAGTCGGTAACATGGCATCCACAAACCTTCTCTTTTCACAACCATGCCCTAAAGGTATGAAAAGTTCTTGGGTAYGAGAAGAATCAAACTGGTTTTCTGTTTTGTCCATGGCATAATCTGTAAGCAACTCTTAAAATTACCTGTGAGATTCTCTTGTCTCACATATGGAAAATGAGTTTGTGAATAAATAAATAAATAAATCTCTGTGTGTGTATATATGTATATATCTATCAGAATTTATCATAGAGGTAAATCTTGAAAGCATTTTTAACATGACAAAGAACAGAAAACCTGGAAAAATCCCCTCAGCAGGCATAACTAAAGCTAGTAAACCAACTGTAGTGAGAGAAATGCTATTGCAAATGTATAAAATGTATAAATGTAGTATAAAAAAAAAAGGAATTTTATACAGAATTAGTCATCTCAGACTACCATAAATACCCAGTTGGTCTGTTTTTACAGCTGTACTGGTCTCCCATGGCATTTTTTCATCCAGTCCACTGCTGTTTGGTAGTAGATTTTGCTTTTTATGAAAATACTGCACACAATTTCTTTGGTGAGCTTTGTGTCTGAATTTTATTTATTCATCTGTGAAATAGGGACAATAATGTAACTTGATCTGTTTCTTAATCATTACACACAGCAAATAATGAATGTTTTCAAAACCACTGAGAAATTACATAAAGGAAAAGTAAAYGGGAACATTTGGGCAAAGCTATTGCATGAGGTAAAGAGCAGTAGAAATAGTGGAATGTCTTGAAGAGAACAAAAATGTCAAATACCCCAGCCAAATTTCAGATTGCATGGTGCTTTGCTGCCAGGGTGCCAATAACCTGCTGATAACCTGATTGTCACAGAGACTCCTAAACAATTCAGAAAATGAACTCACAGTACCTAAATGCAGTGTTGAAACAGCACAACTGCCCTGTGAAGAGCAGCTGAGGGAGCCAGGGCTGCTCAGCCTGGAGGAAGGGAGGCTTAGGGGGACCTTATTGCTCTCTGCGAGTGTCTGAAGGGAGGCGGGAGTCAGGTGGGGGTCATTCTCTTCTCTCAGGCAACCAGTGACAGAAGGAGAGGATACAGCCTCAAGCTGCCCCAGGGGCAGATGAAGCTCGATTTTAGAAAAAAARTTCTTCACAGAAAGAGTGGTTCAGCATTGGAATGAGCTGCCCAGGGACGTGGTTGAGTCACTGTCCCTGGAGGTGTTTAAAAAAAGACTTGATGAGGCACTCAGTGCCATGGTTTAGCTGGTAAGGTGATGTTAGGTCACAGGTTGGACTTGAAGATCTCAAAGGTCTTTTTCAACCTAGCTTATACTGTGATTCTGTAATTTCTCTGTTCTGGAGGCACGAATAATAATATCTCCTCCCCAAGTGCAGTAATTAATTCCGAAAATGGTGGTTTAGGTCAACCTGACTCAGGTTATTTAAGCCATCTCTCCAGGCCTATCCAAAATGCATACAAGAGAAGTCTGGAGTGCAAAAAGATTCCAAGTGTTCTTTATGCTCTCCCAGTTACATTATTTTATGCACAACACTCCAAACTGTGAAATGCCTGCAATACCACAACTGCAAAGCTCAACACCAGGTTCCTGTTCCCCCGTCTCTACCCATGTCCTCTTTCTTTCAGTATGAGTTTCATCCTGCACCAGGGAGGTCACCTGTGCTGTGGAGGAGGCCACGAGGTGGTGATTGATGAAGTACATGCAGTACTGACATATTCACCATCACATGACACTGTAGGAATAACCCAGACCAGGAGAAGCTGGTGGGTTGAGGGAAGAACGGGTGGTGCATTCAATTGCACAACAGGCAGAGATTAGGCTCTACATCTGCTTTGTCTCTGGGCAGGACTAGAAGGGAGAGTATTTTCTTTTATTCTCAGTCTGAAAGGATTACTACATAAAATTATGTCTACATAAAATGTGATTGCAGACATGTGAACCTCTTCTGTGATAATTATCACTGAAGAAAGGTGCCTACCTCCTCTGCTTACCGTTCTTATGTAATTTGTGTCAGTCAAGAAATGATTGAGAATGTCACTTTCGGAATGAATTTTTTTCCTGCATCTTCTCTATAACATCTAAAAATGCATGAACATCTTGATAAGGCTTCATCTTTTCTACGTTAAAAGTAAAGATCCAAGGTAGGTTACTTATGACCAACTTCTATGAATCAAAACAAAGCAAACCAAAAAAGTTATGTAGATTTCTTGTAATCTCTTATTTCATTCACTTGCCTAATATATTTCATGGTATTTTATCATATTTACCATTTGCTTCACATGCTTCTTATCCCCGACGTCTGGAAATGCTTCTTGAATCTTTGCCCTTGTGACTTTGATATTTTGCTTTCCAAGGAATTGATTAAATCTTTCAATATTCATGTCACATTTTACCAACTAATTTATTTTTATCATTTCTGTGTGTCTATCTTCTGTTGTGTAACATCAGCTTGAATAATTTTCCCCATGTTTGCCTGAGCTATCCTTTCTGTGACTCTGTGGTGATACTTTTTGGTTATGCTCATGATGAGTCTCAGGAACTGCATTTTCCACTGCTTTTGAAGTATCACTTTCATAAATTATTGCGGAAATACCCATTTAGATGTTATGAAGTCACAGTATTTTTGGTATGTTTATGCCTYTGGGAAATTGTAATACATTCATAATATTGTGTGTCATGATGATAGTATTTATCAGTTCCAGTTCTAATTTTGTTTCACAGTCAGTGTTATGACCATCAGAGCTTTCACTGAACAGTTCTGATACAGAGATGCAAAGTCCATGGGAGTTTTTATGGCACATTATACTCAGTTTCAGGGCACATATAGTTCAGTTTCAGGGAAACTCCTGGAAATCTGAAAAAACCAACAGCAATATTTTCACTATTACTGTTTATTATAACAGATGAACTGTAATAGTAAATTTCCATGTGAAATGTTTCATTAATTTAATTTGTCCCTCATCATGTGAAAACSTCATCCTGTATGATTGCTTTGTATTTTTTTGACCGATGGCTGTGATAAAAACAGTTGTCTAAATACAAACTGTATAAAAATATGAGCTTCTAGCATACARTGCAGGTAAGGAACCGTATAAGAAGACAAAGAGAAAAGAAATCACTTAACGAGATGGAGATTAACTGGCAAAGTATTTTTCAGAAGTCTCTAGAAAARAATGCTGCCTGGAAGTTCTGTGTGCAGTCAGTTTTGCCTCACCCCAGACAGAAGTATGCTTCCTACTACAAAAAGTTAACTTGTTTGAAGTTTTTTGTAGCTAGCTTTGCTTCATTCTTCTTTGGTTCAGAGAACAGGATGTGCAAGAGCAGTCTTACAAACCACTACCTGTATCAACCAAACTGAATTTACCACAAGGTGCCCTAATTTTTTTTTTTAGCGATGAATCAAGTATAGGATATGTCCAAAAATGCCTAGACAGTACTTCTTTTTCAGAACTATGGCAGTATTGTGATGCAAAAAGCAACATTTTTCGTGGCTCTAGAAAAATTCTTATTACGARAGAAGGAAGGATTATTTTAATTTCTAATAAAAGGATTTAAAGTTTGAGTTGATTTGTTAATGCCATTGGTCACTGTCAGTTCTTCCACACCCTTTCACAGGTGGAGGAGATCCCTGTTACTGCTGTTGGTTTAGGTCATAGTGTGAACAAATGACTAGTTTTAGGGGAACCTACAGAAGGAGGTCTGTACCTGCTCCTGTGGGGCAGATTTCAGCTTCACAGAAACACCTTACATTTAGGGAGGGTGAGAAAGAGATTTTGGAAACGGGCAATGGAGGGTTCTGCTTRTGAGGTTATTTGGCTAATGAGAAGTCCACTGTGGGAATATACTTTTGAGTAAGCAGGAGAGCCTTTGTTCATGGATGTCCTCAGTTCTGTCAGAGCCCACAGACAGGAAAAGGAGCCTTCCTTCCTTTGTAGCCACCTCACCAGCAATCTCTGCAGCCAGGCTGTGTCATCCCAGTCTTTCAGGAGGTTATTAATGAGCTATCAGAGGTTAAATAATACAAATCCATGTCTGCCTGGCAGATTTGGATTATATGGTGTACCTCAGCAAGGTTTCCTAGCTCTACCTCACTGGTGTCTCATGTCTCTAATGTGATGTATGCCTTCCAGACCCTTCTGACTCCAAGAATGAGCTTTCTAGATTGAAAGGGAAGAAAGYGAAAAAGAAAAGTACATGTACATGGCCATCTACAAGGCCTGCTTACATTTTCTTTAAGTTCTTAGCTAAATCACAGAAAACAACAACTTCATCCTAAATTCTTCTTCATCCTTGAGACTTCATTGAATTTAGAAGGTGCTGCCTTTGTCCATGAAGAATTCACATCTATTAATCCTCCCTTGGCTCAGTTGGGAACCTGGGCACAGTGTAACTGCAGATTCATGGAGCTCTAGCCACAGTGATCCATATCAAATGGAAATAAACTGTCCAGTACAGGGATATTCTCATCAAGACTTTCATCCTCTCAGTGGTAGCCTATGTATCTGAAGTAATTCTCACAATGAAATGCTCTTTTATGTAGGCAGTGTGGTTTTTCTTGCCTTCTGAGGCCTTACACATACAGAAAATTTCAATAATCATGAAGCCTGCCTCTTGACGTGTAATGTGACCCAAGCAGCTGCCCTTTAAGTACGAAGTTGTGATTGAAAAGGCATCTTCTTGAAACAAGTAATTGAAACTATATGGCCTCATTCTTGACATTTGTGGTAGCACACTGGATTTTTATAGGAAACATGAAGGGATGACAGGAAACATTTTCACATGTGGTCATGGAACTCTGAAGGCATTTAGAGAAAAACAGTTCATAGAGTTCTTGCATATGGAAAACAAACATTTTTTCACATACTTCTCTATGCACAGAAAGTATAATCATCTTGCATCTTTTTTAAGACATATAACATATTCAGGAAACATAACACTACAGTGTTGAATAAATGTAGAAATTTCCAGCATATACTGGGACATTACTTGTATGACCCATTCAGCCTCAAGATCTGTGTCTTAAGCTCAGAAACTTGATTTACCTTGAAAACTGACAAAGACCTTGTGCCAGTCAGTAAGTCCATGTCAGTTTGGCTGGAGAGATATTTCTCCTCACATAAAATAAAGGATTGCTACAGGAGTGCAAAAAGAGGAGGCAGCAAGAACAGAATAATTTATGCAGATCATAGCTTCATAAGGGGGCAGTGCAGCTGGCATTAATTACAGTCACTTTTGACCTTCCAAAGTGATTGCCAGGTAGCCAGTTTTAATTTGGTTTACTGTGGTCAAGGTGTGAAGCTTTAACTCCTGTCTTAGCTCTTGCAGTGCAAACTACTTAGCTAAGTGGAACAGGGACATATTGAGTGTGAGAAAAATGTTGAGGATCTGTCCTGCTTTCTGTGGGTAAAATGTCTTCAGATGCTGCAGATCACCAGAGCTTCCCAGCTCTCAGCTCTGTTCATGAACCCTGTCATTAAACAGAGATCTCAGCAAAATGTGTTTGGCCAATATGCATCAGTAATGAGCAAAACAAATAGGATGCTTGAATGTGGTAAATTATGGCTACGAAATAACAGAGAAAGTGTTATGGACTCAAATAACATGAATTYATGTGCTGACATGCAGTAAATCACTTCTCAAGGCTTGAAGACTTTGCTAATTAAAGCACATTTGGAAAGGAGGAAAAGAAAAGAAAGACACTCTTACTCCAGATTTTAGTAATATTAAACACAAGGCTGAAGGCTGTTCTTTAGGGGATGGCCAGATAGTGTGAAATACATGCAACACTTTATTAGAGTTGAAAGGAAAGTGGAAACTAATGACATTAATGCATTTTTTGAGACGACTTCTTAGTGATTTAGCTTACATCTTATTAACGTTTTGTGGCTGGCAGAGACTGAGATTTGTGTATGAAACATCTTGAATAAACGAACTCATGTTTTAGCTGGAGCTTTGAGACAGCCATGCAGTGCAACTGATAGCCAGTACCAACAGAAAAATGTTCAGTTGTGGTGGGTTGACCATGGCCAGCAGCCAGACACCCTCCCACTCACTGCTGCTCACTCACTTCCTCTTCTCAACAGTGCAGGGGGAGAAAATAGAATTAAAATTCTTGTTAAGGTATATCACTTCCCGCTAATATCCAGCTAACATCCCAGGCAAAACAGATCTTACTTGGAAAAAAAGAATTTATTTCCAATGAGAATGTATTTATATAATGAAAAGCAAAAACAAAATATAAATCAGTATTTTCCCCCATTTGCCCATTTTCCCCCAGACTTACTTTACTCCTTGATTTCTACCTCCTATACCTCCTCTTCACCCCAAGCAGTACAGGGGGGATGGGTGATGGGAATTTGTGAACAGTCCAGAAGATTTCCTCTCTGCTGCTCCCCTTTCTGCTGCTTCTTACTCCTTACAATTTCTCATCGCTCCAGCACTGGTCCTTTCTGTGGGCTGCAGTCCTTCAGATAAATCAGCTTTTGTGTGGCCTGACCACAGACTGCTGTTCCTTCAGAAAATATCCTCTGACTTTGGAATTGGGTGCTCCATGGTCTGCAGTGAGGACACCAAATAAAACAATCCAACTGGTAATCCTCTCCTTCTAAATAAGAGCATGTCTAAAAGCACACAGATAATTGTCACCACTGCACCTGTCTGAACATATTCAGGAAACCAAGTGTTTAACATTTCTGCAAGTGTGTTTCACTTGTAGAAGATGGGTCAGTTTTGTGTATGTGGTGCCTTCCACTGAAGAAGAAAATGACAGAGAAGCTCAGCAAGATGATCCTCCAGTATTTCAATGTTTTTCACAAAATTGAAAGCACAGACCAGGGAAGAATGATGAAGGGGAATTCTTCAGGCTGTCATGGGTGACCTTGTGTGGTCCTCCTATATGTGTAGCTGACCAAGGAACAGTTGATGCTTTCTCCTTCTGCTCAAAGGTAGGATTTGTTTCAGACCTAGCAATCCTGCCAACATATTTGAAGTATTTCTGAGTTTTTTAGACTCCATGTAGTACGATTTCTGCACTTCTGTAGTCCACTCATGTGCAACATCAAAAAAAGCAATGGAGAGAGAAGTTAYTTGATGGGACAATGAAAAAAGTAAGAGAACTGGCTAAGCTCACTTCCTCTAGGATCATTTGTCCCCTCCTTCTGGTAGGCATCCAGCTTTCCAGATGGGCCAGCTCTCTGACCTGATCACTGTATTACTTTCCTGCTCTCACCTCTACTTCATGTCGTTTCATGTATTTGTTTTCCAGTAAAAAATAAAGAAGTGAAATTAAAATGTTTGGGGGATGGGTGGGATGAAATATATTTATTTCTAGCCTGCTC
Source organism: Cardinalis cardinalis (assembly GCA_014549065.1). Lineage (NCBI taxonomy): Eukaryota > Metazoa > Chordata > Aves > Passeriformes > Cardinalidae > Cardinalis > Cardinalis cardinalis. The sequence continues at coordinate 11,636,643 of JACDOX010000009.1, forward strand.
TGCCAAAAAACAAAGCATATAAATGAAAACAAGGGGTCCCAACACAATTTTACTGCTGTAAAAAGCAATTTTTCATTAAAAAGCAATTTTTTATTTAAAAAATGATTTCACTGAAATAAGCAAGAAAGCATTTKAATTGCATTTTTGTTGACTCAGACCTGTTGAAGCCAACTGGGAGCTTTCCCACTGATTTCTCTGGTTTGGATAGGGTTTCTCATGAACTAATGATGTGTTGTTGAATTGATGTTTGTTAAAGAGAAGCCAGAACTTTCAGAAACTTTTCCTGAGACTCGTTATTCTCCACTCAGTTTTTTTCTACATTTCTTTCATGAATGTATGCATGACATTAAAAGGGACAAGGGAAAGATGAGTATGAGTTTACATTTCCCTTTTCCAGAGCTCGCATGGAAACTTCATTCCTTGTCTGTTGTTTTAATGTACTGCAGGCTCATGTTGCTTTCAAGATGGAAGCAGCGATTTTCATTATTCTATAGGAAGCGTATTCAYGGCAAGATCCTTTGAACATTTTCCATTCCAGACTAATGGGGAATAGGAAAAAGCCATGGGATACCACTAGAAAATCAGATTTCATACAATTTTAAAAAGAAGTCTGTCTTCTTTTTAATCAGTTTCCTGGGATCCTGCTGAGGACCCCTCCTGACATTTTGTCATCTTGTCAAAAATAAATTTTCTTTTGCCTTTGCTCTGATGGGGGTGGGGCCATTTTTACAGATGGYTTGGTAATGTGAGTAAGAGCCAAGAATAAGGGATAATTATTCATAAATGACATTTCCCACTTCTGTGGGTTTTCTTGAACAGGACAGATATTCTAATGTTCAGTTCTAATGACAGGGAAGAATTTATAGTCTGTCTGTCTTATCTCCTGGGAGTGTAAATGCTTTACTTTCAACTCTTCAAGATGTTTCAGTTTTCTTAAAAAAAAGTCCCTAATGCATCTTACTTCAATTTTGGCATTTAACTCCAGTCAGTGTTCAGAATCCTGAATATGTAAAGACAGAATGTCAGATAACTGGAGAGCTGTTCAGCTTTCTAACAYGCCTTTCATAACAATCTCCAGGAGCACATAATTTCAAGGATATAATTTCTTAAGGTTAAGTTGTCCTAGGCATGAAGCATTAGGTCACGCTGCCTGTTTATTTTCAAACCCAGGAGGTGTGTGAGGGGAAGTGATCCCTTCTGGGACTCTGTGAAGCAGATACATGGTTAGGGCAAGACAGATGAGTCATAGGTGGGAAACCATCGTGATACTGAAGAATTTGACTGTAGCCACTTTTAGTGTTACCTCATTTTGAGGAGCCTTCCTCTGCCCACACTGTGCTGCTCACTTCTGACTCATCCTCAGGCAGATAAACCTGGGTGCCTGTTGGACTAGAGCAGAGAATATTTCACATTTCTAGGCACATGCAGCTCTCAGGACTGAGTAMAGCTGTTTTCTCCTTCAAGATGTGTAGATTTAACAGCCAAATTAGACCATAGGGAATCAGATGAATGAAGGTTTAACCTCGTGACTTCATTTTGCAGATCATTGACTGGAGACATGTTGGGAAACCAACAGAGATTTTTATGATTCTCTAGGAATCTCTTCACAAGGTCCTCAGAAAAGACTTTGGGAAGCCTGGAAGGTCCTTGCAGGCTGAGCACCTTCTCTGTAAACTGTCAGTCATGTCTCATCTATTGCTCCAACCAAAAGCTTGTCTTTTGTCTTATGGCATAATACCCACTAATGGGTTGAGAATGATCTAAGTCTCAATGATGATAAATAAGGGAAAGRAACAAGGGCGCTGTATAAACTTGTTACTGAAAAGTGAATTAAATAGAAGAGCAATCTCCACATCTCTCTTTCCTCTAAAGGAAATGGTGTATCTGGAATTAAAAGACCCTATGACAGCTACAGAGGGACTTTTCTTACTTGTGCACAAGGAACTTGAGATCTCATGTGAAAATGTTATCTCACCTGGTAGGCCCAGAAAAGTCCCGAGAGTTTCCAGTAATTTATAGACAGTATTGGTAAAATTGACTGAAGAGCCGTGGGAAAATGGATGCAGTCCGGTGTGTCTTCAAGCAATTTCAAAGAAAAACACAGGGTACTCTCACTGTTAATTTTGAAGGGGAATTCAGGCAGAACAAGAGAAATACCCACTTCTCCACTCCAAGATATGACTCATATAACTTTCTTTTCTGTTCTTTCTTTCTTTCTTTCTTTCTTTCTTTCTTTCTTTCTTTCTTTCTTTCTTTCTTTCTTTCTTTCTTTCTTTCTTTCTTTCTTTCTTTCTTTCNTTCTTTCTTTCTTTCTTTCTTTCTTTCTTTCTTTCTTTCTTTCTTTTTTCTTTCTTTCTTTTTCTTTCTCTTTCTTTCTTTTCTTTCTTTCTTCCTTTCTTTCTTCCTTTTTTTCTTCCTTTCTTTCTTCCTTTCTTTCCTTTCTTCCTTTCTTTCCTTCTTTCTTTCTTTTAATGTAATCCTTTCTTTCTAATATAAAAAATAAAACCCCACTACACAATTGGCTGTGTTCACTGCACTGTGATTTTCTTTTAAATGCTGAAAATTCAAGGCAACCGGAATGCCTTGTTCTCCTAATTTAAAATCTTTTTCCTCCGCAAAGTACCTGTAGAGTTCAACTTCTGTAATATAATCATCCTGCTTAATGAAAAATGCAGACACGGTGCTCTACCAGATATGCCATCTCTTATTCTGTAAAAAAAGTCTTAGAACTATTTTCAAGGAAAAGGATATGGTTGAAAAAAAAATAAAAGAATCAGAGAGTCATGAGCTACATTATCTCTGTGAGAATGGGGATTTTCATCACTCTTTCAAAGCCAGCTTCCTACAGAATGTGATATCACCACCTGCTAAGCACATGGAGATTGTATGAAGGAAGAGTTTCTTCAGTGTTTAGTGAATTAGCTGCTCCTGAGAGGAGGCACAACAAAGATGTACTTGCTCAGGAAATATGTGTAGTAAAGACAACCACAAAGGAAGTAAAGGTACCTATTCCTCCGGTGCCCATAATGCTCTTTGCCTGCTGAGAGGCAAACTCTGCTTCAGTGCTCACTATAACTCTGGCCCTTTAGCTCTCCCTGTCAACCAAACACCCAATTATGGAATTCCCTGGATTCATGAAAATGCATGTATAAGAGGCTGGATTTCCCCATAGATTTCACATAAATCACTTTATTACCAACAAATGCCATTCAGTGTTGACATGAGACAAAATACCCATCAGTAACCCAGGTATGGCTGGCATTCTGCAGTGTTTCCTGACCAGTTCCTTTGAAACACCAACAGGCCCATTATAGTATTGCAGAAATGGACTATTTTTACACTGATTCTGAAATACAGTTGTTTTAAATGCAGGCATTAAGAAAGGTTTTTCACATTTATTGGTGAGGTACAGTGATTGCCTTTTTACTGGATTATCAGAGAAGGCTCTCTTGTACAGGTTTGAAGTAACATTGCTTTTTAAACAACTTCATCTTGTTGTAAAAATATTTACTGGTTGTTCCTAAGAAAATACCTCTGCCTTAAGTGGTAGTATGCTTGCTATAATATACCTACAGGTAACTGCGCATTAAGCTCAGTTCTTTGGCTGCAGTAGAAAGCAAAGCTAGACAACAGCTTTGTTGCTGGCAGTCCCTGAGAGATCCTATGTCTAGTAGCATTCTGTAATTTTTTTCAGCTATATCTGTCCTGATTTCAGCTGGGACTGAATTAATTTTCTTCTTAGTAGATGGCACAGTGCCGTGTTTTTGGGCTTGATATGAGAAAAATGTTGATAATACTGTTGCTGTAGTTGTTGCTAAATGATGCTTACCCTCAGCCAAGGACTTTGAAGTTTCCCATGCTCTGACAGTGAGCAGGTGTACAAGAAGTTGGGAAGAAGCACAGGCAGGACTGCTGGCTTGAACTGGCCAAAGGGATATTCATGCCATGGGATGTCATGCCCAGTATATAAACCRGGAGGAGTTGGCTGGGATGAGCCAATTGCTGCTCAAGGACAAGCTGTGCATTGGTCAGTGGGTGGTGAAAAATTGTCTTGCACAGAATTTATCCTTCTTAGGTCTTGTTTCTCTCTGTCTCTTGCATTATCATAATTATCATTATCATTATCATTATCATTATCATTATCATTATCATTATCATTATCATTATCATTGTTATCATTTTTATAACTATCATTATCATCACTATTATTATCATTATTATTTTTAATGTTGTTTTTATTATTGTACTATCTTTGTTTCAATCATTACGCTGGACTTACCTCAACCCCCGAGTTTTTACTTGTGTTTTTAAATTCTCCTGCCCGTCCTACCGAGTGGGAGAGGGTGAGTGAGAGGCTGCGTGGACTCAGTTACTGGCTGGGGTTAAGCCATGGCCCATCCTGTCTCCTGCGTGGTGCGAGGAGCTGTGAACTGAGAAAATTGAGCAGCCAGCAGAGGGCAATGAAGGTCAGTTTTTAGTGAAGTTACATAAAACAATCTCAAAGTGGTCGAAAATGTAGGGCAAAAGGGTCAAACGAGCATGTTGTGAACGGCTGCTATACATCCATTTCTACTAATTACTACGAGACCCAAGTGAACCCTTGTGGTCATGTGATCTATAAACCTCCTTTGTAACAGCCACATTAAACAATGCAGCTCCTTATTTATGACAATGGAGTTAATAGTCATTTCAACAGGGGGAAAAAACCCAGTAAAAATTATACTCTTCTAAAATAGGACAAACAGCTTAAACCAATAGTCAATAAACCCACAGTTCCTCATATAAATTCTGTTTTATTGGTCTGTTCTGGACAGCAGTTGTTTTGTTTAAGTTGATAACAGGTCCTTTTTCCAAAGACAATTAGGTGCTTGGATGAAAAAGAGAGAGGTCCAGAGAAKTCAGCTGTTGCTCAGATCAGACAAAAAAAAAATGCTTCCCTCAGTCAGACTCAAAGCTCTTTATCACAGCTCTTAATCCCATATGCTAGGAATAATGTGAATTTATAGTAAAGAACAACCTTTTTTGACTTGGGTGACATCTGCTAGGGATGTAACTTTTATCTAGGCAGTTGGGCAAGCCGAGAGAAAGCAAGCTGTGTTATTTGCCTCTGACAATCTGGGCAACATCTTTTTGAGCCTGATTGTAGCTCTAGGTGCCAAAATTTTTTAAACTGATCTCTTGACATTGCTACGCTAACCAAAGAACGGCTTAATAGCAGGAAATGCCTGGAGTGTTAGTGGGAAATTCTATTTATTTATTCTGTGGAAGATCCTAGAGGAGCCCTTCAGGAGAGGGACCCTGTTGCAGCTCTGCTGTGCTGCAGAGAAAAGCTCCTGCATGCTGTAGATTGGGTTTCACTGCTGGATGTGTCACACCAGCTTGGCTATCCTGGGCATGGGGCTTGGCTTTTCTGCACTGAGCTTTCCTGCATCTCAAAAAAGGATTAGGAATTCCTGCATGTAAAGTGCTGTGACTGAAATGACTATATAAAAGCTAGTTGTGTTTTTGATACAGGATAGAAGAGAGAAAGCAATACAGCTTGTATGAATTTTATGAAYATTTATAAATGTTGTGAGTCCCAGAGAAAGGTCCTGGACTGTTTCAGTGAAATAAATTATCTTCACCTCCGAAACTTTCAGCAAAAACTGGGAGCTATAATTGTCTGGGTAAAATTTCTTTCTGACCATTCAGAGTAACAGAGTCTAGCAAGTATACTATAGGAGTCCAGGCAAAAAAAAAAAAAAGAAAAGAAAAAAAGAATACTCATTGTTTTCATTGTCAAAATGAGAAAAAAAAAAAAGGCAAAATAGAACCTTGCAATGATGACGTGATTTTTGAATAGTCATGAGAAGGAAGAACAAAGTCCTAGAGGAAGAGGAGGGGTGAGCCAGCCACCTTGTGTTCCCAGCAGAGGTTCCCGGGTGGGATGCAATTGGCTGGTGGTAAGTGCACTAATGTTYCTAGCTATTAACAGTAATGATAATTTGAACAAAAGCTCTCAGTGCCTGTTTGTGATTAATTCAGAAAGAATACAGGACATGTTACACTGTGTCAGGCACAACAGTCAGATGCTAATAAGTACCTGTTTGCATATGAGATAATTGCTGCTCCTGGGTTTCTATGATGTCTCATCAGCTGATATCCAGAAGTCTGGCTGGCGCCAGATCGGACGCCAGGTGGAATCTGCCTGGAAAGATGGCAAATATTTGACTTGGTGCTGATGAGGTGGATTTCAGTCATGGCTCTCTGTCTCATCAAGAGGATTGTGGCAGAGGTAGTGGGTGTGTTTGAGCCCTGTCAAGTCTTCTTTCAATGGCTGCTGCGTTTTACTTGTTCACTTGTCTGATCACTTGGATGCAACCAAGAAGTTCTGTTCATGTGGGCACAACTGAAGTGCAACAAGAGTGGCTCTGCTCAGGCCTAGAGATGCTGTTCCCAGGGACACAATTCCTCCTGCAGGGTTGGAGCCAGTCCCCTTGCAGGAGGAGTTGCTGGGGCTTCTTTCTGACAAATGGAGTCTCCTGCAGGTGCRCAGTGGAGGGCAGCCTGCCTGCACTTTCCCTCTGCTGGGGCTGACTCCTCTCCTGGGTCATGGGGGCCAGCTGAGGATTGCAGGAGGGCAGGGCTGCCCCAGTTTAGCTGCTGTGCAGTGCTCTAATGGAGTCAGTGCACCGTGATGCAGCAGCACTTCTGCCAGGCTGACGTACTCTGCCAGCGCACATTAAGTGAAATCAGTGAGCACAATAGTTGTAGGCAAGTCACAAATAAATTATATTCATAGGCTTTAAATATTTTATTATTTTTTTTCCTGAGGCTAAGAGGGGTGGTAATTCAGTCTCCTATGTCTCTCCCACAACACTGAGTTTCATCCAGCTACTGCTAACAATTTGAGGGCAGATTTTAGACCTTAAAGAAAAATGCCAGCATTCATTGTTACCTACTTAAGTGTGTAAAATAAAAATCCCTACATCCTCACCCATTAAATTAATCACTAGGTGGTTTTATTTCACTTTCCTGTGTTGAACTGTAGGARAAAGAGGAAATTGCTGAAATATTTTCTCTCTTCTTTTTTCTCCTTTGTCTTGAGGTGTTCACATATTGGAGTGAAATGAAAGCACTGATCTAGAAATAGTCAACCTTTCTTACTCTTTCTCCCTTCACACACATTTTTTTTCCACAGCCAGACCAGCATCAGCTATTTGGAGGATGGAGTGGACTGGCAGCTCCCAGAAAGCTGGTTCATAGCCAGGGGAGTGTGGCAGTGGCATCCTGGGACCCCTGCAGCAGGGTGTGGGTGAGATGGAGGGCAGCTGAGCCCTGCACAGGCTCATTGTGTGGGTATTCAAACACAGCAGCACCCCAGCAGGGCTTTGTGGCTGGTATATATCTCATCACATATCATACATCATCACCTTTGGGCTGCGTGCAGATCAGATACTATGGCCAGGCAGTCCCTGTGCCCAGCTTTTCATAAGAGAGCCTGTATAGTAAAGTAATGAACAAGATTTTGAATTCCTACGAGTTTATGATAAAAGTGCAAGTGCTGAAAACATTGGGAAGCATACTTGGAAGAAAGTGACAGTTTGACACTTTCCAAAAAGCAAGATTAAAAGTTTTAAAACTTGTGACAGAATCACAAATTCTTGAGGTTTTTTGCTTTCTCTACCCTCCCTGCTTTGGCTTGGGTGAATCATGCCCCATCCCAATTTTAGATATGGAGAGTATTTTCTTGAATCATTTTAAAAGAGATCACTTAGCACTTACTTTCCCTCTGAAATAGAATATTAAGATTCTTTCTTAGCTCATAAGAACTAAGTTATGCATTTTAAAGAGAGGAAGATAAAAATAACAGAATAAATAAAAATAAAATATTTTAAAAATAATGAATTGTTGATTGTTTTTGTATTCAAATACCTGAAAATGAAAGCTTAATTTATTTTTTGAGTCATTTTGTGCCACTGCAGCCACAGTAAAAGGCATTCAATTGAATAAGGTAGAATAACAAAAACACCCAGAAGAACAGTTGATCACATAAAAAAAAAAAAGTTTTTCYGTTCTCTATATAATGGAAAAATTAAGTTGAGAGTTGTGAAGGAAAACTTCTTAAAGGAATGGATTTGTTAACATTGGAAGTTTAACTTTTAGAATGTTTTGCATCTTTAAAGAACAAATGCTTACTGCTGTGCAAGAATCAGCTACAGCATTTTTACTGTTTTCAACAAGAAAATTGTATGGTTTGTAAGTGGAAAAAGCAAGATATAGAGAGGTAAAAATATTTTGTAACCATGCCACGATAGGAGCTAAGAAGCCAATTGGAATTTTTTTTTAACCTGGCAATATTTACAGTCAAACATAATCATTTTATTTGCAGTTTATCTGTAACCTCCTACAGAAAGCAGCAATGCATGCATTCTTTTAAATGAAACTGCATGCTCTTGGTTTAGGCTTATTATGTTTTACAATGTACCTTTACACTGAGAAAGTTTTGTGTTTCTTWATAGTGAATTACAACATGTCTTCTTAGCCGAGAGAAATTTCCCACTTTCTGCTGAAAGGATCAAAATAAACTGGAAATTTCCATGTTGATAAGAAAGCCTGAAAGCAAAAAATATTATACATGAGGTAATGCAAAATGYATGTTGCTGTGACAGGCTCTTAGCCAGAGCTGTTCTGAGCTGATCCTACCTTTATTCTGCCCTGCTCTCTCCTTTCCCATCTTTTTYTTCTTTCCCATTCTTCATTGCTCCAAACCTAAAGATGGCCCGATATGAAATGCTGCCAGTCACGACTCCTAAGCTTCAAAAGGATCTCTCATCAGCAGTGACAGAGGCTCTTTTGTGCAGCTTTTGGAAGTGGCTCTGGCTGCTCCCGCGCAGGCAGGGAGCTGCGGAGCTCCTCTTCACTGCAGMCTCTCCATGCACCATCTGGATGTCAGAGGGAGTTTTGTGTATCTTTCCCCAAGGCTTCAGGCGAGGTAAGGCTGCAGTCAGTGCCATGGTCTGCAGGGACACATCGTTCTAGATGAATGAATACAAAGAAATGGGCCTCTGCATTTCAGTCCATCTCCCCAAAAGGTACTTTTGGCCATGTGTTTTGCCAGATGAGTAGTCTTAAAACTATAGGAAACATGCTAAACTTGTGCTGGGAATTCATCACCAAATGGATGCATCACCATGGGTACTGTAACAGAAAACTGTGAAAAGCAAATTAAATAGAGGTAATGCTAAAATATYTAGTTTAGTACCCTTGTCATGGGTTTCTGAGGGTCAGGAAATAGACTTTTCTTTCTGTGAAGGGATTTTATAGGAACTGTCAGCTTGATTTCACAAGGCTTTGCTATAATTTTTTGTGTCTTGCTGTGTGAAAATGTGAGTTCAAAATTCTGCTATACCGACAGGTCAGTTAATACCGCTTAGCAAGGGGCAGACAATCTGTCAAGTGCAAGAGCCAGGGAGAGGTGACCCTTGTCTTTTGAGCAAGTGATACAAATTGGGTGAGAAGGCATCATAAGAGCAGCCACAGTCAGTCAAACCTCTGATCTKTTTAATTCAGTAGTTTGTAAGCTAAGGTGGCTAACAGGGAATGCTTAGCAAGAGGATAAAGCACAGTGTAAATACTGAACTGTCTTTCTGTAATAAGCTCATGAGCTGGGAGAGAGGGGAGAGAGTCACTGAATGAGATTGTGAAAGCCCTCATGTGTCTCTCGCAGTACAGAATTCTATATTGCCTGTGATTTACTCCTATGCAGAGAGATAGCATTTATCAATGGCTAGGCCAAGGGCAAACCTTGCATTTACCTTCTCTCTGCTTTCTGGCAGCTGAAGCTCAGCCCCACTGCTCTCTGAGGCAGGTGCAGTGTCTTTCTGTGTGTCAGCAGCAGAGTGCCAGCTCTCCCTGGGGCTGTCACACACTCCTGTTCACCACTGTTTCTTCCACTCCACAGCTCCAGAAGACCTCACCTCTGGTCAGTGGCTCATGGTATCCATGCTTCTTGAGATCATGCGATTCAAGCTTTTGGTTTTGATGTCAGCATAAGGGACTGGGATTGTAGGAGTGAAGTGAACCTTCTGTAGTGACATAGATGTGATTACTGATCACTAATAAAGCTGGGCATACATTTTTGAGAAAGAAGCAACAATCAAGAAAGAAAACTCTCCTGGGGAACTCTCCTACCCTTCCTTGTGGATCTGAGGGATCTGTGAAACTGTAAAGCTGGTGACCACTTCAGCTCCTCTGCTCAAAGAGGAGGTATACAGGCAGGGAAAGTTTCTTGCACAGTTTCTTGGGTTATTATTACATTATTTTAATGTGTGTTTCATGAGTGGAAGCACTTTGGAATGTACTTTCTAATATTTTAACTAAAGGGTWACCTAAAAACAGTGTGCTGTGAGCTACCTTTTAAAAATATTTTAGATGCACTAAGAAAATACTCCTGGAACATTTGACCATTGAAAACAAAAGATCATACTGAGTCCATCATACTGAGTCCAAATCAGCAGAACCTTTTTACACCGTGGGCTGAAAGATTTTAAGGGCACACAAAGGCAYCACTGAAGGCAGAGCTGGACAGTACAGCAAGGAGAGGGTTTGCTGACAGTGCACTGTACAGTGGGTACAAGATGGTGCAGCTCTTTCCCTTCCCTAGGCAGCACTCTAGCATATTAACATCTTTTATTCAGCATTTAACAAGGCCATCRCTGTGTCATGGCTGCATTTCTGGGCAATGCCATTCTGACACTACCTCAGGGTAGAAATGCTTTAACTGTAGCACAAATGTACCTTACAATAGTGGAAAATCCTTTTGCAAGATGGAGAGTAATGCACTCCAAACRGATGAGTTCTGGTGGCCCCAACCTGATATCTGCCAGAGCAGCCAGAAAGATGAATTTACAACAGCAACAGTATTTTACAAAAATTTACATGAAAACTCCCATAATAACAGAGCTGGAGGTTACTTTGAAAACAGAGGAGATTCYTTTTTTGCCTAGCACTAATAATACTGAAATATTTTGTGTAAGACTTTTATTGAAAATACATGTTTCCTGGAGAAAAAAAAAAAATCCAGTTTTATCCCTTACTTTTTCCTCCATTGTCMTTTGGAGGAATCTCTTCTTCCTCAGGAGGCTGTATGCAAATGGTAGAGTTACTACATAAATAGAGGATACAGAAGGAATATTAATTTTCCTTCTGATATATCTCACTGGCCAAAGTATTGGAGAGCTTTCCCCCACCGCTTTCACTGTGACGGATTTGTAGGTGCATGTATGCAGAAACCAATGGATGTGTGTTACCTTTATAGAGTAAGAGGCCTTAGGACCATTTTGAAAGGTGGTTAGGGCCACAGCATGTGCTGTTCAGCAGCACTTTGGAGCCATGGAGTCTCTCTCTCCATGACTTAGCTCCTCCCAGGTATGTGCCTTGGCTGTCCTCCCACTCTGCAGCAACCTGGTGGTCATGCACCAGCCCCAGCAAGATGTCCCTGCTTATCCATGGRGTGCAACCATGGGGACAGAGGCTGTGGGGGTGCCAAGGCATGTCACATGCTGTCTGCACAGCTGAGGAGCCTGTTGGAGGATAGGGATATAGGGAAGAGGGGTACTGCAGAATGCAGTAGTCTCACATTTTCCACAGGCTGAATGTTCCTGTATAACAAAGGCTGAGGTGCATCAAACACATGGCTCCAAGGTCAGAGCCTCCYGAGAAGGTACTCTTCCCCCTACCTTCTTTTCTCTCAAAAAATATAAAAGGATTATTAACTAGCAGTGGATGTTGCTATGCAAGGGAATTTCAAATACTTMCAAGATCTCTATGACCCAGACCAGTGTGGCCCAGCCCAGAGCTGTCTGGGAAAAACCCCTATGGATGCCATTGGAAGGAGATGTGGAAGGGCCATTGGACACYAACAGGAAGCACCTTTGTATGCATTTGCAAATAGCCTGAGACAAAGAAGCCAAAACTATTTACTGCTTTTGCCTCCACATTAAGGGCACAGAGTGGGAGGCTGGAGGCATGAAATATCTGGTGCATGTGATGCCTCAGAGGAGCCAAGAGTTGTTACCATCTCTGTGGCCTAGGCAGCAGTGGGATATTCTGGGAACCAGCTATAATGGCTCCTGCAGTTGAGCTATCTAGACTTTGGAGCAGCGAGGTTTTCTTGATTCCCAGTGTTWTAATCCAAATTTGCAGGTCTTTACAACAGTGATCGGCAGATCTCTACCAAAATTAATGCAATTCCTTCTGCTTTTGGGAAAAAGAGTAGTTTGGTAATCTCCTACTGCAATCTTGCTCTTTATTATAGGAGTAATTGTCCTGACCTAACAACTCTGATACTTTTTTTATTTACCCAAGTTTTGCATACTTGAATGGCAATGCAAACTCAGGCACAGAGATATAAACTATGAAGCCTGTTATATTTTTTTTTTTTCAAACATCACATGTCATCTTGCTGTCTGCTTTTGCTCTAATTTGTGGGACTCCTTGTGTGAGAACATGGCCTTGGACATTTTTGCCTCAGGTCTCATGTGGTATATTTGAYTCCTCACTGTGTTCACAATGACAGAGCCCCTTTCAAGATTCATTCTGAACTGGTGAATTTTTTGCCTGTAATATTCCAGTTGCTTTGTAAAGGCTGACTTCAGGGACTTGCCATAGACTAGTGAGGTGAGTATTTCTCCTCAGTTCCTAGGAATRATTAACAGGGTCCCCTCATGTCTCAGCCACAAAACTGAGCCACAAAAATGATTGTATTCAAGTATGGAAGAACTTCTTTTCCAGGTTATGTGATAAAACCCACATCTCAACAGGCACAAAGAGGCCCAGGGACATGATGCAGGCAGGAGAACCCCATAACCCAGTAAGGGAAAGGGACATGGCTGGTCCCCAGACCACTCTTTGACTGCTGGAGACASTGCCTGGGGGTATGGGACATGTTACAGTGGGCAGGGGAAGAGTACTTTGGGATCATTCATGGTGCCACCAGTCACCATAGTGAAAGTGTACAGTGTTTACTAGCTAACAGATATCCAACTGGTCTTGCCAGTAAGTTGAATAACTGTCTTGGGAGCCGGATATCAGCCTTTCCCCCCCCCCCATCTTCTTTTAAAAGTCATTCTCACATGGAGTACAGCACTTAACTTGCTGCAGTATAATCTCATAACCAGCTCCTTATGAATAAAAATCTGTTGAAAACTTCATTTGACAAACAGTGTTGTAATAAAAAGCCGCCTTTGGAGTCTTTCTGACTCTTCCCTGTTTTGAAGGCACCTGCTGCTAGCAAATGAAATGTGAAACCTTTCTTTGACWCTTTTTCTGATGTCTACACTGTTTAAGTGTTTCAACTGGCTTCCTAGCAATTTCACTAGGATATTGGTTTGGTCCCAGCAATAGGTGTTGATCAGCCATCGGTTGAACTCTAAGTGTGACAGTTGATGCACACACGGYGATAAGCATTGCTATACTTCTGCATGAGACAAACAGCATTGCTAACTGGCTTGCACAAAATCTTTTTAAGAATGTACCTCCTCAGAAAGTGCCTTTTCTTGCATACAAGCTTTTCTTGGTGGAGCAGGTCCAGGATAAAGCACATAATTAAAACTTGTCAAGCTCCAATCACTTCAGGGCAAATGATCCAGATAAGTATTTTGGTTTTACAAGTGGGTAAGTGGGTAAACTTGGTATTTCCTGTGACATAATCCAAATTTATGGCAGCAGACTTATTTGTATGCCAGATCATGTACAAGGTGCAGTCAGTTTGGTGCCACAGCTTTTCTTGAAGATGATTCATATCAGACTTATAAACATAACACATTATCACATCAAACGATGTCTAATATCTATTCTTGGAAATGAACAAGAGTGATGAGATAAGGACTGTAACAGAACATCACGGTTTTCAGGAAATTAGTTCTTTTTCACTTTAAGTCAAAAGCTGTATTTCTTTAGGTCTCTAAATATGTCTCCAAAGATCTCTCAGAAAATTATTCTCATACGGTTTCACATTTAATGTGATTGTTTGAAGCAATAACGTGTGGTATTGACCCGTCATACCTGAATGGAAAAACTAAAAAGACTTAACTGCAGAAAACTTTTRTCTAAGAAAGGTACATGATAGGTGAATCCCATAACAGTCATGTGTGGGAGTTAAAATATAGACCTGAAAAGAGAACTGTACCTTGTGGAGCTAAAATCAAGCCAAGCATTACCTTGATTCAATAGAATTGACTCATTTCGAGGCAGACATGGGTTATGCAAATAATCCTGGCCAACATAATTWCTGAAACTATCATACTCTAACTCATGATAAGACAGCATTGAAGAGGGAAATTGCTKTCATTTATTTTAACTATTAGCTGATGCACTGCTATTCGAAYAGGARTACTTCCTCACGAGAGTGTCCTCARCTTGTTACATGCACAGAACCTCTCTTGGAAGACCACTGTTAGSATTTCATTTGCTGTTCAGCATGTGAAGCAGTCTTTGTCACTCTACAGTGTGCAATGTTCTCCTGGAAGAGCAAATTACTTACGCTGTCAGATTTCTGTTGTTGTTCATTAAGTGGTCCCATAGGAAGGGCCCAAATACAGGTTAAAGTTATCTGTATTTTTTCCATATTTCCTAGTACATGACTTTGCTATATTTGTAATATTTTGAGGTGATCGTGCCTATTGAACGTACCTGGGGGCACTGGGTTCCAGCAGATATCCTTCCTCAGGCTGCATCYAAGACAACTCCAACTATGTCCAAAYTAACTTTTACTGTAMAATATASAGCTGGGTACAGCTCACCTGTAATGTCAAACTATAAGCCTGAACAACTGATTCTTRTGATTGAGAGAAAATTGTTACTGARGTTGGTGCAATAGCAATTTATTGTGCAAATTATTTGCTAGAYGTGCACCACAGATATGAACGCTTTGCAAAACAAGAGGAGTCAAAAGTGGTTGAAAACTGTGTAGTGTTGCCTTGGTGGTTCATTTTCATGGAAGGGCTGAGAAATTGGTGAAGATTGCACTTTGTGGTTCTAACCTTCTGCAAATAAGAACCTGTCTTGCTAGAATGGCATCTTTATTATGTCCTGTTATATTATTCCCATCCAAATCTTATTTTTTTCCTCTGCACATCTGAGCCATGCAACTAAAGTGGCAATCAAGGAAGAAGCTGAAACTACTCTTCAGGCTTTCCACACCAATGTGTTACTCTCAGAATTTATAGTAAAAAATKAATCCCAGCCCTGCAAATTGTTACCTTTCTTTTTTCAGATATTTAAAAAATATTACTGAATCTTCTGTCTAGATAGTGGATGTCATCCATTGAAAAGCAGGAAAAACTCCAGTGTAGAATTCTTTCTCAGTCTCCAATTCCTCCTTCAGAGCTCTCACAAAGTATGCTGCCTTGTGTTTAAAGGAATAAATTGGAGTTTTGTCTCCATAAAGACTTCATTGGAGTAAAGGCTTAATCTGAGGACTTTAGTCCTAAAATTAGAAGCATCTGTTCTGATGCAGAGGTAACATGATTATTGAAGCAAACTTTGATGACCAAAATTCTCAAGAATGAAATAAAATTAAACAAATTGGTTTACTGCCTCGGGTATAGCTAAGCAATCAGATTTCAAATGATTGGTCTCAACCTTTATTCAGATTAAAAAATWGGGAGGATTTAAAGGTTAACAGCTTTAAACTAAAACATAAGTTTACACTACTGATTATTACAGATGAATTGAGTAAATACAAAAGACTTTGGTATGTGAAGTTGTGCTAAATATTATAGTATTTTTTTGAAGTTCAGGGTTATGAGTGCTTCAAGTTCCTCTATTATATAGCTCAGAAAAGGCAGGAACAATCAGGTTAGTCTCCTCAGTACTACATCTTGAACAATATGTGATGTATTTCTGTAGCAAAAGAATTTTCAGAATATGTTCTTAAACATTTTTGTACCATCACTATTTGAGACATAAATATATATTTTAATTACTAATATATTTTATTATGACATATATATTATATATGACATATATCATAATATATTTTATTATATATATATATATATATATATAAAATAAAATATATTATGATATATTTTATTATACTAGATTGGTCCTTGCTACATCAGCTCTTTGGCTGTCTCTCTAGTTAGCAAGGATGGAAAACAGTCCAAAAATATGTAAAAGGACAAATATTAAGAGCYGACACAACACACTATTACAGTAGGGCAGTGTGTTATAAGATGTAGTGGTAATGAGATTTTGAGTGCAACAGAAACCAGTCTGTACCATGAGAGATGTCTATGGTTAATATGATGAAGATAATCTCTTTTGGAAAAAAATATTAGTACTAGTGCCAGTGAAGACAGGGCAGGATTTTAGAATTGTGGCTGGAGAGTACTGTTCAGAGTGGATTCTTTCTGGGAGGTTTCAAATATATGGATAGAGGCAGTGATTCTTGCAGATGAACTTTCACTGAAACTATTTTTAATTCTCTAAAATTGTTCTGTAGTCACTTGTGAGAGGGGTGTCTCCAGACGCTTGTCAGAACATTCCAAGTGTCTTTCTCCCTGGTWTTTCCAATCAAAAATTATGAGTTTAGGTCTGGTTTTATCTGCCTTTTTAAATGTACAGGTCCTGAATGAAGTTCAGTCTATCGTCTCTGAAGTAGYGTCTCATTAAGTAGTGACCAGGGTACATGTGGTGCTCACTATGTGTTTTACATGTTAGCAGCATTTAAATATTTGTACYTTTAGTCTCTGCCCTGAAGATATTTCTCACCAAAATCAGGACTGTCTTAGTCAAGCTGGGATGGGCGGTGGCCATAGGTTAATAACTAAGTAAAATTTGATTCATTTCTTATTAGACAATATGTCAGATTAGATGAGTAAGTGCATTATCCCCCCAATTTTGTGAATTGTTTTAATAACAAAGAGCAATATTGTTGGTGGAACTGTGAGAAAGGATCTGGGAAATAGAATTGTTTCYATATAATTCAGTGCACACGACCAGTCTCAGCAAACAGAAAATGTAAATCTGCTGCATGCCGACTGCATAGCCCAGAGGTTTATCCTTGACAAAGCCCAGTTCCATTTCATATATATGCACATCTAGAGTTCATCCTGACACCAGACACCAGTCCTGATGAATCTTTGGCTCATTGCTAGTGCTAAGTCCAGTTAATGCTAGTCAGAGCTAGTCATTGCTGGTTTTCTGCATGTGGGTACTCTCCCTCTATTGTGTTATAGGGCCAAGCCATGCCTGCTCCCTGTGGGAACACACCTAGGGTGCCCAAATACTTKGGCACTTAGTGAGATGTGTTCACCATCATGGTGCTGTTCAGACTGCAAGAGTTGGATGTGCTGGGTGAGCCCCCATCCTGCCTTGCTGAGGAGGAAGCTCAACTTCTGCATTGCACAGGAATTTGCAGGCACAGAGGTGGGAGCAGGAGCTGTCAGAGAATGGGTCAAGAGGTTAATGGTCTGGATGGCCCAGAGGTCAGGGCTCAGCCTGACTAGTCTAGGCACAAGCCCATCTTAACTGCTAAACAGAGCTCCCTCCACTGTCACATTTATTTATATTTGGGCAAATTCTGCCGAGCATTCTAAACTAGCATTTTATACTTGCCTCTGGGAAGATGTTGAAAGCTTTCAGCTCCCATTAAACTCATGCTTTGCATAGGTATGGGTAAACCTTTAGTGCACTTTTCACTTCTCCAGTCTCAAGACAACAGGGAATAAATTTTCTCTGTTCTGTAAAAGCGTGGTTTCTTCTTTATGCCCTGTGTAGGATTTGGGACCTGGGTGTGATCCACAGTGGCAGGTGTGGGTGAGTGCACCAGCCTCCCTGCTCTGCACCTTGGTTTCCTTGAGGAATAAGCTCGGATAGAATGGCCAGACCCAGGCATCATGCCTGAGGCAACAGGGATTGGGACTGCAAAGGACAAGCCCACCCATGCCTGTTCACCCAACAGTCCAATTCTGGCACTTTACAGCTGACTGGCACAATAATTGCAGTTTCCAGCCCCTCCTTTGTCCCTACCTGTGACCAACATGCTTTTCCTGAGTCCTGGAGATAAYTTCACAGTTTTAACCTACTTTAATGCAGCTTTCTGCAACAGGCACTGAAATTCATATCCACTCTTCACATCTTGTATTCCCAGCAATTCCCCCACAGCTGCTGGCTTAGGGCAGCAAGTCTACAGAACTTGTGTAGTTGTGTTCTGGTATAGCCAGCATAAATTGCTGTTTCCCCGTCAGTGGACATGCTTGGACATGAAAGTATTAAATCTATGAGAGAAAAACTTTGAGAATGCTGTTTTTGTCTTTTGCATTAATCATCATTACCACCCACACTTTAAAAAATWTTCCAGAAAATTCTGTGTCAGATAACACCATATGTGATTAAGATATAAATTCCTTAGCTTTGAGTATAAATAAAGAGCAATGTATTTACAAAATATTATGATTGCCAGTTCTAATTTAATTGCCAATCATGATTTAATAACTTATTTTGTCACTGTAAAATATTAGTAAGACAATAACAAGAAAAATGTTTTCTCTTTAACTGCAATCCCTATTATTCCAGAAAGTTTTAAAGGATAGAAGAGAGAATTTTGTTATCTTAAGTGCTCTTGAGAGAATTTTTGCACATGTGAAAAACAGGGCAGAGTGTAGTGACAGATTGGATTATTTTGRTGAAAAGTCTCACAGATTGCCAACACAGTGATAAATGTTCTGTGCTACTGAACTGATTATTCGCCTTTTRCCTTTTGTTTTCTCCTCTCTTCTTTCTACTTGGACTATTACTCTGTTTAACTGRCATTTGGAATGAAACAAGAAAAGCAGATAATTTACAAAGGAGATTAAAAATTACTGTCCAATTGAAAAATTCTGTCTGATTCTAAATTCCCAAAAGAACCCATCCAAAAACTTAGATCTAAATAGTATTTGACACTTTGTCAACCAGATTTTAAAATTCACTGGTAGTTACAAAGTTCCCAGGTAAGTGAAAATATCTCTCAATTCAAAACAAAGGCAAAATATTTAACTGATTTTCCTAACCTCATAAACCCTAAGGAAGTCTGTGCTGCGCCTCTCTGAGGATTTTATTATATTGTTCCATATACTGGGTACACTCTTGCAACTCTCTCTGGGGAGATGCATCGTTCCTGTATCCCCCAGCAGGGAAGGAGGAAAGCTTACACTTCGAAGGGGAGCTCTAATTACAAATCCTACATCCTACCAAGAGCAGAGACAAAAGAGAAATTTCACGTGCTGAGTTTCTTTTTCCTTGGTTCTGCAGTAATGCTGTTTAATGATACTCCCTGCTCCCTCAGCTGGCTTTTTCCAATAGTGTATAAAATGAGAAACTAGACAAAACTGAAAGTCACATGTGACAAGAAAGAATTTAACACCCAATAGTTGCATGTTTTAGGTATTTTCGCCTCTGCTATGAGAGACACATCAATTGTGTGCAACAGATTTACATTCTGTTAATTTTGTGTCTATGGATTACATCAAGACAATATCTTTGAATCATGTAAGACATAAGGAACCTAAYTCTCCATTTGAGATCTTTTTCAGAGGTGAAGGTAGGGAGTGATATTTTTTCTGATTCTTGTAAGAGACATTTTCCTTTCTCCAGATATAGCTCTTTGCTTTTCTGCTTGTTCAGCTGATCTGAATCTTATAGATTTTTGATGAAGTATCTATTCAAATAGGAAGTGTTTTGCATAGGCTTTATTTTATAGCTTTGTATTTGTGCCCTTTAATTTTTGACTTATTGAAATTTCTTGGAGTACATAGCTGCCTGCAAGCAGATACACTATCTTGTCCAACCACATAGTGCTTTCACAAGAAATGCTTTAAAGCTGTTTATGCAATATCCTTGCATGCTATCACTTAGTTATCTTATCTTTTGATGTGTATTAATAAGAAGACGCTGAGTAAATAATTTCACCCCCTTGAAGTGCCTGACTTATTTCCATTCTGCAGCTGGAAATCACCAGAGCATAGAAAACAAGCCCTTCAATTACAGTGTAGCAGTACTTAAAATATAAATCTGTGTGAGGCAGAAATGTATACTCTTGGTGCAGTTGAGGTCCTAGGGCYCTCTCAGAGCACTAGCAGCATTGTGCTGGTTAGATACAGTGTGGTGTGCAGAGGACATGCCCACCCCCACAGGCTCACGACTTCCATTTTTTAGAGTAATGGCATTTTGAACAAAGAAAGCAAAATTCAGCGGCACACTTCTAGGGTAAATAAAGGCCTTTAGTTTAACAGGAGCAACACTACTAAACCAGGCAGTAAGTTTTAAATGTATATTCTAGTTATAAGTTGCAATAGGTGAATTTCTCTTGCATCTGCACTGCTGTTAAGATTTTTGTTTTAGAGGTTATGTTTAGAGGCATGCTTGTTACAGCTTAAGCAGTGGAAGTAAACCTATTCCAGCAGCCTGATCTGGCCTCCTTTGCTGTCCCTGATAGGACTTTCATTGTCTTCAGTGGGAGCTGGATCATGCACTTAATGCCGTGGTCATTTGCCCTGAGAGGCTCACTTAAGAGCTCTTCAGTCACCTTTCTGGAAGCTTTCAAACTGTTGAGTCTAAGACTTGGCAAGAGGTTTGACACTGAAAAAAAATCCTGGCACCAGACACCTGGTAGCATCATTAATCACTGGTGGGGAAAAAAGATCAAGGACACAGTGCCAAATCCTTGTTTGGCTCCATCCATTTTTATATAATGGATGTGCATAATGCCTTATCAAAGCACAGAACTTAGCTTTCTTTCAATATGTAGACATARAATGCTTCAAGCACTAAGAAACAAATAGCAGCATGAATTCTCTTAAGTGCCAAATGATTTTTTTGTTTTGCTTTGCTTCCTTCCATAGCAATTCTAAAACACATCACAGGCAGTTGCTGTTATGTGGGGAACAGGTCTGCTCGGGCCAGAAAAGCATGTCTGCCTCTAGGATCTCTCTTTTGTGATAATTGCCACGGTATTACAGTTTTCTTCTGCAGTGACAGGAAATGAAATTCAAATTTTGCCTTTCTGCTTAGCCCACATAGATACTTAGCCAGAGATGTAAGTACCATACTCTGCAATTATGGTAGCTGAGAGTCTATTATCCCTTCAAATCCATGGTCTGCACAGAAGGGAAATCTGAAAGGACTATTTCAGTCATTTAGGGTGTATGTTTCTCTGGCACACTCATAATCTGACCAAAGCCATTATTTGGAAGTCAGTTGCACTCAATCATTTTGCCTGCTAATGAGGAGTTACTGAATCCTTCAAGCATTAATCCCATTTAGGAAAACACAAAAGCAATCTGTACCTTGTATCAAGCAATTATGATTGCATTGAGCTTGAGGAATTCAGTTATTTGTTGGAGGTTGTTTTTCCCACAACAGGCCCTGTAAATAGAATTACCAAGCCTTTCAAATGTTAATTTGTTAGGAAAAATATAATGGCTAATAAAGACAATTAAGTTTGTATTGTAAATATTGGACTGCAGGACGAAAGCTGCCATAGCTGGTGAGGAAAGTGTGGCACAAGTCTGTGGAACTGCTAAGGCTGGAAATTGTCTTCCTAACTGGATAAAGAATATGTAGGTATTAACATCAGTCACAAAAATATTTTCATGGAAGATAAACATAATACAGGGTCAAAGAAAATGTGGCCTGATATGAGCATTTTTTTTCCTACAATGGCAGTTGAGCAGGGAATACTGAAGATCTGAGACTGCAAATTGAAAAACATGGACAGAACTTKGAGTCAGCATGCAGCTGGAAAAATACATCATGCAATGGATAAGCAGCTAGCTCACAGGTAGGGTGCCAAGAGTTACAGTAATTGTGGTTAAATCAGACTGATTGGTCACTAGTGAGGTTCCATAGGGCTCCATTTTAGGTCCAGARCCCTTCAAAATCTTCATAAAGGACTTGGATGACAGACTGGAGGGTAAGTTTGCCAATGACACTAATTTGGGAGGAGCCAGTGACTCCCTCAAAGGCAGAGAGGCCCTGCAGAGAGACCCCAACAAATTAGAGGGCTGGGCAATTACCAACCATACGAAGTTAAACAACAAGGATTGCTGGATTCTGGACCTAGCATGGGGCAACCCTGGACGTATGGACAGACTGGGGAATGAGAGGCAGGAGAGCAGTGCCAGGGRAAGGTTCCTGTGGGTCCTGGTGAGTTGAACATGAGCCAGCAGTGCCCTGGCAGCAAGGAGGGACAAGGGTGTCCTGGGGCCATCAGGCAAGGGAGGGGATTGTCCCATTGCTCTGCACTGGGGTGGCCTCACCTCAAGTRAYGTCTCCAGGTTTGTTTGGGTGCCACAATATAAGCAAGATATAAAATTATTTGAGAGGAAGGCCAAGGAAGGCCAAGAGGAAGGMAAGATGGTGAAGGGCCTTGAGGGGTAGCCATCTGAGGAGCAGCTGAGGTCACTTGGTCTGCTTAGCCTGGAGAAGAGGAGACTGAGGGAAGACCTTATTACAGTCTACAGCTTCCTCCTGAGGGGAAGAGGAGAGGCAGACACCGATCTCTTCTTCTGGTGACCAGGGACAGGACCCAAGGGAACGGCCTGAAGTTGTGTCAGGGGAGGTTTAGGTTGGATATGGGAAAAGTTCTTCACCCAGGGGGTGTTTGGGCACTGGAACAGGCTCCCCAGGGAAATGGTCGCAACACCAGCCTGATGGAACTCAAGACGTGTTTGCGTAATGCTCTCAGGCACATGGTGTGACTCTTGGAGTTTCCTGTACAGGGCCAGGAATTGAACTTCAATGATCCCTGYAGGTCCCTTCCAACTCAGCATATTCTATAATTTAATGATTTGGTGATCAGTTTTATGGCACTGCTGAAAAAAAAACAAACCCATAACTCAGTTATAATACCATTATATAAATAAAAGGTTGGAGCTTGTAACCCTTTATGCTGTGCTCTTTGTGACTCAGCAAGAACCCAGTTATGCTTATTTGCATCCAAAATTGAAAAAAAAGGTGCACAATTTTTAGGTCTGAGTTCAGGGATGTTAAAGTATGTTTTAGGAGGAAAAAACTGACAGATCTTTTTCCTCCTTTAAAAAAAAAAAAAGACATGATTGTAGACTGTAATTTATTCCCTTTTAATATTTTTCATTCAGAAGAAAAATATTGTTTATAAAGTTGAAAAACAGAGGTAAAATGTAATACAGTGTGCATAAATCATGGAGTCTTTGATGTCTGTAAGTTTATGCTCATATTGGTAACTTCTCTGGTCCCAACTATGTTGCTATAGAAGTTGTTTACAGAGTKCAAAACAGGACAGATTTCCAGTGTTCGCTGCTTCCGCTTCATCCAGAATGACTGTGAGAAAAGTGCACAGCTGTTTCAGCACTTCCCCTTTCAGTCTGGCTTGGAACAGGAGCTCAGGGAAGTGGGCAGAGGAGAAGTCAGCAAGRGAAGGGCTCTGTTACAGCTGGAGAGAGGCGCTTGAGAGGAAAATGGTGCAATCTGTGGTAACAGTATCAGCTCAATGCCTGTCCTTCAGACAGCCAAGTCCAGCTCAAGTGAACCTCATTCCCTTCTGGCTGTCCTTACTTCCTGCTGCCTTGCTCCCTAAGTGAGACCATTATAGGACAGACAGATCAGGAAAGAGTGACTGGAAACTCTAAAAGTGTGGAGCCTGCCCTGTAATCTCATGTGTCTTCACCATTGGTTCATGTTAGCAGAAGAAACACCAGGCTCACTAGATTCCTCAAGCAAAAACCGCAAGCATGTGTTTTGAAAATTCAGCCAAATGTTTAAGGTGCTTTACAAATTAACCAGATATAAATCACTTGTCCTTTTTTTGTTTGGTCTCCACAGAGATCTGAGATATTTTTGAAGTTCTCTAGCMTTTTCCAAGGCCAGATTTATGTCTAGACAAAGCAGAGCAGAAATACTGCCAATGTAGCATGTACTTATTTCCAATGTGAATGACAAAAATCAGCTTCCTCCAGGTTGTGACAGACTTCAAACTGCTCTTGACCACGAGCACAGGAAGAGGTGAAAAGGGCTACATATGTRTCATGAAGCCACTTTAATGACAAATAAAAATTTGAGAAAAAACTGTTGCTGGATCCAGATGTCCTTAGCAGGAAGATATGTGAGATATRTGAGATGTGTGTCAGAGATGCGTGTCTGAGATGGGACTCCCCTCTTACCAAGAGACTGCTGACTCCACATTAGAGCTCTTTATCTCCAATTACTGCTCCAGGTAGCTCACATGCACAACTCTCACTCCCTGCTTTTTTTTTTTTTTCTAATTTGCTGCTCTCACAGATGCTTGCTTACACAGCACACTCTGACTTCCAAGGATGTGAGCAAGGGTCCACTTTATTCAAACCCCCACCTGCAGAAGGGTACCAGCTCTAAATGTTACTGAGACCCCACGCTGGGGCTCACACTGCTGATCCCAGCAGTGCAGCAGGARCAGACCTTTCTCAGGGTTGTGTTTTCACAGCTGTGCTTACCTGTATGGCTTCATGCTCATCYCTGTGGGAAAGACACCTGAGCTTAATGAATGTAAAAGTCCAATATGAAGAAGGAAATTACTTGGGTCTTTCCATTTTTCCAAGAGCAGAACCAGCCTCAAAGGAATCACTCAGATTGAGTATGGATAGCACACTTTAATTCTGTAAAACTTGAATTAACWACAATGAAGCATCCACCAATAATAATAATTTTTAATCTCCATCCCTGTCTATATTCTAAGGCAGATCCCTGTGTTGCTTGTGTCCACATCTTACTCATTTTACTGTGTTCCTGGTGTTGCTTCCACTTGTTCACAGAATATTTTGATTAAAGATCATATGTAAATGTTCTGGGATGGGAATATGAAATGCATGTGTGTGTGTGTGTGTGTGTGTGTAAGTCTGCATCTCTTATTTTTTCTGACCTCCAGAGATGATATTATACTGGGCTGGCAGTTCATATCCGTTCTGCCACTAAAATAATGCAAGGAAAAAATCTGAAAATATTGAACYTTCATAACTGTTAAAAAAGCATACTTTTGTTTGCCAGTTTTTTATAAACATGCATGTAAAACCCTTTATGTAGATAATCACAGTAACTAAATATCCACATTTTAAATTAAAATTTAATAGTTTTCAGGGATGGCAGATCAACCTTAATTTGAAAATCAAGTAAGACTGTAAGGAACTTCAGAAAGAACAGAAAACAATTCGGAAAGAACAATAAAAACACAAATGTCAAGAAGATGTATGCTATAAAAACAAGATGGACAGCACAGTTAAGAGATTATAACAGAGAAAGGTTACATCAAAACAAACTGTTTGAGGCAGTGATTGGATGGTCTGAATTTTATGAAACTAGAGAAAATAAAATGAGAGATAAGGTCTTTCAAATTCTGCATGACCTCAGATGTRAGTGCAGAAGTATTTCTGTTGTGGCACTGGAAACACAGGAGATGTGGTCTCAAATGATGGAATTGATAATTAAATTTGTGCCAGRAAGCTATACCTTTTAATGACTTTACAGTTCCTCTCACATAATTAAAAAATAAAAATTTAAGAAATCATGCTTATTATGGAAGTGATTGAGCATGACCGGTAACAGAGCCAGGCTGTGGTACTCACCCTGTCAAGAGGCAGGTTGTAAGCTGAAGAGTTACCTGAGAAGAAATAACACTGGGAGCCATCTTTGTGCCCATGTGAGGGTGAGAGGCAGCAGCTGTCAGCAYGCCCTGAGTGGAGAGCAGGGATGTTCCCTCCCCAGCTCAGTGATTATCAAGACCTGCTCAGCCAGTGCTGTAGGAGGGTCTGCGGGCACGGTCTGCAGTGAGAAACCATGCAGAAAAGAATGAGCTGTGAACCTTTTCTTTGTGCCTGYCTCCCTCTCACTCTGGGCTGGAGGGAGAAGGACTTTTCCAGTTGGGATCCATAGCTGGAGCTTCTCTGTCAAACCTTAGGGCCCTATGTTGTGGCTTTTGAGGGGGTTATCTGGCCTTGCCTTTTTCTTCCTGTGTGTTGGACGATGGAGTGAGTACAGGCAAAATGATTCTGCAGTACAGTAATGCTTAGGGTTCCTGAWGAAATGGAAATCCTGGGATTCAGTAATTTTTCAGCTGAGGAATTTCAACACTTACACATCCCAGAAAAGCCTTACTTTAGAAGAATGCTGTTCTCTGTTCCCACTGCTGAAACTGGGCTTTAAGCTAAAAGGACAGAGTCACAGTAGTCTTTCTCCAGCTAGAAGKGTTTTTTAGAAGGTGGTGGCTTTCCTGACATTTTTTGAGCATCTACATCAGCTTCATGGGCAGTGCAACTGCTGACCCAGAGTAATCCCTTGCCACAGCTGTTTGTGTGTTCAGAGGAACATTTGGATCTCAGAGCAGGATGYCAGGGCAGACTCAGGAGACTGATTCTCTTAAACCAAGGTGCTCTGGAGGATGAACGACAGCAAATCTTTTAGGCAGATGGGAAAACTTAAATTGAAAAAAAGAAACCAAAAAAAAACCTCAACAGCAAATGCTTAACTAAAACACATCAAAATGATGGGAATTGTTTCAACACAGGAATGTTTTCCTAGATCAGGGCCTCCAAGAATTTACAGTCAAGTTCYTAAAACTTCAGGCAAACTTTCCCCTAAGAGTCAGTAATCAGCAATCACTACACACAATCTATTTTTCTAATAAATTCTTTATTAGCATTCATATGAAAAAAAGCAAATTGTTGGACTGTGCACAATGTTATTTTTAAGAGGGTGAAATGGGRAAACAATGTTGTATGATACAAAGGGTAATGCAAATGGATTCTGAGGCAATTGCTGGAATTTCTGGCTTATGAAGAATTTACAAACACTGAGTTACAAATAACTACTAGAATGGATACTGAAAATCACTATTTTTTTACTGGTGATTCTAACAAAGAGAGGAACTACTGTAGAGGACTTATTTCTAGTCTGATATAGTCTCAGTAAATCAGAATATGATGACAGCCCCTAAAGGGGAAGTGGTCATTTCTTACAAATTGCCAGATCTTTAGGTTCCTTTTTACAGTCAGCTCCTTCTAGCAATCTTACAATCACAGAGTAGAAGTGTGATCTCCTTTTTTCTTTTTTCCTTTTTTTCTTCTCCTCTCCATAATGAATAGACCACAAATGCTTAATGTTCTTGTTTTACTTTCATTGCTGATGCTGGAGAAAAAAAATAAGCACATATATTCAACTTTTTCTAAGGCACATAGAGCAGCACTGAGAATATTTGTGGAACAGTCATTATTTGGCTCCAAGTGCCAAAAGAATATTTATTCAGCCTTTGTACATMATATAATCTAAATAGGGGCCAGTGACATTTCAAAAGGTAAGACTGCTTCCTCTCCCAAATTTCTGCTTTTAATTAACTGAAACTCAATGTGAAAGTTTCTTTCATTTCCTTTACCCCCATTTTCYTGTCAGTCTGGGAACCTTAAATGCTGTACCAGCTTTGAAGAAGCTGTTTGTCATCAGGCTTTGTGGAGTGCTGCCATTGTGTCTAGTAGCATTGGCATATTTATCACACTTGGCAAATTGCTTCTGTCATCACTGAATGCTGTTCACCTTCATTTTAATTTGTTCTTTCCACTTAGCTCTAAATAAACAAACCAGCAATTTTATGATGTCTGCTTTTCTTGTTAAGACACAAATGTCCCAACTTGCACATCAGTAGAAATGCCTGGGACACCCTTTCTAAACACACCTCTGTTTATCACAGGGGTTACCACATTTCCAAGAAGGAATTTTTCCAAAATTTCTGTCAGAAAGTTTTGTCTAGTTGGCTTTRCTGATCCAAAACATTTACTGAAACAGAAAGGCAGAAGGTCCCTTTAATTTMATGTCATTTATGTCTGGGTTTGCTTGTGGTTTTCAGTATAATCACTAATTGAGAAGGTAGGATTTACAGTCCCAAGAGTAATGGAAATAACATGTACTACACGTGGGCTAAATGGTTACCACTCTCAGCTGTGCTGCCTGAGTTCCCCTACTGCCTTTCCATCAATTTTTCATCAGGTGGTGCTTATAGGTAAGACACCAGCTCCTTTCACACCATGCAGGACAGGAGCCACCTTACACTGCTTAGTGAAGATACAGCTGCTAAACATTTGTTTGGAATTTATTTCTTTTGGGACAGACAAAGAAAAAGATCTTCCACAATTCACAGAGGAAAAAACAATGGGGTGCAGGTACTCAGGTGTTTCTGTATAACAGATTTATCCAGGRGCTCAGTTGGATGCTGCTCCCAGGGGAATAGGCTGTCTCTCAGAACATCCTGGCATGGCACAATTGTTTCACCACAGATCTGGTCTTGGTTTTGGCTTCTGATTCTTACTGTCCACCCTCTAACTCTGAACGCTACTTTCAAGTGCTGATTGTTTGTCAAAAGAATAATTCTGTAGTAACGGACAGTCACACAGCCTACAAAAAAAAAAAAAAAGAAAAAGACACTGGAAGCAAATATATTAGGAAAATCTGGCAGAAAACCCATAAATTTTAACAGTAATTTTAAGAATGTGAACTAGATCTTCTCTGAAGCTCATGAAAATTTGATTGATCTCTTTTCTTCCTTACCTATGCTGTCACTATATATCCTTGTCTGCCTCTATATATTTTCTAGTGTTGATCAGAAACAGAAATAAAATACTGAACACTGAAATAAGTATTACGCTGAAGAGTTCTCCCTGTTTTATTGCAAAAGAAAAAGAAAAAGGAAGTACAAGAAATTAAATTTGAAAGACAACTGTTGCAAAATTTCCAACACAATTTTGCAGACCCAGGAGATTAAAATACAGAACTTACTGATGAAGAGCAAATCTTTGGGTGCTTGTGAAAATATCCAATCCTAGACAGCRTATATTACAGTTACAAGTTTTGTAAGTTCAGCTTAATTTTTGTAACTAATTATTAGGAGGGAATACAGTGGAGTGTTTCCTAAGGTAAGATGTGAGGAAAACAGGATAGAAGGRAAATCTTAGCCCAGCTAAAAGAGGAAAAGGAAGGATAATTAAGGCTAAGATTAAAGAGATTAGCTCAGTTGGTTAGAGCATGGTGCCAATAATGCCAAGGTCATGGATTTGATCCCTGTGCAGTCCATTCACTTAAGAGCTGGACCTGATGCTCCTTTTCAGAGCCATCAAACCCAGAATATTCTGTGATTCCATGAAAATGAAGATCCAGCCTGGAAGGAAAAAAGGCGCATATAAAAGATACAGTGTTCGTGTGAATGTGTGGGATTGGCTAGTGTGGRTAGTGAGTACCAAACCATGGCTGTGTGCAGTCAGTGGTGTTACTGTTGAGCTGATCAAACAATGCTTTCTGGCCTCCACCCTCACCAGATAATTTATTTTCTGCCAGTGCATATYATGCCAATTTAAATGAATTGTGAGTATTGTAGATACAAACCTCAGCAGGATAGTGTCAGCCCTGAGGGATGGAAAAAACCACAGCTGATGGTAGGGATCTCGTTTGGAGGAAAGCCAGACTGGTCGTAGCTTTGCTGTGTTGCATGCTTCCAGGCATTAAATGAGGGTTGGACTCTGAAACTCATGGAGTTAAATAGTGTTTTGTAACTTCTGGAGAGAATTTAAAGGCAAAGTTATCAGTATGCAGCACCTGGATGCTGGGTGAATGAACACTTTTGGTGATCACGGTGAGAAGAGCTTTATCAGTGGAGARCTTGAGCTGCTGAATATTTGTTTATGCAGTCAGTATTAGACAGTAGATGAAAAAGAGCTTGTTKGGTTTGTCTACTTTATTTAGGCTTCTTTGCCACCATTAAGAAATCCCTAGAGCCTGGCTTGAAGCATATTGTTAATGGCACACATATAGAGATGAGTACACTTGGCCTTTGTGATCTATTTCCTTTACTAAGTCCTCTAATCAACCAGCTGTGTAGGCAAGAAGGAAAGAGATCACATTTCATTAGCACTGACTTTGACAGATCTGGCTCTGGAGCTAGAGGTAAACCAGTGTATGTCCCCAGTCAAAAAGAGCTGGGAATGAGGTACATTGTTTCTGTCTTTCACCTCATCTGAGACATAAAATAATGAAGAACAGATTTAGCCAAAATCACCTCCTTATCCCGTTCTTACTTGAATACAGTTGTGGATCTGTGCCTTTCAGTACTCCATTAAAGGTGTGTTTTTGATGATAGCCAGCATTGCTTGGCAAATAAGAAGCAGTATATTGTTACTGGCTCTGCACATAGGCTGTTATACTTTCCATTCACGAGGAGCAGCACAGATGTTTTCAGCTTCGTCCCTGGACTTMCCTTAATGCTATGGGAGAAATAAAATATTTGATTGCTAGCAAGTGTTTATTCCAAGGTTTGAACACCTTACAGATTCGGTGATGAATTTCTTATATAAAAAAGTGAAATGCATAGAGTCAGAATCTAGCTGTGTAATTATTTTTCATGAAAAACTGGGCAATTTGTTCCTGTAATTTAAAAATCAGGATATGAGAGAGTATTTTTACAAAAGAGAAAGCAATTTTTTTCTTGGTTCTTTAGCTTGATGAATTAAACAAATAGCTATTACATATTCKATCTTCAAGTTAATAAGTAATTTAGCCTTTTTGTGCATCTCCTGCAAAATATGATTTTCATTTGTATAATTTTACTGATTCAGAAGTCAAGAGATAAGTGATATTAMTTTTACTGATTGTAAAATATTATTCAAGCAGTATTAATACTTGCTGAATTACTCCCATCYCAGTTTCATAAACAAACCTACTTCCACCTAGAGTAGAGTGGTGGGGGGCAGTATGAGAGTGTGTACACAGAGATAGAATATTTTTCTGTCACTCTGCTAAGTAAGAAAGAAAAGGAGGTTTAGAATGTGTTCTGTGATATTCAATGATCAGCATTTTTAGTATTTTTCTCATATTTTGGGTGAAATATTGGGAATTATTTTTTATGATGCTCTAGTACTCTTACAAGATTAGAGGTGCTAGCTCTGGAGTCCTGGGCAGATGCCAGTTGGCACAGCAGGTACTGACACTGCTGTTAAATGGGTGTATTATTTCTTCTTATACTCTCCTCTGCACTTCTATTCTGTGAAATGATGTTCCAGAGGTTTCACTGCTAAGTGATATTATCCCTCTGACATGCAATTTATAAATCAATTTGTAAAAGTGGTGAGTGCCTTGATCTGTGGATTAGAGATGATCTATAAATAACCACCACCTTTTTTCTCTTTCTTTTCTTTTTTTTTTTTTATTTCACAGACAGAATTGTCGCAGTACTAAATGAATTACTGTTATAGCTTATTATTTTGGAGTGCCATGTCTGAGCATGTAAATCCTCTGGGTCTGCTGGATGAGCTTTCTCTACGGACAGTGAAAGGATGTGTGGCACAGCAGTTCCAGCAGCTTTAGCAGTGGCAAAGCACTGGGGGCGAGTTACAGAGCCCTTGATCATGGGACTGGTCAGCATTTATTGAGGCAAATACCAACTCTTCCACTGCCTTTGCAGAGGTTATACTTGGTAGTGCTTCCCAATGTCTTTTTATGTCTGGCTATGATTTTACCAGGAAAATTATTGTGAAGCTGAAAAAGAATTATTTGAAGATATCGGTTCCTTTTGGGTATCTAGTGAAATCTCTTCTATGGGCAGGTCATGTTTAACTCTCTATAAACTGGACATAATTTATTTAGAAAGTAATAAAGAAAAAAAAAGGTTTCTAATTGGCCTGTGGCAGAAAAATATGTTATTTTTATGTGTATATTCTTAACATACAGGCATATAAAATARCAAGCTTTTCCTTTTGCCTCTTTAATTTGCAGTAGCCCAATGATTCTCCTGCATAACATAAAGGGCTAAATCTRGGACTCAAAATGTTACACAAAAAAACCCAAATACAAAACCCAAAAGGTTTTCATTTGAGTATGTGAGTCTAATAAAATGCAGTAGTTACACATGCCATGAGATGATATTCTTTCTTTTTAGTAATTTTCTCCTTATTTGGTATTTTTACTCTTCAGCAATTACAGCTAAAATATGCCTTTTGGTATAATGTGAAGAAATTATTTTTATTGGTCAAGAGTGGTATTTTTTCCTTTTTTATTTGCAGTGTGCTGAATGGCAGGTTCTGTGGTTATATTGACCCAAATTTCAATGCTTATCAACTTTTTATTACCTCATTTTAAGCATCCATATTGGTRTGGAGCTGGCTGTACCACCTGTTCTTAAACCTGTCATCCACTTGGACTCTCAAAATCACAAACTCTTTTTTAAAACRTAGTCCATAATTGTATTTTTAGAGTATTTGTACTGACTGTGTGCCTTTTGAACCTTAAGGGCCACTCCATTAGATTATACATTTTTAGTGAGATAAACATTGCTGGTGAGGTGCATAAATAAAATATGGGGAATGATCAGATGGGGGTCTAATCTCTCAGGTTGTGCAGATTTATTATATGAAAGGATCTCTGTCTCCAAGAGATTAATGTTGACATTCCAGGGAAATATGTGTGTTAAGAAGGAATTGAGTGAAGTCTTTTAGTCTTTCAGAGGAAAGCACTGACAGAAAATCTAAAAGAAAACATGGTATAAGAGAAGTTTAGAGACAAAAGGGAAAGAAAGTTTTGGAAAGATACTGAGAAGAGTATGCTTAAGCATATTGCTGGGTACAGGAATTAGAACATGTAAAAATATGAGGCATGGATAGGGTTTCATTGCTCTGAATAGGGAACAGAAAATTGAATAGTGGTACCACGAGTGGGAACAAATCTCTATTGCTCCAAGATCTGAGTCAGAAATACTGTGTGCAATCACAGATACAGATTGTTAAATATGACAAAAAACRTTCAATGGACAACACTGCTGGATTTCCTTCTTGTAAAATTATCTTTATACAAATACATATATGTGCATATAGATATATATGTATATATATATAAACACACATTAATAAATGTAAACATATTTGGAAGTCTGACTAACCTGAAAAAATACCTCACCATCAGATCCTCAGTATCTGCTTTCTTTTAGTTTTCCTGAGACATGACACATTTTACTACAGTATGAATTATACTGGCTGTGAGCAATTACCTATAAAACTGCATTTAACTACTATTTCTGTCTAATATTTGGCATTTTTTGCCTTGCAGTACTTCCTTTACAATTTTTTGATAAAAAGGTAAAAAAGTTAGCAGACCCCCTATATTGCTGCCGTGCCCTTCAGCAGCAACAGCTTTCCTAGAAAGGTGTTCACTAGTTTATGAACACTAAATAACAGCCTATTGTATCTGCATAACCATTTTTCTTTTAAAAAAACACCTATTTTCAACACATGGTTTCCAGCATGGTCATTTTCAAATTCAGCATCTTGGAAGGGAAATTTTTCACAGGGAACATGACAATAAGATTTTTCTCTTGTAATTAAAGTCTCTGTAGCTCTATTAATCATAATGAAATTACTCATTAAATAAGTGATGACCAATTTTTATTTTATACAATCTTAATGCAATCATCAGTTTTATGCTTTTTTCTCACATTCGTAATTGCTACTTGCTGCTGAGCAGAGTCCTACACATTTTATCCATTTTATGCTTTAGAGCAAAGTGCAGAGCTCCCTATGAAAAATGGCCCAACCCAACTAGTATCCCCCAATAGATGGGGGATAAAAACCTTGTCATCCTCTTTTTTTTGTGGGTTGTTGCTTTTTTTCTCTTAACATTCTTCAAGACTGCAGTCTGTCAAGTTATTCAAGCTAAATGTAGGAATCCAGTCTTGATAAAGCTCCTGCTCTAATGTGTTGTGAGGTGAGCTATTAAAGCAGTTCTCACAGATCTTGCTTCTGGCCTTGAACCTGAGGCTCCCAGTTCAGTAGACCATAGTTATATTCCTGGAGCAAGAAGCTGGAAGCAGCCATCAAGAGTATGAAGTAATTGCTTATTATTTTAATCGTCAGTAAAAAACAGCATAAAGATGAATTTTGAAGTGGAACATCCATAATATCTCAGTTTGTGCTACCGAAATGTTTTYGAGAACTCAAAAAAAGAAAGCTGTTAGTACTCTGAACAAAGAAAAATATTCCCCCAAACATTCAGAAGTTATGGAATCTGTGTTTATGTTAAATTATGTAACAAAATAGAGACAATTCTGGGAAAGGGAGCTTTAGCAATCTTTCAGGCCTCCCATACCACGTGGTACAGCCCTAAGGCAACTCCAGGCAGAAAATAAATGAGAGCCCTTGTCAGAAAGAGTTTATAATCTGTGGGCCTTCCCCAGAGCTTAGCAAACACAATCAGAACATCACTGGGAGCCCAAAAGGGTTGTTGAGAAAGAATCAGTTGGAAATTTTCTGAAATAGAACTGAATGAATGATAATTTTTTACTCCATTTAGTTCACCAGCAGTTAAAAGGAGAAAGCAAAGCAGTTTCGTRCATGTTTCTGCTACTCTCTGGCTGCATGGGCAGAAGAAATTGTGAGCTATTTTTACAGTTGGTAAAATCCGTCCTGTGAAGGATTATCCAAAATAGAAGTCCTCAATTTTCTCAAGGAAACTAGGTTAAAAATAGCTCCTGGTCAAATTAGAAAAACAGAGGGACACTTAAAAAATATTTTGAACATTAAAAAAGTACATTCAACTATTGAAATGGAATATTTTGACTTTTGGGGAAAATTTTGTTGCCCATTTCCCTCATGTCTACATGTGCAAGTCACATAATTTATCAAACTGGCACAATCACAAAGCTTTTTTTCCACTTCCACAAAGCATCTCCGTTTCTGATGTTTGCAGTG
Source organism: Cardinalis cardinalis (assembly GCA_014549065.1). NCBI lineage: Eukaryota > Metazoa > Chordata > Aves > Passeriformes > Cardinalidae > Cardinalis > Cardinalis cardinalis. The sequence continues at coordinate 11,671,388 of JACDOX010000009.1, forward strand.
GAGAAATTTGACTTGTAAGAGTGAATTAACTGCTTTCTTGAAAAACTGAATGTTTTTCAAATTACACATCTAAAACATATTTCCTTTTATTTCTTCCTTCTTTGTTTTTGGAATTGTTTTCTCACCATTTGGGTGTCTACCTCCTTCCTCCTATCTAGTTTTTGGTCTCAGAGAAAAAGTTTGTGACTCACACCCTGTTCCTTTTTCTGTGGCCAGCTTTTGCCTCATCTGATATATTTGCTGCCTTTACTATTTCCTGTGTTCTTGTTGTTTTGGTCTCAGCCCTTGCACATTTGTCATTTTAGCTGTCTTTGACCTACAATCACCATTCCTGCTTGCTCCCTGATGAAGACTTGCAGCTCTCAGCTTTCCTGCTTTTCTTGTGCCCTTTCTCCTCAGCATCTCTGCTSCTCCAGTCCTCAACATTTCAGCTGGGGGACCTGACAGACAATTGAAACAAGGTGACCCTTGTCCCTCAGGATCTGTCCTGCATCCTGACTTTTGGGCTTCGTTAAGAGAAATTACCCATCACTGTAAGTGCTGCCAGTGTCAGAACCAAGGTGTCTCTCCAATAYTTATCAGGGCATTATTTGTGAGAGGTGTGGGGCAGAGATGAAGAACAGCTGTCAATTAAAGTTTGTACTGATCTGACATCCTGACACATGCTGCTTGAGTTTAAGCCTTAAGTTCTTGGCATCACTGTCTAACATGACTCCAGAGTCCCTTCTGTGATTTGCCTGCTGAATTCTGCTGAATTTTGGACAAGTCCATGTGCCCCATGTGTTCAAAAATAAGTGAATATATYTTCTTTTCAGCATTTGTCATAGAAAATCCCACTGAACGTTCTGTATAATCAGTATTAACAGTATTCTCTGGTGTATTTACTTATATAAATATTATATCAAGGCTCATGAGAGCAGATGACCTTAAACTTAAGTGCTGCTGTTGCTGTACTGCAAGRGGATTAAAGCACTTTAATCTCAGGCTATTGTCTATCCTTTGTGATCTAACGAGTGTGTGTTATTACTGATTCTAATATGGCTGGAATGGTGAGTTTATGAGATCATTTTAGGTACYTAATGATTGCACATCATAAATCTCGTGTTTTCTTTTTGACTTAATTAAATATTGATGTTTTATGGCAACCTGGTAAGTATAAGCATTTCAACCTTGTCAAATTTTGAGTGGTTAAGGGGAAAAATAAGCTGTCATGACTATAACCAAATAGTGYATAAGGTGCAAGTCTTCAGCAAAGATGCCAGTTGCACATTCAATCCAGTTTCTGACTAGGTGATGATTGGACAGAGGATCTCTAATTAAGTCTCTTCATTCACAAAATACAGGTGGTGTGTTCTCAAGAAAAATAAAAATGAAAGACAATTTCTTCACATATTCACCTGTGAAGGGATGTTTGACTTTTGCCAAGTCAGCCTCTCTGTTCTTGGCAGAGGTATAAAAAAATCTATGTCTGCCTTCTCAGCTCTTTGCTGAGGTTTCAATTCTGAAATTTGATCCCAAAAACTGGACACCAAATTTAGGAGGGAAGAGTAAAACAGTGCAGATGATGGGCTGTACATGGCTGGGTGGCTACCAATAGGAACACCCAGAAAAACAACAATAAAAAGTCACTGCAAGAGAGGGATTGAAATTTGAGTACCTTCTCCCTTCTCTAGTCTCCCTTTGTGCAGCTAAATATCATTTGTCACCCCACCAACCATGTATCTGTTACCATGTGAGGAACCTGATGTTGTACCTTGAAGGTAAGTGAGACTGTCTGGAATCCATTTCAAAGGGAATATGTTTGGATATTTTGATTCCATTACATGGAGATGTCACAGAGGCAGAAATGCTTACAGATGTGCTCATTGTAGGTAGATTTGCATTATGTGCCAGTGCTGAAACTCTGGCCCTGAGTCTGGATTTTCACCCCATGTAATTGATAACCTTCCCTTGGAGCTCTAAAAGGCCAACTGTATTTGTCTGAAACAGTATTTCAGGTSTTTCCTACCTAACTATTGACCAAAGTGACCTATAGCAATGTATATGACTTCTAGAGAAGATATGTTATGGAGGCTACATTTTTTTTGTCCTTTTCTTTATACAACACTCACAGTATTTTCTTTCCAATGGACATATAAAACTGTCAGAGTATTTTACCATTTTGCCTCTAGCTTTAGCCAATATTAAATGAAATATATCTTGGCCAGCACAGAGCCAACAGGAAAAAGGTCAGTTTGCACATTAAAAAAAAAATGGAAACTGGTCTTTGTAGGATGAACACATCAAGCACATTTCACAACAAAAATCTGCTATCACTGGAAAATGTAAGTTTAACAGATGTGTTTATTTAGGTGATTTTCAAGCTAGTCTGTGGACATACATTGCAAGTCCAAGAAGAATAGTACAGATAGTATTTTACTTTTGTTTAGCTTACCTTGACATTTCTTATATATAATTACTGGTGAATCAAATGCACACATAAACAATTTGAATCAAAATAAAATCCTTGATTATGCTTTTTTCCCCTGCTCATTCTGAATACTGAAATACTTTAGGTAATGCTTAAGCCCTTTAAGCAACAGGCTACATCTATGGCATACAGAAACCCTTGAGCACTCCTAAACCAGTCATGCACCAGAACACAGGCACTACTTTATGTGATTCAGACGTAGGAGCCAGGTTGTTTTTCTTCACCTTCCACTGGGCAATATTAGATTATTGGTCCTGGTATTCTAGTTTTGTATAGGTACCAAAATTGCTGCTATGTGTAGCATATTTATGCTACCTTGGGGGAAAAAACAACAAGCCATTCTTCTTAGACATGCTGTAAATGCCTTCAGACCAGACTGAAGTATTTCTATTTTTCTATTTGTATTTAAATATATTAGTAGTTATCAACATGCCATATTTGAAAATACATTTATTTATACATATTTATGTTTTATGTTTTTAAAATATCAATATAGGTGGATAAATTAGTGGTAAAAGACTGGTGTGCTAGCAAAACTAAAATTTTATTAAGGAGGGCACTTTTACATAAGCCCTATTATCTTGAAATCAGCAAAATATTGACCATGACTTTGAGGGGCATTGGGTCTGTGCCCATTTCTTGTTCTTCTTATGACATGGTCTGGCTCAATGCTGGCATACAGCCTAGCAGTCCAACAAACACTGCAAATATTCTTCTTGCATACAGGATTACTATATTTCTTCAATGTTCTTGCCTTTCTGATGTTAAATTTGCACAAACTACATTTTATTAAAAACTATGGGGATTTTTTTTCTTATTTTGCCTGATCCCTATAGTAGGGATCAGGACTCTCGAAAGGCTATTTCATCACATTGTTCTCTTCTGTCCAGACCACTGGCTTAATTGCTAGGGCCTTTTGTAAAYCTCTGTCCACCCATCCCATTCCCTCAGAAACTAGAGTTGTGCCAAGGCAAAAAGCCATGAGAAGAAATACTACCCCGCTGGTATGTCTGTAAAATAGGAAGCCTCCATCTTRGTATAAGCCACTGTAGTAATTATCTGTGTCTAATATTTCACTTGTGTATATTCTCTGGATAAGGCATTTTTGCTAATTGGCATTTCTTGGCTCTTGTGGTTRGAATTATAAGCCATGGACTTTTAGTTAACAAGATGCGTGAAGAGATTCTGAGGAGCCTTCATTAAGAATTTCACAATATTGTTAGAAACTGTAGCCAGGGAAGCAACTAATTTAATTTTCCTTGATCAAATATGCTAAGACAGGGGATTATTCTTAAATGTAATAGTTCCCCAGGGAAATGAGGAGARGAGRAAAAGACATAGATGGGGTTACCTCYCCAGAAACCAGTTTAWTGGTGTGCATTYCTACTCTCTGTTTTTCACTCTCCAAGTCTCCAGCTGAATTGTATGTAGTCTSTTTTCATCATTGGTTGTCGTCAGAGGCACAGAGCAAGTCAACCACAGAGGAAGTGGAATAGGAACCAAASAGGGCAAAAATGAGTGTAAATACATATTAATTCCTCCAGGGTACCTGGAAGCAAAGTAGTGCACGTCCATCACACTCCACCCTCATTATATCAGCATCCTTGAAGCTGGGCGGTTTTTCAAATTAGACGGTATAGTAAATAAGGATAATTAAAACAAGTTTTAATTATTTGGAAGCCAAAGCTAGGCTATTAACCCTAGAGTTAAAACAAACAAACTGTGTAAGCAGTCTGTGCAGTCCAGTTTCCCACAGAGCTTTACTTCAGTGGTTTTTATATAGCCATTCCCTTTGCCCCATTCTGTTACACTCTAGTCTGCCATGGCAGTCTCAAACTATGCTTTATAGAATTTGTAGCTTGATAACGCATGTGCTGCATGCTAAAACTTAGACCTAAGTCATATAGGCTCCAATCCAATGTTTCTTCATATTTAATTCCCCAAAAGCTATGGAAAAAATTCCAATTAGCAGCTCTCCAAGTCATCAAAGAGGAAAAAAAAAAAAGCTCAAAAACCCCAAACTCTTCTTCTCAAGTAGAAGATCTCTTCCAGAAAAAAAATGTTTAGAGATTTTTAGTGTAAACTAGAACTGGATAATGTGTATCATCTGAAGTAATCTGAAATTCACCTGAAAACTGGTGCCCAACTAAAGATCATGTACAAGTTGTAYTGCAAAGCCTTTCAGTATTGGCTTGTTTCAAAGCAATTGTTAAAGCTTTTGCTGAAGGASAGGATCAAGAAAATATTCTAGCAGAATATCTTTCTGCTAGAGAAATCTAGCAGAGCTAAAAGAAAGTTAGAGGAAAAGGTTAGGTAGAATTCCTGAGAGCTATAAAAAGTCCCCAAATAACTACAGAGACATCAAAATGTCATCAGGTTGTTAGACTTCAAATTATAAACAGGTGATTCAGTGATGTGATGCAAAAGCAGTCCAAGTCCCTGAATTTCAGACCAGGAGTCTCTTCATTATTTAGTGCTAATTATGCTGAACTGTGAACTAGATTTAAATTAAGCTTGTCCTGAACTCTCTCTGCTCTGAAACTTCTGAGGTCATTAATCAGACACTCCCCAAGCACAATATTATCAGAATTATAAGTTGCTTTTGGCTTTTCTTTTGCTTTTTGAATCTTTTCCCTGTGCATCTGTAGGTGTGTGGCTCYCTTCCAGCTCAGCTGCTGTGCTGACTGGAGCTGAAGGTGGAAATGCTCCCTTCTGGAGAGCAGCACACRGTGGAGCTGCACACACCCTGAGGTGCAGCAGCTCTTCTCCTCAAAAATGTTGGGAAACTTGAGCTGTTTATGGGGAGGACCCCTTGTTTGGGTCATCTGGGGGATGGGGATGTGACACCTCCTGATGAAGAAACAGCAAAAAATTGTTTGCACTCAATCATTCCATTTGTATCATGAGAAGCCCCTTTTTGTGCATGGCCTACAAGAGCAGATGTGGCTAAATTACAGCTTTTGAAACTTGTGTTGTATTTGAGCTGTTCCTGAGCAGTTCCTCATGGGAGTTGCCTTGTGTTTCTGGAAGCAGGGCTGTGGGGAGGAAGGAAGTCTGAGGCATCTGAAACACAGATCCCTAACTGTGCTGGGACACAGACACTTGCTCAGTGAGCTGCTGAGGACACCTGGAGAATCACTTGCACTCCTTGCCAATTAATTTCCCCCAGAGTTCTCTCATTTTGAGCTTTTTAAGATATGCAGAATGCCTCCRGGGCCTTTCAGCCTTGTGAATATTTTTGTTGTGAGCTGCAGCTCTGGGACAGCAGGCCATCCTGGTGTTAGAGATCTCCTGTGCAGATGCTTCCAAACTGTGGCCAAATGGGGGTTGCTGTGATTCTGCACAGAACTTAGGTCTAGTCTCACTGACTGAAATAATTTTGTGAAAAGACTGAAGGATTGTTTTCTCCTACCAGAGCTGTCAGAGTGCTGCTGTGTGTTGGTCACTCTGAGGTGGTCAGAACTACAGAAGTCATATGCAAGCACTGCTGAGGATTTATGAACTCTAGATTTGTAGCTGAGACAACTTCCCTGAATCACAGGAAATTTTCAAGGAGAGTTGAAATAAATTCTTCCATCTTCTTTTGTCTTCCTTCTACCTTATTAACCTGACAGCTGAAACTGTCAAAGGAGGCAGAGTTGGATTAGCAAGATCCTCTGGAGATTGCTGTTTCCATTCCATACTTTCACATGTGCAGAGGCAGAACCTTGAGGCCAAAGAAAAACAGGTTTCACTGTTTCTCAGGGTATGGATCTGAAAAGTTTTCTGTGAGCGACTGAGTAGTGAAGTTACAGTGCAACCATCTTAAGAATTAGGGAGACCATGTGTAAAGAAGGAGGAGAATGCAGGCGTATGGTAAACAATGGTAGTCTGCAATAAAGCACTGTAATATTGGATGGAACTATTGCAAGGAGGGTGTGACCAACATGGAGGTTTCTGATCCCTAGAGTATAGTGTAGGATAGTCTAAATTATGTTTTCCTAATTAAGTTGTGGAATTGGACAGCCAGACCTCTCAGCTGAACTGTGTCAGGATCTTCGCCTGATGCTGGAAAACCCACCTAGGTCAACACTTCAATTCTGTCAGTGTTTTTGAGTGCCTGTTCAGGTAGTCACAAAGGTTTTTCCTTTCCTTTCCATAGGGACAACCTATACAGCTCTATCTGACATACAGCAATCTCTCACTTCTTGAGAGATAACTCTTAAAAATCCCAGTTGGAAGGTTTATAACTGAAGAGTGTAACTGAGAAGTCCTTAAAGAAAACAATGATTCTTGTCTTTCAAAGTAAGATACAGCTTGTTTTATATAATTATCATGAAGATTAATTCAATCATCTTTTACCTGCTTTTGGAGTCTCAGAAGGATTAATAATAATTCATCATTTTTGAAACTCTGAGATACATTTTAACATGGTGTTTGACAGGTTTGCATAATGTGTGATTAATCAATTAGAAATTTTGTACATATGCATGACACTACATGAATATTTCTCTGATCTTTTTCCAATACACTTGTAGACACAAGGTTCTTGTACAGTAGTTAAAGGAAAAAAAAGAAAATCCCTTAATTCAGTTCCCACTTATGAAAGGTTTCAAAAAGAAATAGCTTTGCATTCACTAATGAAAGAAAAAACCAGAAAATCCTTCTATCAGGAAAYCTGATATGCGCTACACTTGCTAATCCCCTTTTCAGTGAAATGGATTAAGAGACCTTATAGAAAAATGTAAGTAAAAAAATGGGATAATAAACTGCATGCTTTAAATAGAAGATAGGATTATACTTACTGCTCAGGAAAAAAAAGTTAATTGTACTGTGGAATAAAAAGCAGTTCAGATATGCTTCAGACCTTTATTCTGGACCTGAGCTGTCTACCAGTTTAATGTGGTTACTTAAAATTTCCGAGGGATTTCAATGGACAGAGCTTACACTTCATTTTTGAAATGTGGATGAAACTTCAGCTGGCACCAGGGAGATTCACACCAGTATACCAGAGGGCAGGTACTGAGAATGAATGCCTCTCATTAGTCATAATCTACAAGTAAGATCCTAGATGAAAATTGATCCAAAACCTAGAAGTACTCAAAATGGTTCTGGATCCAAGATATACTAAAGGGAGTTTTGATCAAATGAACTAAAATCTGTACACTAGACACGGTAAACAAAACTCCCTTTCTACTCTGAATCTTCTTTACCCATTTCAGTTTGGCACRGATGGAAATACAAAAGCAAACCATTCATCTGATACTAATTCTTGTAGAGTAGCTCAAGATGGCTGACGAAACACCAGCTAATGGAAAAAGGAATGTGATTTGTTGACAAACACTTCAGTTAACACTTCAGTGTGTGCTTACACACACCAGTTTAGTGGCCTCAGTGGTCCAGTTGATGGAGAAAAGGCAATTAGGGGGAAAATTAATCATACTGGCGCCTGTCTACCTGATCTTTCTAGTGTATTGCAGAACTTCATCTACAGCAAATTTGGCAAGTGATTCTGATTTTCAGTGAAATCGTCTGTTTTGCAGCATTCTCTCCCCTATCTTATTTTTTGGCATGTAACACACTTGGAGATTAGAAGGTCAGATAAAAATATTCATTAGTTACCTAAAAATGGTTACAGCTCCTGACAAGGAAGAAATCAAGTCACTAAAATCCTTTCCAGAGCAGACTGTGAAAGGCTGCACTTGGTGCCAAATGTGAGGCTGGTCAGACCTATGTTTAGAAACCCATGATAAGTTCTAAACGCAGTTTGATGAAAACCTGATGCAAGCCTCTCCTTTCCCTGTCATCCGTTGACATTAAACTGTGAAGTTGCCTGTGATGTCAGTTCTGAATTATTCCCTCTTGATTGCTGACTCAAAGGCCGGATGCTAATGGAGAACCAAGATTTTTAAGGTTCATCAGAGAAGGCATTATAAATCTGAAAAATATGCATAATTCTGGCTGGAGTGCGCTCACATGGCTTTTCTGTACTTTGTTAACTATTCTTTAGCAATAATTTTGCAAGAGGTCTTTTTTTCCAAAGGCTGATTTCTTTTTGGTTTTGTCTTAATGCTCTGTCCACGGAAAGGGAACATTGTCATTAAGACAGAAATTCTTTGCCTGAGTTTAAGGGAAATTTMATGTGGGAAAGACTGGCCACTCCACACTAATAAGAAAGCTTCAAGACAATGCAAAATCTACTTTAGCAAACTTTGAAATACTTGAAATATTCAGAGGAGTAATTCAACTGAAGCTATGAGATTTTGCTCTTGAATTGTGTCAGTTGAAGACCATAAAAGTCACTGCAAAATAACCTCTGGTCCTGYGAGACACATGTTCTTAGCTTTGACTCAATGGTTACTACTTGACTAAATGTTAGCAACAGTGGGGTCCTGACCAGAACCAGGCTGGCAGTCCAGCCTTGTCTTCTTCAGATAGCTGAGGGAAGGGTGCCTTTGCCTTAGTCTTGTTCCCAGGATAGCGCTCTTATTTGAGAACGTGCTGCTGTTAAAACCTCTACTCTCCCTTGCTACTCAGGCTTTTTCTTATCCTGTTATCTTCCCTTTTCAAGAGAAAAGAGATGTATCTGCCTCTATTTTCTCCTTTTCTTGCTGTTTCTTCCAACTGATAAACAAAACAAATCTATCTTAAAGTGACTATTCCAATAAGCAGGTCAGCATTCAGCATTTGTAATTATTATAGAGCATCTCCAAATATGTTCATGTTCAGCCCACGCTTTTCAGTTTTGGCATGCTTTCTTAATGCTGGAAGCATTTCACAAATATTAGCTGGTTATACTTTCCAAGRAATCTGGCACAGTTAAAATAGTATAATTTCCATTAAAAATAAACTTTTATCCTTTTTTTATTTACTCTGTTATTAGAAGAGGTACTCTGTGGGATTTTTAATACAGGTGGGATGTAATTTTGGAGGAAAGGTACCTCTTTAAAACTTCTGAGTTTTAAAAGAATATATACTCATATACTGTGATAGGGTGGTGATGTAGGAGAAAAATATTGGACTAAAACCCAGAATGAGGATTAGCCCTCAGAGGAGTGTGTAGAATTGAATAAGTGGGATGATGAGAAGAAACAGAGAGAGATGCAAGGAAAAATGCCAACTAAGAAATCAAATGCTGATGAACTATGAGAATGAAACCAAATCTAGGGAATTATTACATGATGAGAAAAGAGAACAGCAAAAATACTCAAATGCTTGAAAAAACAGTAATCCAATTATGCTCAAAGAGTGTGGAGAAGAAAAACAGAGATGGAACAGAAGTTGTCAGACAGACTTTGTAGAGTAACAGGACCAGGACAAGAATGGAGCRAAGTAGGGGGTAGTTAAAAGTTAAAACAAATGCACACAATCAGCATAAAATGCAACTGTCTATTGGGTATTTATGGGAAAACACTTATAAAGATCATGGAATATATAGTATCCCATAGAGTTCTTATTGTATTTCCTGGTACTTTCACTAGTGTAGAATACCTACTTGACAGAGTAAAATGGTTTCAAAGTGAGGGGAATTGAATGATMTTTTACTGACTTTCTACATGGTGAGAAAGAGTGGTCAAATGTAGAACTTTTCCATCCTACTCTCTCTCCAGACTCTGCATTCAAGTGAGCCTCAAACTTCCCTGGCTGATGTTGGTAGAAGCAAACAAAGCTTGACAAGCTTTTTTGTAAATGCTAAATTATCCTTGTTTTCCCATTATGTGGCTAACCCAGTCTGAAAACTTATTTTACATCTTGAACATTTCATAAACTAAATTTCCAGTCCATCTCACGATGGGAGTAAAAGCAAGCTACAATCTTTTGAGGTTGTCTCTTTTTAAGGGTGAGGTATTTCTTGACATTAGTGTGAGGTGGAGAAGCCTGCATTATCAGAACCACCCCCCCAGCACAAATGTCAGTCCTTTGCATGGTAAAACACTTTGTTGGCAGCAGTGCCCAAGTGTGGGGGCAGAACCCCTTGGCCAGGCTGCTCTGGCTTCCTCAGTGTCTGTGAGAACAAGAGATGAGTGTGGGCTCCTGATTTTTCCCCCATCTGGGCCCATTGCCTCTCAGACYAGCTGCCCCACTCCAGGTCCATTCCAGAGGGTGGAATCAAGGTGCAGGCAGTGCTTATGAGCAGACAACCTCAGTCTGAGCCCTGCTCTGGTTTGATGCCAGCAGGTATTGAAATTTGTTCTTCACCCTGTTTACATTTACTGAATGAAGTCTTTTGCACTTTATGAGATTGAAGCAGGCAATACTGTGTCAAAACTATTGAATGGGGTACTAGGTCGAAGTCTTCTGCTGTTGGAAATCCACACAAACCAAAAATTGCATGAACTAGAAACTGAACTCAGGCTTTCAGTCTGTTTCAGTCAGCTGCTGCAGAGATGGCCTTGGAGAGTGAGGAGAAAAAAACCCCARCAAAGTTCTCAACTTCTGGCAAAACTTTTTCTGTCTTAAGGGCTAAATGTAGAGCTTAATCAAGCCAACAGAAATTTCAGTAAGCGTCAATCAGCTCTGGATCAGAAAATTACCTGTGTGTTCATTTACAGACTCAAGAAAAATCCAAAATAATGATGTAGTGATGGGTAAACCTTGCCTCTTCCCCTTTCACTGCTGTCAGGGCAGGCTGCCTTTAGCATCTGCTTTATTTGGTGCTTAAAATGTTCAATAATAGTACACATATTGGGCCAGAAATTAATGATTTTTTCCATCATTACTGCTGTAGAACAGTCATAAAGGCTCCAGTTTTAATAGCTACTCTTTGGTGTGGCAACGTAGTGGATTTTCAATAAGATATACACAGAGTATTTTATGAGAAGACTGACACATCACAGCACCATTGTGTTTGAACAGAAATACAATATCTTCTCTGAGATTTTTCAGGACTCTGTTGCTGGATCTTTGAACTATATTATGTCCAAACTTTGTGTAAACAAGTTCATTTTACTCCAGTTCAGCCTTGCATTAGAAGTGTCTTGAGGGAGGAAAATGGGATCGTATTATAGCACAATGATTTCCAGATATATTTTTAGTCTATTTTCCTCATTGCAGTGTAATTTGGTGTGGTGGTGTGCATGCGTCTGGAACTTTAGTGTTCACAGCCATAAATGAAAGATACTGTTTTAGAAAGTCATAATTTACACAGAATGTCTGAAATCCATATTAACTTCAACATCAGTGAGAAGATAAATCTGCCACTTCAAATCTTAATGGTTGTATTTCAGAGGATTTTAAATTGTACATTTACATTCAGAGTATTAGCAACTTTTGTCATCATCAGCATGAGAGAACTAATTTTCTTTTTGCCTTTGTTTTAATTTTATTGATTAAGTAAAAGTATGAAGAAATTGCACTTAATTGAAAAAAAAAACTAATGAAATTGAGGTTTAAAKACTTTAAGAATTGAAAATATTTATGATATGTAAACAAGGAATCATGCAGAATTCCAAACTGCATGATGTGATAATTGCTCATAAACTGGAAGAGCAATCAAAAAGACACACATGTGTTCTCCTCACATTCTGAGATGACCTCAGAAGAATAATGCTGCTGGATCCATGTGCACTTTACACATGCTGATGGCTCAAATGCAACAAACTCATGCATTCAGGACCTAAATGGACCTTCCTAAAATGAATCACACTGAAAATGTGGAAAAATGTTTCCACACTCAAGTCCAGTTGCAGATTTTAATATCAGAGGCTAAAATTTCTAGCTTTCCTGCCAAGAATGTATTTTAAAACTGTAAAATACGAACTGAAAATCAATGCCAGATTACGGGCAGCTGGACTATTTTCAATGAAGAGCAACGCTTAAGCCATGGTTTGCATCATAAACAAACCATGGTGGAAAATGTGTGCAGCCTTTMCATTTAGTCAAAAGAGGAATCTAAAACTTTCCCTTGCAATTAGATTGTTAGCTTGTAGCCAGATCATCCTGGGGGCTTTTGCACAGAAAGGGTTCTTTGGCATACATATCAGCCTCTGCCCAAGCAAAAGAAAAGAAAGACAGAAAAAAGTGCTTCCATGGTATATTTTATACAATTATTTCAGGTTTCTAATCCATTTCTCTGCTGCTTTTGTTCATTAAAGATCTGATTTGAGAGATATTGGATTAAGTGGAGTCACTAGTCACCTCCAAGGCTGATGGATCACAGCCTGGCCACCTATTGTGCATAGCATTGCTGACAACAGAAATAGAAGGAAAATTAAAGGTGCAGTGCTATGGCAGCTTCCATTACAGGATAACAAAAAAAAAGAAGGAATAAACAGTCTTCACAGCTTTACTGAAAACTACCAAAGCTGCTGTTTTAATTACAATCTGAGCATGATTCATGGTGCTTTTTAACACCATGTTTCATGCTGGCASTGTGAAGCCCCACATTAGATTATCTCACAATTCTTGTGCCTATAAACTAAACTCTGTATGTATTTGAAAATTTTTTGTGCTTGGGGTATTTAGAAAAGAGGACTGAGTGACCAGTTTGCTTCACCACAGATATATTGGAGTCTTAAGAATTCAGTGAAGGCTAGGCAGCAGGCTTTCGTTTCCTGTTGTTGTTGTTGTGGCAGTTTACTGTGCAGCTGTTCTGAAACATCTTGGCACAACTGATAAGGCAGAAATGTTTYCATTTTTGATGTGCTGAAGTTAGTGTGTTTTTGATAAAGACTAGTGGAGGAATTTTCACTCACTGAAATCTAGTGCTTGTTTAAATTCCCTGSTAAAAGTCAAAAGTTTTCTTTAATACTGAAAGCCTGGCTGGATCAGGGTCTGAGAGTCCTCTGCTGAATTATACCTGTATAYCTTACTGCTACAGGTGATATAAAGGAGAAATCATAACTGCTCTGAGGAGATTCCAGCTGTCACTAGTAGCCGGCAGAAACAATCTCRTGAAGAAAGACTGGTTTGCTCTTCCAGGGGTGGTTAAGACAGAGAAATGAAGAAAGGAATAGTAAAGTACCATACTGCACTATGAGGATCATCTCTTCATAAGATCAGCAATATCTGATACATGYTGAAACAGACTCTTATGTTTTATCACACTGGGCACGTGGCTTAAAATTCTGAATTTTGGTTTTTATATTTGTCTTTTTTACTGYTTAGTGGATTTTTGTTCAGATTGCTGAATTTTATTTTTAGTGAGGAGGGAAGGACTGGCTTTTATTCTCTTACTGTAGTTGAGAGAATTGYGTGGTAATGTCCTTTTCTTTAATTCCCTTGGTGGAGGGAATTGAGCCACTAAAAAAGGACTAGACAATTTTTTTCTGTAGTTTGTTGTTCCAGTGGTTCTCTCTGATGCTGACCTTTGGGAGTTGGCTGGAGGTCATAATATGGAGACTRAACCACCAATGAGCAGAGCATTATTGCAAATAAAATTGGGGAGTAGAGGGGTTGAACCKTCAAGATTTTCTTCAGCAGTCAAGGGAAAGAATTATGACTGGTCAGGGATCACTGTGACTCTGTGGCCGATGTGGCTATTATATAATTAACAGTAAGAAAAACGGCTGGAATTCAACCATGAAGGAAGATTTTCTTCATTGAGAGCTGCATCCAGGCCATGTTCAGAGACTAAAGCTCCTGAATTACCTTATTATAGTCTTCACCCTATCCTACATTACTGAACCTTTGATGTAAGAACAATCTAGGTCCCTCTGAAAACTTGACTCACTTTCTCCATATCTCYTCAGCACCTGTTAGGCGTAGGTGAGAATGACAGTGAGAGAGTAGACTGCACCCTTGCAGAGCCCTGGGGGCTGTGGTATTGACAAGCTTTTATCAGCAACCTGATCTCATAAAGAGTTCCTGAAAGTCTCTGCATTGTGGGAAGGAATTAAGTTCTGCAGCAAAGAGATGCGTGTTCTAAGTCTAAAAGAACGAGGAAGAAAACCACATCTGAAATGCTTCACTGCATAGCATGTTTCCCCTCATGCCTTCAAATCAACAGCTAACATGAAAATGTGAGCATACTGGAAACACATTTTCATGTCAGCTCCAGAATTTAGCTTTATTGAGAGTTATTAAAGGTTTATTTGACCCTCAACCTTTTGCAGAATGCAATACTTAYATTGGGAAAGTGCTACCTTTGTTAGGCATTTTGACTGAAAATTGGCACATAATGAGTCAGGTCTTAACATGTGAGTACTTTCTAGAGCTAAGTTTACTAGAGCTGCATCATGACAGCCTCCCAGGGGTTACTGAGGTGAGAAGAAGGGAACTTCAGGGGCCTCTGATATCGGTCACTGATGGTCTCTCCCTGGCCAAACAAGGCGAGACACAATTCTTGAACAGAAACATGGCTCCTGCTATTCTGGCCAAAATCAGAATGAATGGATTGGAAATGTCACCAAGGACTGCCCTTTCATTAATTTACTTCACCTATTACCACTTCATCTTCCTGAGCTCCCTGAAACATCAGTTCATTGTATCCTCCAAAGCTCCCATTATCATTGTGTTTGACACAGATGCACAATGAAAGGGATCAAAGGAAAGATTTTGTTTGGACAGAGTTTATTGAGCAATTCACAGAYAAATATGTTCCTTGAAATTTTGGAGGAATTGTTATATAATGTAAGCAAGGCAAGTAAAATTCTATTTTAGGAGTGATTTTTGATGCTTAGGGAGAGGTACTTAGGATCCTGAATTGGAAAAATGATAATTCCAAAGAAGATGAGGAAAATGTGTCATGAAATCACAAACCAGAAACATATCACGTTAAATATATTTGTACACATAATGATCATGACAGAATTTATCTTTTGCCTTATTAGGCTATAACTACTTCTTTTGAACAATTTCCTCAATATGCCAGAATGGCTCATAGKCATTGCCAAAGTGTCTACTATTCTGCTTGTGACTGCCATTTTAATGTAGCTCTTTGCCCACATAAATGTAAATTTGCATATAAGTGCATACACATAACTTTTAAATGTCAATGTTAGAAATGCATACAACTGTATAATATCAAGCTGGCAGTTTGARTCACTCAAAAAAAAAAAAAAGCATTTCTTCATGGAAAACACCAACAAATGTATAGATGTTGAAAGTGGCACTTAAAATAAATGGCAGAGTTTATTTTTCAAAGTCGGTTCAAAAAACCCCCTCAAAATGCTTTGACAAAATGCAGCTGCCCTTTGGAATTTGTAGCACTATATTGAAGTATTTGAATATGAGTCTGGGTGGCATCACAAACATTTGTTTCCCATTGATTTAAAGCTTTAAATGCAAAATCCTTTGAAAAACCCTTCTATACCAAGGGTCTAAAAGATCCCAATGTCAAGCTAGAATCGAAACAAATYTGAGGAAGCAGATAATTGAAAGTAGAAAAAAACCCATTACCATTTCAAGGCAGTTCAGCTATAGTCATGTTTATCTGTGCCCTTGCAAAGCKGGTTTATACTGTAAATGCTAATCCTGTGCGGRGCTTGGTCTCCCAGCAAACTGGCAGTGGAGTATGGATGGACTGAGCAGTGCATTCCTGACATTACTGCAGCGTTCCCCATGCCCACTGCAGTGGAGCAATCAGCCTTTGCCCTGGTTCCATCCTCTCAGCACACCAGAGGCTACTGCCCTGCTCATGAATGCCTGGTCAGTTTGTCGCTCTGCAGAGCTCCAAGGAAATGCAGCACTGACTGCCCATAACACCTGAAGCACAGCACCATGTTTCTTTCCATTCTCCAGCACAACACCTTCCCTGGTTGCTTTCTTTCCTTCAAATAAAATTAGCTTCCAATTATTTCACAATTTGACCATTTCTTRGGCCATGCCAAGATGAAGGAAAACTTGCCAGCAAACTTTGTGATTCATCTCTCTTTTCATCATCAGCTTATGAACCTGCTTTTTGTTTGACTGGAAGCTGTCTGGATTAAGCAGTTGTGGTTTAGCAGTGCCTTGTACTAACAGCTCAGAGCCAGTAACTGACTCCATCTTCTACCTTTGTTTCATCTTACGAAGGAGCWGATTATTTTCGTGCCACTGGTCTCCTGGGAACCACGCTCCCTGTGTTCAGTTTCCAAGAGTGTGTGAAAGAAGATGAGGGGAAGCCAGAACAGTAATAAGAGGCTAAAAAGCACCTGGCACTAACAGCTGAAGGTGCTGATATTCTAAAGAGAAAAGCACAAAAGGCAGCAATGCCCAGTGGTGCTTACAAAATGACTTTTTCTACTGTTGCTGAATTAGCTGGTCATCTGAGTAAAACCACTGCAGGCTACCAGTTCATATCTCACAGTCCTAAAAYGGGAAAGAGTAACATTACATAACTGAGGAGTTCCTGTACCTTAGCTTCCTATTTCTAGGTTTGGTATTAAACTTGCAGTATTAGATTTCTAAATCAAATAGCTGTAAAATCTCATCTGAAAAACAGCCTAGTACGTGTTTTATAATGTTACCTAGTAGCTAGCAACTGCTATATCAAACCTTGACATTTCTTGATTGATTGAGAAAATAATTCAGCATTGAGTGATAACTAATGCAAATCCACTTTTGGGCTTGGTAAAATGCAGCTGTGATTAATAACAAGATTGGTAAAACCCCTGTGAACCAGAGCCAGTGCTGACTGTTCCCTGTTAGCCCTGCTAACACAGGAATGGCTCTGAGAAGGAGGAACCCTCTYACCCAGCTCCTGTAGCCAAAGCCATTTTGCCACTGTTGAATACCAGAATGTTGCTATCCTATAAGAAGCTGCCCCTTTGTAMTGCATGCCTTTGACTCCCTGGACTGCAGAATTGACGTCATTTGCTATTTGCTGAAGCTTTGCTCTGCTTCAGGGATAGCCATCAGAGAGAATTGTGCCCTCTGTAGAGCAGAGCTGTGTAGGCTGGCACTTGCTTTGGCATGCCCCTGAAAATGAGAAGCAGACTTGATTCTTGCTGTGCAAACATGTCAGTGACAGCATAAAATCTGAGTAAAATATTTATCTGCCAGGTTGAGTATATGCTTGTCAGCATGAATTAAAAAAAGAAAAAGAACTTGTAGAAACATATCTGAAATGAGAAGACATTTTGCCTGCTCCTCATTCACCTGGACTATGTTGTCCTTTCATATCTGTCACTAGATTAAAAAATATTTCATCTCATATTTGTCTTCAACTTTGGGATAATTCCCATCCCTTCTCTTTTGTCATTGTGAGGAGATCATTAATAATTATACTTACCAKAATGAATATATTTGAATACTTTATTTCTTTGAATGGTGCAGCAAATACAGGAAGCACTCATGTTGTGTTGTTCAACAGTCCAGATCTTAATGGCTAATGAAACTTTGACTTTGGGAAGTCAGACATGGTAAGTCCAAATAACTATTTGCAAAGAAAGTACTCAAAACTTCAGGAATTTTATTAGGGAGGAGTGTGCACACTCTGCTTAGTTTTCAGCTCATCTGGAGAGTGTTTCTGAATGGTTTACACATCCTCCAAACACAGATAGAAATTCACAGAGCTACGGAACAAGAAAAAAACTGGGAGATTCTAAACCAACTGTGCRTGTGCTGAGGCATCTGTCTTCAGGACACAGCTGCCTCACAGGGCTTCAGAGTGCAGCAAGGCAAAATAGAAAGAGGGAACAAGAGGGGACATTTGGATTAGCAGGTGTAGTTTTTTCGTTGGAGAAGTTCATTTGGTCTACTTTTGGTGGCATTGTCCTCAATCTGTTTTGATCCATGTATTCCACAATAGGTTTTTTTTCTTTCCTTTAGTTAAGACAGAAGATTATGGAAAGTATAATKTAGCATACTACTTTTCTTCCAAGTAATTTGTGTATTTGAATGGTTTTGAGCCTTTATTAAAATGCTGACAAAAAGCAAAACTCCAGAACTTCCATTTAATTGTTATTATCACAATCCCCACTGTAACAGATCAATCAAAGGATGCTAAAACACGGTAATTTTATTCTAGTCATATCTTAACACTCTCTGAACTCATGTAACATTTCACAGACATAATTGCCTCTTGCTACCTAGCTGAAATACTCTCCCMTCTTGCTCTCCAGACGTCTGGCTGCGTTCCTCATGTTTTGTGCTCACCGTCACTGGGGCGGCTCCTGCGGTGCCGGCTCCGGAGCTGGAGCCGCTGTCAGCACCGGGCGCTGCAGGGGCGTGACGAGCACACCGCAGAATGCTCCTCCAGACCCCTCCTGAGGATGCCACACATTGTGCAGTGTGCACTGGCATGTGAGACCTTTGGGGTGATCCTGACTTGCTGTGAGCAAGCACTGCTTTGGTATTGATCTCCCTGAGAYTCTCCAGTGTAAGCCCCTGGTGCACGGACCTCCCAGTGCAGGCTCCCACCATGGTCCAAACCTGGACACTCAGACATGACCAGAGCAAACATTGATTCTGGGGAGGGCTCTTTTTGCCCTGGATCTGTTCAGRGGTCAAAGAGCAACACATATATTATATTTCCCAGGAGCAGGCTGATGATGCCAAGGGCTGCCCAACCTGCTGCTGCTTTTGATAGTCACTTTCAACCACTTAGATCCACTGAGTCATGGAGGCGGCACTCTGAGGAATGATACGCTGTGTTAGAGACTTCCAAAGTACTAAACAGCTGATGACATATAGGCATCTGAACCTTCTTTACCATTCTTCAGCCTGAAATCCAGCTGGGCTACTTTGAGCATACAGGCTCTGGATAAAAATCTAAAAGCAGAAAAAAACCAATCAACGATTGGAAAGTCTTAAAGTGTCTTTCTATTTACACTATAGTCACTCTCCTTCAYTGCCACAAATCAGTTTTACAGGTACTTCTACCATGTTCATGCAGCCCTCTTTCCAACTTTAAAGAGGGAAGACTGAATTAGGGGAAAAAAGAGCTGAAGTAGCCATAGTTAAGCAACTGCAGCTTCTTCAGGACTGTCTCTTTTCTTTGCCGCTGTCACACACCATTAATGTTTGTAAGTAAAATTAGGTCAGTATTTGTTACACTGTTTTGGAGTGAAGTGTCTGGTAACTGTGTATTAGAAATAGGCATTTGAAATAAAAAAACAAGTAAAGGTATTACAGTTCTAGCACAAGTCTGACAGGCCAAATTACTTACAGAATGTAGCCCAAATTGTCTCASCTTTTAAATATGTATAATTAGTTTGAGTACACCCTTGCCACAACATTGAATAGATTATCAGTGCTACTCACTAACTCAAACAACCCTTGTCAGTAATTTTAAAAATCATGTTGTGTGTTAATTTGGCTCAAAAATTCATGTGACACCTTTAAAATCCAGTTTCCTTTTTCACRATTTGAAGAGACAATTATTGTCCATAGAGTGTTGGGAAAGGGAAGTCATTAACATTGTAGTGTCTTGACAACCTCATACCTATAGAAAAAGGAGAGGAAAAAATGTCAGCTCTGCTCAGTTCCTGTCCTATTGGCTTATAAGATCCAGATCAATCCATAACAGTCCAATTCAAACCAACAATAAGCAGTAATAMAGGTTACGTTTTTTTCTTTCAAAATGAAAGAAATAATAAGTTGGAGTTTTAATGGAATTGAGAATAGAGAGTTATTTYTGAAAATCACTCAGGTTTGCATTTATCAGTATAGCTTGTAGCAGATAAATGAAACCCTTTCCYTTGGAATTCACTCAGGGACCCAAACTCTTATTTTGCTTGTTGGTTTTTTTTTGTTTGGTTTTTTTTTCCTATAGAAAAATCAGACACACAAAAGTATACAACAGTATAAAATTAAGTTATGGAAATTCACAGCAAGTGCCTTTCCTGAAATAACATTCTGGGGTTTTGTTTGTATTGGAAACTCTGAAAAATTAAAACACAAAGTCTTCACAGCTCCTTTATCTGTCAATTTCCCCTTTCCAACCAATAAACACAAAAGGAGAAAAACACAGAGAGAAAATGATGTCATAGAATCAGGAATAAAGAGACTAAAACCTGTTTTTCACTCTGCKTTGAGCCAGTTTAGCTCAATTTACCTGCTTGGAATTCTGTATATTTTAGAGGAGGTAAAAAGCATGACCTCCTTGCTTTGAATAGGCTGTGCAATGACCATTTTACACTTTAGTCTCCTTCTCTTTACATATTCAATCTGGTATTTCCTTTCTATCCATTATGATGTTGTATATTAGAGAGCAATGAGCAAGACACAGACCTCACAGCCTGGCTTTCTGTTTTGATTTGAGTTAATTCACCAAGGCTTTGTTTTATCTCCGTGGCTTTTCCTGCCTCCTTGGCAGGCTCTGCACTGTGTTCGGAGCACGGACCACGCTTCATTTAGCAGCAACCTTGATCTGCACTTGTCAGAGTGGGCACACTCTGCCTGGTGTCTGATGGGTCCCTCTTTTGTTGCTTTTACTGTTGTCTAAATATTGTGACAGAGGAAATCTTCCTGCAATTGTGGATGCCTACAGCCAGGCTTAAAGTTTTGAGCAGGTAGGAACATGGCAGCACGCTTTTSGCTTAGCCTGGCTGCAAGGCCAAACATCTTGAGGCCGCTGGCTGGCCTTCAGAGAGGCTGCAGAGAGCTAGTGAGTAGCCAGGGGGGAACTGGTTTTATACAGCACTGCCAGTTCTTGTAGGCTAGTCCAGAGTCACTGAAGCATACCTGTAATCTGGGACAGGTACCTGGAAAATATAACATGACAGTGGCTATGAGAAGAATAAAGAATAGATAGGAGGAAGGAAGTGGGGTCAATACACATCTTCCAGGATCAGACTGATTGCTTTACTGGCTGATTTATCAATAAAACTGGCTGGATGCCTATTTCTTACCAAAGATGGATACTAGTTTTAACACTAATCCTAAAGTTAGGCTGAAGATATCAGGCAGCATTTCCTTATAACTATCTCCTGCAGAGGCCAGGGCTATAGCACAACGGTGAGGGGACAGGCTTTTCTGCAGTTAAATGCACACAAATGCTATTGAGATGGCTGGCAATGTTTCACCTTCCTCATGTTGATGAGCTTATTGTTTTTAGCTGGAACCATGGGTTGGAATCTCAGTTCACACAGAGGATCTGTGGCAAGGTTTCCCAAAGGCTGGTGTTTCACAACTGATCATTTAGACTCCCTGTTATTCACAATAGCCACCAACTCAATCAGACATTGGCACAGCTGTTCTAAAGATTACATTGCAGCCTGAAGTTGCACAGACAAGTTCTCTTTCCAATAAATGACATACAGGCTGCTATGCCATAAACCTGGCAATTAACAGCTCATCCCAAGGAAAGCTCTATCACTGATGGAGAATACAACAATCTTCACAGATTAGCCTGCTGGCCCGGCTTCCAGGCTAAAGATGGTGACACCACCCTCCATTGTCTTGGATGTCTCCCATTCTTCTGGTACTCAATTTCAGCTGTATTCCTACTTCCAGAACTGATAGGTGAAATTCCACTCCTCACATCAAATCCAAAAATTCTCTGGAATCTCTCTATCCCAGCTGAGTCTCATGGCAACTTTGCAGCCTCCAGACTCTGGCTGCCTGGGCTCCACTTAGATTTTGTAAAAGAAAAGAGGCCACTCACCCTCTAAAAAGCTTTTGTGGCTAGAACAAATGTTGGGGAAGAGGAGAAGAGAAGGAAATCATTGCTTTCTTTTATGCAGCAGAATTCTGAAGTGCCTACAAAAAAATGATTGCAGAACCAACATTTCTTTTCATTTGCATTCGTTGTATTTCTGATTTATAAGCAGCACTTGCTCGAGGCTGTTATGGTGTGGAACCTAATAGCTATCACATTTATTTAARAAAAGGAAGAAATCCTGAATAAGAAAATGGGAGATAATGAGGTCACTTACCAAGGTGAATCAGAAGAACTCCTGTTACTATCTGAGGAGCAAAGCCTTGTCCACAGTTTGAAGGGCTGCTGAAGAACTGGCCTCCCTATGGGGGTTTGTATACTTTGTTGAGGTTTGACCGCTTCATTTCTCTTAAGAATGAAAAGAAATAATAAGGAGAAAAAGAGAAATATCTGTGTATTTACATTGTATTTAGCAGCCAATAAGAAATATAAAGACCTACTTACATACCTGTAACAATCAAATGGTCAAAATCCACATTGTCCTACCTTTAATTACTTGATTTTATTATGTGTAATCATGCAAAATAACATATGCTTCTCTTACTTTTCCCCCCTCAAGACAGCTCAAAAAAGGCTCTTCTTGTGTAGCCATACTCACTGCTAGGAAATCTTTTCCACAAAAAGCATTTTCTTGAGAGTCCATAGATTARGAGGACATAAATGCATGAATGGGGAAGAAATAGTAGAATAAGAAAAGAGGTGTTTGGTGCAAAGTTTTCAAAGCCATTATTCCTGAACTCTAGAATTTCTTGCTCTTACAGCTAGTCCAAAAAGTGTGAAAAAGATCACACAGTCAAAAAAAAAWGAGCTACTGTGGTATTGGAATATGATCCCAATATTACTGGGTGGAACGTGCCTGGGCTCGTCTAGCCCCCGCTGCTTGATCAAAGGCATCAGCTGTGGTGTTTCACCTCAGAGACACCTTTGGCTAGCTGGAAATTGCAGCTGGCACTTAGAACAAGTCCAGGCTTGCAGGAACACAGGCTTTACCTCTGATGGARAGGCTTTAGGCGAGGTGAAGAGGAAAAGRAGATGGATTCTGCCTCAGAGTTCAATCCAGAGTTTTATYCTATGGTCACAGATCTCTGAATCTTGGTAACAGCTCCACAGAATCCCAACCACATGGCCCTGTGTCATTTTAAGCCCAGGGAAAGGGGGAGGGGAAGGGGTAGGTGTGCCACCAACCAGGTGGAAGGGGGGCAGTCTTAGGGGACAATGACACACCTAGACTGGCCAATGACCCCAGGGCTGAGAAGCATCTTTTGAACGGCACCAACCAGACGACGCCCTTGCCGGAATGTTAAGCTTGATGGACAGCACTTCGCAGGAGGCAAGGGAAGGGGAAGGGAGACGGTGTTGCCATACCTGGGAAAGGACTGGGATGCTTAAAACAGGAACTTGCTTCACACTGCAACACTGTGGTATATGTTCCAAGCCATGAAACACCATCTAGTCTTYGTAGTATTACAAATAGAATAAATGGGTGAAAACTTCTACATAAAATCTAAAAGCATTGATGTGACCCAGACAGATGACCTGGTGTTATCRGAAGAGGTTTAAATGCCCTGCCTATATCTTTTGATGGCTAAAAAGGACTGAATAAAAACAGAATAGAAATTGAACTGACATGAACCAGGTTATTTACATTACATGTCAGCTGCACTCAGAGGAAGCTGAGACCTATGTTCTACAACAAGATGAAGAGAGTGCAGAGGGCTGTCTAACAGTTCTTGCTAAAACCTGTAATTATTTTTCCTAGTTTATACTTCAGACTGGAAGCCATTCAACAGGTGCAAAATCTTGGGCATGTTTAAGAAAACAATTGAGGAAGTACCATGAGAATTTCAGCTTGAATATGCAACTTTYGGTGTATTAATTTTGATTCTAAAATAATTATTTTTTTTTTAGATTTATTAGACATAAGGTTTARGGAGAAACCTTTTGAATTCCTATCCCATAGTTAGCTCTTGACTTATGCRTAAATTGCACTGGATATGATAGCAAAGTCAAAGTGCTTGGTTAGCCAGATTACTGCATTGGCGTGGTAGTGACTGAAAGACAGAAAATACACAATTAATCACTGGTTCAGATTATTAGGCATGTTTTAGGTATGTCATTTATTTGTATGTAAAATAACTAATCTGAAAATGTATATCAAGAGCAGGATTTGGAGTTGAAGCCTCCCTCAGAGATATTCAAAAGCATAAAAATATGGCAACTTCACAGCTAGCTATTGAAGGCAATGGGAACTTGAAGGGATAGGAGCAAATCTTGCAGAATGTGCCATAGACAGCAGACTGCCAGAGTGGGAGAACAGGAAAGAACATTTTGGTTTTCATCTGAGAGAGACTCTAACTAGAATGAGGCATACAAACTGGCCTATCAACAAGATTTTCCAAGATTTTTAGAAAAATAGTGAGAGRATGTTTATGTTGCAGCAGAGATGGAGGGAGACCTTCCCAGCATTGGTATTGCCAGTCAGAACATTCACCTCAGTGCTGACAGCAGCAGATCAGGGAGGTGAATATAAGGCAATTGCTCCAATCAGTGCTCTCTCCCCAGTCTGTATGAATTACTATTAATAAAACATGAAATGCCTTCAAGAGTAGTATAGCCAAGAGCCTAGTGTCAAGTTGAAGCTTGCTCATTCTCATAAAAGGAGCTGATTTAGAAAAAATGGCATTTYCTAGCAGGAGCACTTTATAGAAAACCTCTCGGCCAGCTTTGTTTTAAACACAACACAGTCTGTGAAAATGGAAGAAGAAATGATCTTATCAGAAGAATCAAAATGTCTCTTTCCAAGAACAAACTTAATGGGTGCAATTCAACCAATATCAGCACATTTCAGATTAGATCTGCAGAACTGAAGTTTCATTCTATAAAAAACTAACAATAGACAGAAAAAAACCCTTTGCTTTCCATCGGCTTTCATATTGATGTTTTTTTTCAGCATATCTCTTCATCTTTGTCCCTTGGTTTCTGTGTTCCTTGTTTTGCTCTTTTCTGTCTACAGTTTCTGTCTACAGAATGATCTTTTTTTAATGAGAACTTTGTTACTCCATTTATGCTGTGCTTAACTCAGTAGCCCAGATTTCATCACTAGCAACAAATAAGAAATATATGTGTATGTCTTGGCAATGCTCTGTCTGGCCAGACACTGTAAGGATGGAACTTGGTTGTATACATTTGCTGCTTCTTCTATTCTTTGCCAAAGCTCTACCTCCTCTTCTATCTTCTAAGACTTCTTAGTTATCATCACAGTAAATACTGATGACTATGTGATTAAAATCTGACAAAGACTTTTGAAGAAGACATGTTGATTTTATCTATGTCAGGAAAATCAACAGGGAGCACCAAGTCATGAGAAACAAGGATCCATTAGAGACTGAATCCACACAGCTGGCCTGAGCTGGATCATTCTCAGAGATCAAAAGTAAGTAAAGAATCTGCCTGTCGGCATAAGAACAGGCCCAGATGCTTGAATCAAGAGAGAAGGGGCACCATGGGTTGAAGCAGTCTTGGTAGAGATGGTTTATAGTAGCTGTTCAGAAAAAAAGATAAAATTTCAACTTCTGCTTAGTATAAATCAGACAAAAATGCTGTTGGAAAAGATCTGGAATCTTACAACTTGCTTTGATTCTCATTTTCTTTTGTCATGTGAATACTTCTTAGCTGTCAAGTATAATTTAATTTCCACCTAGGAGGCAGATTCTGTTTTATCAAAACCAGCTAACCTTTTCTGTAATTTTTGCACAACACAAAAACTCATACAAGATGGCAGCTGAACCAATTTTGCAGAGTTGGAGAAGCTATACAAAAGTAAATCATCACGTTTGGTTTTTATTATACAATCCTCTGTCATGAATTTCAGCCCCMGAAGTGCCAAATCCTAACTTCATCTATAACCATAGTATTCACATGAAATCAATAACAATAGCCTAACTTTGAAGCCCTGCTCATTTTGTCAGAAAACCAGTTTCCAGACATATGATTTACATAGTTACCTTATTTCGATGCCTTATGTCAGYATCTTCCTGTGCCATTAGATTTGTGTCTCAGGTTGCTCTTCAAAGAAGAAACATAATGTAAGAATGATTCTGTATCTTCCACTGTCTCTGAAAATGTTAAAAGATCGTGGAGAAAGTATAAGACGCTTCTTCACAGGCAGTTACAAAATATGTGTT
The DNA here is from genome assembly GCA_014549065.1 of Cardinalis cardinalis. Taxonomy (NCBI): domain Eukaryota; kingdom Metazoa; phylum Chordata; class Aves; order Passeriformes; family Cardinalidae; genus Cardinalis; species Cardinalis cardinalis. Next base: position 11,697,543 of record JACDOX010000009.1, read on the forward strand.
TAGCAAGTTGGGACTTGTATGCTCTGTGTAGTAGAACTTGGTAATGTGCTAAAAATGTGTGGGACTGTGCCACTTTTGTCAGCCTCTGTGTATGGGGCTGCTAACGGTAGGATGGAGAAGCTTCCTCCCACTGCTTGTCTTTACAGTTCTCCAGGGATATGGGGCTGCTGAGAGGCCTAAACTGTATAGAACAAATGCATTACTGATTATAGATCTGGCAGGGAATATGCTGGAGAATCACAGGTTTTGGCCATAGAGTTGTAAGTGACACCCAGATGCTAACTTGAGTAGTTATTCTTTTTTTAGTTTATTCTTCGATGAGAAATTATTTGTGTCAAAAGTATCCAAGACATGAATAAACCCACTTTTTTTCCTACATGCTGTCAATTTTTGTCAGATCCTGATGGCACAAAAATGCACAAGTGTTATCTCCACTCCCTCATATCCATATGGAGACATTAGTCACCCTGCTGGTCTTAATGCTTACCTAGCACTGAAGGCTGTGAGACTTGTGACACCAGCTCTTCAGGCTCCTCAAGGTGATAATCATCTCCTTCTTCTCTGCTCACAGGCCCTCATGGCAATCTCTGAGCTCCAAATACACTCCTCAGAGGCCTAAACAGTGCTTGTTCTTCTCCTTTTCACTTTGTCAGTTGAAGAGAGAAACCTGAACCAACCTACTGCTTCCAGTTCCCTGCCCAATACTTGATGTATTGAGGATGGAAAATCTGTTTTATGAAAGGCCGTTGGGTTTCAACTTTTGTTTTGGTTACAGATTGGAACAGATGCTCCAAAATTTGAAATTCCTCATGTGGTGGAGGCAAGGGAGGCCAGTAAATAAGTAAAAGACAGTTTCCATTACAATATGCAATATGGGTAATTACCTCCTACTTAGGCAAAAAGTCAAACATTTCATCTTGGAACTGTAGAACATTCATTTTGACATTTTTCAGGACTCATTTCTGTTTTAGCGAAAGAAATTATAGTTGGAGTGGTCATGATAACAGGAAGCAGTTCTCTTTTACCAAATGGCTCCTTCAAAGCTTTTTTAATGAGTTCTGGTTATGTCACTTGGTAGTCTTGTTTTTGCCCTAGGCAGGAGGGAATAAACTGTGGCYCAATCTAACACAACAATGAAAGGGTACAAAATGCTCATAAAGCTGCTTCAGAGCCATTACAGCAGTAACAGAAAAGAGAGTAAACACTCTACTCTTCACCCACATAAGTGAAAAGGCCTCCCTGTTTTGAGAAAAAAGAGGCAGACACCTGGTTCTGTACTACCTTTGAAGTGCCATAATTAGAAATTATCTGAAACAAGAAAATAAGTGTTCTGAATCTAGAAAAAAATCATATTAGTTTCTTTCTGTGGAAACCAGAAATACTTCATTGGTTTTCTCTGGAAGTAACACCAATTGTTCAAAGTCTCTCTCTAGTCCAAATCAAAGCTTTTTGATATTTTTATCATTAATTTTTAGAGCTACAATAAAAACATGAAAGATGCTTATTTTCAGGATGAACTAGAATGACTCCTAGAGGGTTTAATTGGTGGTAACTTACGATGCAAACTCATGCTTCAAGCAGTGTTTATAAATATCCCACTTAATGTAAAAAAAGTCATGAGTGATGGTAGAAATCTGTCTGCAAAAAAAAAAAAAAAGCTATCTGCCTGCAAGTACAGATTCTCAGTACAACAGCAATGTGTGTCCAGCTGTGTTAAAAATCTATATATCAAAAATAATTAAATTATAAATTATCACTCAAAATTGTTTTCTCCGCAGGTAGCCTGCTGAGTCAACTGCTACTGAAGCTCCTTTAAACTTTTTTCTTAAAGGCACTGATTTTACCTCCTAATAAAAGGAAAAAGCCAACACTTAGGGTGAAAATATCATCAAAAGAGCACTTGCAGCTGATCTATAAACTGTATAGTATGACTTAAATAGGGAAGTTTTAACTTTCCCACGCATTCACAAGTCTGCCTACTATAYTGTAGAGCTATGATTTCCTGCTAGGAGTATGCCTCCACAAGAATTTAATTATATTCTGGTTTATTTACTTCTGGCTTCCCCCCACACATATATAAATATATGTACATATCCATACATATTGAATGAAAAGGAGCTAGCACTAACTGAAACGTATCTGCATATCTGTCAGCAACAGTAACAAGAGTTAACTACAAATGAATACCAAAAAGGGATGAAACATTTTCTCATTCTGGCAAGCAGCACTTTTCCAGGATATTTGATAAGCAATATTATGCACTATAAACCACAGTCAAAGAGAAACAATCGGTTTGATGACATATACCACATCTGGATCATAGGCAACTTGACAGGGTTTTTGCCTTGAGCCATRGCCATGTCAGCTTTAATGTGACATTAAGCATATTTAACCATGAACATATGACACGTCTTTAGAAGCCCTTATTGCCTAAATAGCTCATTTTTACATGCATAATTGTCAACAACAGTAAATAAAGTTCAGTGTGAAGTGACATTTCATAAGACCTTATCAGTTTTGTCCTGTGGCATTAAGACTAATGCTACAGAACATGAGGCATATCCTAGATGGTATTTCTGAAGTCCTGCACATTGACATTATCTTTAATATTCAGTGCTAACTGTAACAAGGAATGTGAACTTTGCCTGAAATTTCTGTCCTTTCTTTTCCTTTGTATTTTCCAGTCCTTTGGACAATGACTTTGTAAATTCCCTGTGACTGCCATAACTTAGGGCCAGGAGCAGGGGGTCATGGCTTGGAAAAAAACAGTAACTACATACAATATCATTGCATATCAGTGTGGGAGTAGCTGGAAAACATATCTAGTGATGTTTAAATCTCTACCTCCAGAGTCCACAGTTTGACATAAACCACTTTTTAAGTTGATTAATTAATTACATTTAGTAACTCAAATAGGTTCTATAAAGAGATTAGAAAATGATATTTTTTTCAGTTTGTGGTGACATCGGTTTTAAACTTAAAACCGATGAGGTATTAAACCTCAAACTGTGCCRATAAAAGATGTAATTGCCATGTATTTGACTTTTGCATGCTGATATTCCTGTTTATCAGTTCAGGATGTACTACTCCATAGAAAATCATACTTTTCATATAATTCTCTTGATAAATAATAGTATGAGAGCACCAAATCCAGACTCTGGAAAAATTTAGAATTTGATTATGAGAAAAATTTAAAAGAAACCTGTTTCTTTCTTCAGTGTTTGTCTTGGTAGGATTCTGGTCTCAATCTTCAGTCTTGGGGCATCTAATGGATATGGGTGATTTCTCCCAGWTCTGTGACTAAAATTCCCATAACATTTTATAAAAACTTAATTTTGCCAATTCTATTTATTTGTACATACCTCTTATGAAAACATTTCCCATCCTTACATCTGTTGTGTTATTGACAACAGAAATAAGGTATTATTGTCCACTCACACACATATATTTTTAAACATTTATATATATATATTTTATATATATATATGTGTATGTATATGTATATGTATGTGTATATGTGTATATGTGTATATGTATATGTATATATACACACATATATATATGTATATATATGTGTGTATCTATATATACATATACATATGTATATATATACATGCATACACATATCTAAGATCAGAAACCATTGTTTATTTCTGACAGTATGAGCCAAAATTCAGCCAAGTTAACATTCAAAATCAAGAAAGACCATGAAATTTCATGGGATACACACCTTGGGTTTCTAAATGAAATTTTGAGCACTGAAGTGCAGAACCTTTTAGAACTGAGCCATGTGGCATATGTCAGCTCAGTGATTGGTATTTTATAGCTTAATTCTGCTTTTTAGGAAGACTGATCATTTTGGCAATAGTCATTAAAACTGAAAGTAGTTATACATGTATATGCTGAGTATATTGGTATTCAGGAGCTGGCAAAGGCAGAGGAACAAGCCCTCCCCAATTTCTCACTAGAATGAGCTATATCTTTATTAGAAAGAGAAGTGCTTAAGCCAGCAAAGGATGTAGTGATAGAATTTCAGGGATCTACATCTTAATCAAAGACATACTTGGCTGCATTGGTTGAATTTTATGTAAAGTAAGAACATATATAAGGGGGAATGTGTTGAAGTGTCGGGGGTAGCACAGTCGGGACGGACGGRGATGAGAGATCTCTGGAGCCAGGACGTGGAACTTGCAGTTTATTGCAAAGGGCGTGGGTGCAGGACCCTGCTGGGAGCTGCCAGCCACAGTGCAGAGCAGGCCCGAGAGAAGAGAGGGGTAGAGAGGATGAGAGGGTAAGAATGCAAAAGCATAAAAGAGTAAAAGCATAAGAGAGTAAAAGGGGTAAGAGAATAAATGGGGTAAGAGAGCGAAGTTCCCATTACAATGCAATAAATAATCTTCTGTGTTGAATATTCTGATTCTCACTAACCAATCTAGTACAATATACAAATCCTATAGCATTTCCATACAGCCTATAAAAATCATTACATTACCATACTGTGCTATATTTTAAACTCTAAAAATTACTCTTTGGACCCCTTCTGCCAAGCTGGCAGGGTCTGCTCGGACCCTTGGTCTGCTCGGACCCTTGGTCTGCTCGGACCCTTGGACCTGCCTGCAAGCAGAGGGTCTTGTTTCCTCAGAAGGGGGTTACCTTCAGCTGGCCACACCATTGTTTTCCCGTTGTTCAGTAACTAAGGGATCTCAAAGCTTGCTTTCATTTCAATCTCACTTATAGTTTCCATATTCTCAAAATCTTTTGCCAGACAATCATATTTATAAGGCTTTCCTGTTTCATCTTCCCCAACAGGAATGTATGGGAATACCTCTGTATGGAGAAGCTGTTTAGTGAACAACTTTGACAGATCTGTTATTGCAATATGCACCAGCCCTTAATGCAGATACCAACAGAAACAAATTATTAACAACAACAAAATATCTTGTTATCTTTATGCCTGTGATGTCTGCATTAAAAATGAAATGGTACCACACAGACTTTATTGTTATAGAGACTGAAATTCTGTCTGTCCCTATGTGATAGAATAGCAGGATGACATGCATAGCAGTAGCTGTAGCAGTTGATAAATGTGTTAACATGCTGATATCGTCAACATTGTCTCTGTGTCATGCTTTGTGTGGCTCGGAATTTCATCTTCCAATAAATCAACTGGTTGACATACCTTAAAAACACATGATTTCAGACAGATTAATTTATCTGATATCCTGCCAAAACTTCTGCTGTTATAGAAACTTCTTCTTTCATTTAGTCTCTGGAAGATTTGTTAGATTTCTTTCTCCATATGAATTTAGAGATCTTATCATCAATGACCAGCTGATGACCCCTTTGTTCACAGACTTTGGTTTGCTCTTTGCTGCTCCTCCTCTTTAGATCGACAGAGCCTCTGGAGTCCAGCTTCACAAAGAAGACAGCAAAAGTGGTAATTATTAGTTATTCACATTTTCAAATTAATATCTGCTTTCTGCCTTCTCCTCAAGCTTCTTTACATACATGAGGTGGATTAGGAATTTGTTGAATGGTCACATCCAGAGAGTAATGATCAAGGGCTCAGAGTGTCAGTGGGCATCAGTGATGAGTAGTGTCCCTCAAAGGTCTGTACTGGCACCAGTGTTATCTTCAATAATGACATAGAGGAACTGAGTGCAGCCCCAGCAAAATTGCAAATGACATCAAGCTGARTGATGCTGTTGACACAGCTGAAGGATGGGATGCCATCTAGAAGGACCTAGACAGGCTTCAGAGGTGGGCTCGTGGGGCACATTAACAAGACCAAATGCAAGGTAGTGCACCTGGGGTGGGGCAACATCTGGTATTAAACAGACTGGGGATGAATGGGTGAAAAGCAGCCCTGATGAGGACTTGGGAGTGCTGGTGGATGAGAGGCTGGACATGACCCAGCAATGTGCACTCCCAACCCAGAAAGGCAAATGTATCCTGGGCTGCATTCAAAGTAGCATGGGCAACTTTGGGAAGGAGGGGATTCTGCCCCTCTGTTCTCCTATTCTGAGGCCCCACCTGCAGTGCTGCATCAGCTCTGGGGTGCCAGYGCATGGACCTGCTGGAGTGTTTCCAGAGGAGGGACAGAAGCTGAAAGGGATGGAGCACATCTCCTCAGGAAAAGCTGAGAGAATTTGGATTATTCAGCCTGGGAAAGAGAAGGCTTTGGGGTGACCTTATTGTGTCCTTCTAGTACCTAAAAGAAACTTACAGTAAAGATGCCAAAAGGCCATTTAMAAGGGCTTGTAGTGACAGGARRAGGGGGAATGGCTTAAAGCTGAGAGTAGGTTTAGATTAATAGTAAGARACAATTCTTTACTGTGAGGGTGRTGAGGCAGTGGAACAGGTTGTGGATGCCCCATCCCTGGCAGTGTTCTATGCAAGGCTGGACAGGGCTCTGAGCAATCAGGTCTACTTGAAGGTGTCCTTGCCTATGCCAGGAGGCTTGGAACTAGATGATCTTCAAGGTTCATCATAAACCCAAACCATTCTTTGATTCTGTGATATAGATCATTGGAATAAACTCTGTAACCTGCATCTTTCTAAGTACTTCTGACCAGTACTTCTGGGCTCTTTGAAAGAGGAAAGCTAAAATGTTACAACAGAGCTGTGGAAGAGACAAGGCTTGATGATCATGATAATATATTCTGACCTGATGAAAAGGGGGGTTTTGGCTAGAATGCAGAGGAGAAAACAATTCAGCTAAGTAAGTCTATTTCCTCTGTTATTCTTGAACCAGATGACCAGATAACTGTGGTACACCTCAATTTTACAAACRCTATAGAAACACTATTGCTTAAAAAGTATCTGATGCATTTTACAKTTCTAGAATATTCTAAAGTTTGATTTACTGTTTTGGGTTTTTTTGTTTATGAAGCAAGTTTTGAATAGTAAAAGAACTGAAGCTTCCCAGGCACAGCTTTGTGCTAAAACTGATTTTAAATAAAAAGACCTGAGATTTCTTATATGGTTTGATGTCTTTAACATGTTTGTGTTAAGAGAATCAAGTATGGAAAATCAGATATACCTGATAAAACAGAGTGAAAAAAACCCAGGCTTTAATCTTTTACACAAGAATTTAGATGTCTCCAAACTGTCATCTAAAGGTAATTTTTTTTGTTCCATGATATATATTACCTATAAATATGATATCTGATGCACCACTTAATAATACTTWTGTGCTGGGAACAATTACTTTCCATAAAAACTGATAGCAGTAGTAGATAATAAATAAGAGTATACATGCTGCAAATTATTTCTGTTTTCTTCATTGAGATTTAATGGATGTTTCTTTGTGAATGATTCATGATAAAACTGTGAACTTTTCAGTCTGCTAAGAGGCATCTGTGAGTTGATCAGGCCTTGTCAAGGYATCTGCTAGAGGAAGCCTCAGCCATGAACGGTTAGCAAAACAAAGTTGGGATAAATTACTCCTTCAACCACATACATATATTAAAAGAGAAAAAAAAATAAAAAGAGAATTGAAAATTTATGACTAGATCAAAAGGTCAAAAACTGACTAAGTCAGTCATTTTCAAAAAGGATAAAAGGATTTAAATCTTTTGCAAGAATAAAAACTGATGGACTAGAAGGAGAATCAAAGGAGATGCTTACATGGCAGAAGACACTTTTAGCAGTTAGACTGTTTGAGATCAAAGGAAGTTTATGTGGGATGGAGAAAAAAGAGAGATTGTAAGCAAAGTCATGCACCCTGATTTGAAACCGAGCTTCTGGGAGGAGAGGAGATGCTCAGGAGCACAGTTACCCRCAGGAGTGATAACAACCTGGAGCTTGGCGCCCGATGCGCCTCGGGAACTGTGCAGTCCCTCCTCAGCACTGGGGCTGCCTCCAGCTCACAGGGACACGGAGCATTACCCGGCAGGAACAGAGTTCCAAAGCTGCAATCTGAAGAAAGGAAAATTTGGCTCACGGATCTTCCCATCCCCACCACACTGTGCTTCATTTTTCCAGGTTTACAGTGAGGATAATGATGTTTGCACAGCAGCATAAATAAAAGGACAGAAATGGTACTTGCTGAGCGTCTCTGCCACAGTATACAGCAAAAGGCCCACAAGGAAGCATTTGGCTCTGTATTCTATGTGTGGTTTCTGTCTTAGTTTGCAAGAATGTTTGAGGATTTTGTTCTACACACTTTATTTTCTACTTTTTGACTAATGATAGAACTTAAGCTTATATTAATAACTTATCTATATTTCCTTTATTAATGTGTTTCAAGTATGTTCCTTAATTTACTTTGTCCTACTTTCCCAAAAACATTTGTTCCCATCTGGAAGTATATGTTCATGAAAGAAACAATAAAGTAATTTATTTTTTAGAATTAACTTGCTTTATTACATCATCTCGGTGTGTTTTATGTCTCTTTCCTTAATTATATTAATTAATTCTAAACTGTTGATCTTATCAAGCTAAATCAAATTAATATGAACAGTCAAACAGCAGATTTCAAAAGTGGATTAATTTCAYGTAAATTTCATGTTTGAGGTATTTTGTCACTCTTGTTTAGCCTTAGGTTTTATTTCAATTAGTAAATCATTCTTTACAAGTGACTTCTTAATATCTGTCTTTTAGAAAAGGAATAATAGTTTCTTTGAATATTCATGCTGTTGTAAACTGAGAGAGGTTAATCTTTTATTTTATTTTCTTTTCATTGAATACTAGGACTTGTTGAAAAATTATTTTTCTACCAKGAAGGCTTTCTAACAAAAATATGAATTCTTCTGTAAGACCTGGTGGAAATATATTTTATGGGATAAAATGGTCTTATAGGAAGCACAAGCAGTAACCTGTCTAGATTAAATAATGAAATAGTTTTTTTCAAAATAAAGACTTGGACGTCGAGGAAAGTATGGCTAATAATTTTAATAATTATTAAAATTGAAATTTATTTAAATTTCCGGAGTTGTAACTAAGCATAGAATGTCCATGAGCATATTTTTTATTTTCTCACATTAGTAATTTTTTTCAGTATCCGTCCTATTTTGTTGCAACATGTCCATAASTTCTTGTTTTTATGGATAGGCATTATGGGGAATACTCTCATGAGGTCAATTTCCGGTTAAAATGACAAAAGAAATATCTTTCAACATACCTACTAAGTATTAGTCACTGAGCTGCATGAGACTGTGCAAGCCCACACTCTGACTGTAGTAAAGAATGAGGAAATTAAATGTTGAGAAAATTCCCAAACCTTAGTATAAGAAAACATTCCTGTCTTAGTTTGATTCCTGTAATCTCCTCAGATCTCCCTTCTTTGCTGAAAATCACACCACAAGTTTTCTTACTTTTCAGTTGCTTTGGCACTACATCTCTCTGCCTCTGAGGACCACCTCATTGACTTACTGGCTTTTACCACATGAAGCTCCTTTCCTAACTTATTTGGCTTTAGAAAGGGTCTAATTGCTGTGATTTCCTACTTTTCCGATTTTTTTTTCATCTTCTGCTGTGAACAAAATATTGTAACCTGCCACGGGTAAGCCAGAGCAAATAAAGCATTAATAAACAAGTCAGCATTAATAAATTTCCCCAGGCTGCTTGCAGACAGGAGCACAGCAGGCCTGAATTCTGCAGAGGGTGAGAGGGGCAGGGATGCCCTCCTAAAGCCCAGCTCCAAGCCTCTGGTGTCCTTGCCTGAGACACAGCACAGTGCCCTTGGCCCAAAGCCCCCAGGCTGAACCACCCCAGAGGAGCTGCTGGCTCCTGCAATCAGGGGCTTCATGGACATCAGCGTGCAGGAGCTGTGCCTCATTTCTGACACGTGGGAGCACACCACAAAAGGAAGCTGTTTGAGAAGAATGGGCTTTAATCAGCTTKAAATCAGTGTGAATCCGTTAGAAATGGAAAGTCTTATTCAGACTGATGCAATCTCCCTCATTACATAAAAGTACATYCCTGCCTACCTTAGGATGTTATTTCGTCTGTTCTGTCCCTCTGTGTAACCCCAAATCTGTGGAAATAGTAGAGAAACCAGACAATATTATGTGTTCAAAGAACTATATGCATAAATACAAATGTACACATGTGGTTTTTATGCCTAGAATTATACACTTGTGGGATATTTCATACATTAACTTCACAACAAGATTGGAGTTATTTTCTCTGCTATTTCTCAGCTTTACATTAGTTAAATGCAAAATAATTTTGGGTCTGTGTATTTTATATACTTCCTCAACACTTTTGTTAGCATTCATATGATGTAGCCATCACAATTCAGCTGATAATTGCCTACTTAACCTTTWGTTTCAGTTCTATAACATTACATTATGGGGACAACATCAAGGAAATTAAGTAATTTTGTTATTTCATTTGTGTAAGTGAGTTTGTCTGTACTATGGCTGAACCAGAATCCAAACCTGAGTAGAGAGAACTAATCTATGCTTGCAGATTAGTGTTAGACAGAATGTTTTTTGGACTATAAATTAATTTTATACCAAGACTTCTGGGTAAAATGATGTTCCTTACCCCTCTGAGCAAGGAACATCTAGTGCTTCCTCTCAGCCAACTGACTGTGATTGACTTGCTGCTGTGCTRCTTCACTGTCCATCCTCTGGGCAGCAGCCCATGATTTTTTTTTTTACAGCTCTTTTGAGGTGCTGGCACATGTCCAGAGAAAGGCAACAGAGCTGGTGAAGGTTCTGGAGCACAAGGCTGACAGGAAGCACCTCAGGCTCAGGGGAGACCTTACCATTCTGTACAACTGCCTGAAAGGAAGTTGCAGAGCAGTGGGTGTCARTCTCTTCTTCCAGGKAAGACAAGAAAGAACAAGAGGAAGTGGTCTCCAGTTGCTCCAGAGGTGGTTTAGATTGGATACCAGGAAAAATTTCTTCAGAGGAAGGATAATCAGACACTAGAACAGACTGCCCATGGGAAGTGGTTGAGTTGCCATCTCTGGAGATATTTAAAGATGTGTTGATGTAGCACATTGGCAGTGCGGGGTAAATAGTTGGACTCACTGATATTAGAGATCCTTTCCAGCCTAAATRACTTTATGATTCTATAATCTTCAAACATTCACATGGTTTTAGAAAGCAARAATTATTGTTTCATATTAGACACTTTAGAACACATTCCTGGACTAATGGCCATTGGATTTGAAATGGAGTATCATGGATCAGTGATGGCAAATCTTTTGGCATCTGTTGCCAAAATTTATTTAAAAAGCACTGTAGCTTGCTGCCAGTAATGCCCACCCAAATCTGTCAGTACAAAACTTGGCATTGGTACAAACATTTTGTGAGCATTGGCTTGGACAATGGAAAAGCCCTTTGTAATTTGAGCTGCCTGCTGAATGTGTGTGTTATACCATACTACTAGCCAGGCTGCCATCATCCTTCTAAAGGATTATTTTGCTTTCAAAATTGTTACACTAACACAAAGAATTTAGCTCAAAAGAAATATATGATGTCTGCTSCATTTTTTCCCTGCTTGTAGAGGATAAAAAAGCTCTTAAGCATCACAAATCAGATAACTATTCTGTGCATCCTATCGTCAGCCCAACAGTTACACTTTTCACTTGCCTCAGAGAATAAGGATAAAATTGAACAAGAGCTTATAATTTTTCATCCATGTTAATTTCTTACTGACCTCTGTTAGTCTGAGAATATTTTATGCTTTTAAGCATGATAGTTCTCGTGCACTCCGAAATTACTTGGTTGACACTCAATGAGAACAAGGATTGGCTTAGAAGATTTAATTTGCAGACAGTATTGCAAAAGACACTTCAGTGGGAAGGATGTTATATTGCCTAGCAATAGATCTTTGTAGCTGAGTTACAATTACTTGTTTATGCATTCTGAGGTCTTGTTTGTCCTTTTTGTTTTGTTTTGTTTTGTTTTGAATGCAGACATACACTAAGCTTTATTCTGCCTTTCAGTGTTTTTTTAGTGCTTTATGACTTATCTATTTATGCATACTTGCTATTTTGGTTCCTTGTCCTCTAAGTGTATGCAGTATATTTACATTAGTGTACTGATTGCATTTTTGACTGCTGAACCATTCACCTAAAAGCAGGATGTGAATGCAGGATACAGATTAAATGCTGTCCTTCTCCCTACAGTGAAAGAAGGGTGAGGTAAATGGATTGGCCAAATCTTCTCGTGAATGTGTGCCATTCCAGAGTACTGTGAGTCCAAAGGGACACACAACAAGGTGTGCATTGCACTTAGAAACTGGTCTWTAAAAATATTTGAATCAATGTTGAACAACACAACAGCAGGGGCAATAGAGTGAATCAAAATCAGAGCACAGCCCCTTCATTTCAAGAAAAGTGGCAATTGTTGTCCCATGTACAAACCATTAGAGTCTTGTGGCATGATCTGGATTAATTACTTTGCCTCCTTTCCATCTTCTCTTCTCTTCTCTTCTCTTCTCTTCTCTTCTCTTCTCTTCTCTTCTCTTCTCTTCTCTTCTCTTCTCTTCTCTTCTCTTCTCTTCTCTTC